>CAHIKZ030003422.1:1475000-1515000 GCA_903632075.3 Acanthosepion pharaonis
TCGAAAAGTAACCGACCAATAGTGATCCGAATAGTCATCCGTATAGTGATCAGTATAGAAAAATAGTATGGTGAATAGTATAGAGAATAGCGATCCGTATAGTAATAGAGGATAGTGTAGAAATGGTGATCAATTGACGCCACGCTAATTCCCATATATGCATTTCTTTTACCATCACGTGATCTACTTATTCAAAATGGGATCGCCTGTGTTTGCTCTCTGGTGATCTATGTTCAAACTACAGTGTTGGCAGCGACACTTTACTCCTATACAACGGTTGCATTTGTCGTTCGTGTAGATTTGTGTCTAGTCTGTCTTCAACGTTTAACGTGTGTAATAATGAGTTAATTGAGAAGTGTGACGTTAGACAATGGAAGGATATTCGTATCGGGAGCAGGAAGATATGATTTTTTTACATACGATCGCGCGAATGGTAATGGATGCGAGGCTGCACGTCTGTATTAGATTGCGTTTCTTGACCGAAGGCAGCCAAATCATCCAACCTTTGCTGCTGTTTATCGTCACGTTACTGAGACAAGATTTGTGGCACCACAAACTATGGTAATAAGTATTTTTAGATTGAATCTTGGATTGTACTTTTAACAGCGTCTACCGTAAACTTTAAACATAATAACTCAAAAACGAAAGATTTGCCGACATATATTTATGTGGACTTTTTTCCTTGTTTTGGTGTGAGTGCTCAATATCAGCGATAGAGCGTATGCAAATATAAATGTAGAAGTGAACATTGAAGTCAACACGCAGAGGCGACAAGCTGTTTCATGCTAGACGACCTGACGATTGCGTGTAGCATGAAACACCCTGTCGCCTCTGAATGTTGACTTCAATGTTCACTTTATATATATATATATATATATATATATATATATATATATATATATGACTTCAGTGAATGTTGACTTTAATGTTCACTTATATATATATATATATATATATATATATATATATATATATATATATATATAAGTGAACATTGAAGTCAACATTCATATATTATATATATATATATATATATATATATTATATATATATATATATTATATATATATAAGTGAACATTGAAGTCAACATTCATCATTCATATATTATATATATATATATATATATATTTCACTATCATCTTCTTTCTTGTCAAACGTATACATCTCTATAGGACTTACAGCTCAAACAATATACAGTGAAAATTTCAGATCATAATTCACCATTAATTATGTTTTCTAATCGACTTATCGATTCACATTCATAAAGAGACCCATGCTAGAGGACAGTTACTCACTCTTACGTGTATGGTAAATCATTACTTTTGAATAATTAATGTTTCTACTTTATTACATTTTAATGAAAGAGAATTGGCGAGATTGCCTCTTCTTTTGTGTGTGTATGCGTGTGAGTGTCTGTGTATGTGACGCGCGCGCGCTCTACTATGCGTGTTTTAAAGAAGTCTCCCTCTATATATAGACTAAGAGCGTTGTTCCGCATATGATGGTGTTTTAGCGTTAGGAATATACTTTTGGCATTATAAAAACTATCATTTGTGGTGCTTCATCTTTCATCTGTCACATGAGAAACTCGTAATTTTTTCGTCGTATATGAAGAAGGATAATTGATATAATACCCACTTATCCTTTATTCTGAATGGATGAATAAAAGACACCTATTAGTTTTTTTTTACATATTGTTAATAAAACTATTTTCACAATATTTTAATATTCTTTTCAAAATACAGTTAATTGATTGTTAAATTCAATAATTTTCATCAAATCCTATATTTCTATAAGGCTACTTCTTTTTTTTTTTTTTTTTTTTTGTTTCAAAATTAGTAATTACAGTGGTTAACGTTCTACGTCTGCACTTATCAATCATGGCGTAACAGAACGTAATCTGACAACAGGTTTAAAAAGCGTTTGTTCCATTATTACCTAAAATCGCTTGATAATGGAACAAATTTATTATTTCGAAACAGAAATTTCCGTGTCGCGATGTAAAATATTATTTAAATAAAAAATATTATTAAAATATTATGCTCTACGTTGTATCGAGCACTTTTAGAAAATGCTAAAGAAATATGGATTCTTAATCTGTTTTTTCTCTTTATTTGTGTGTATATATATATATATATATATATATATATATATATATATATATAAGGGTAAATAAAAGGATGGATGGATGTATCAATAAATCCCTGAACTGACATGTAGTCATTCGCTGAAATTTCTGAATATTTTTTAATTAAATCGACTATTCTCAATTTTTTTTTTAATCAATTCACCCCAAGCAAGACATTAATGCCAATAAGAGGCAATATGTTACTGGGTGTGAAAGAGAATGAGAAGACATTAGAAGGAACCGGAAACCCAGTCCTAAACAGGAAAGAAGGGACAAACCTCTGCTCCTGTTTAAAAACCGGGAAGGAGTATGAACTGGACGATATGTGAACCTATCTACACAATTAAAGATGAACGTTATTCAACTTTTTTATACACATTTTTTATCAGCAATATATTTGTAAATTGTGCCGTATTTCAATCCTCAATTTCAATATATATATATATATATATATATATATATATATATATATATATTTCAATCCTCAATTTCAATATATATATATATGATAAAAATATAGTTTTAAGGTATGCTATATTTTTCATTTGAACTGCTCGATATCAGGGATAGAGCGTATGTAAATATAAAAGTGGACATTGAGATCAACACCCAACGGCGACTGTTTATTTCATGCTTAAACGAAATAGTTAGACCACACACACACACACACACACACACATATATATATATAGAGAGAGACAGACAGACAGTTGTATGGAGTATTGCTGCCATATATGGTCTGGCGCCCCTTCTGTTTGCCTCGGGGTTCTTGATAAGCTCCAGAAGCGGATATGCAATATGGTTGGCCCTGCCCTGGCGTCTCGTCTACAGTCACTTTCTCACAGACGCACCGTCGCCTCCCTCTGTCTGTTCTACAAATACTTTCATGGAAATTGCTCCGAGGAGCTGCATTCGCTGGTTCCCAGACTTCATGAGTTCAAGCGCCCTACGAGGCTGGCATCCCGCTCTCACCCCTTCACTGTCGAAACTCCTAAATGTAGCCGTCTCTTCTACTCTAATAGCTTCATGTCTCGCACCTCTCCCCTGTGGAACTCTCTTCCCTTCTCCTGTTTCCCTGTGAGCTATAATCTCCAGCTATTCAAGTGTAATGTCAATCGACATCTCCAGTTGCCTTAATCTATACTACCCTCATCCTTTCTTCTATCACTCCCTATCTGATCTTGCTATTTTCTGTAACCCCTTGCGTCCTAGTGGCTTCCCGCCTTGCTTGGGGTGAAATGCTTAAAAAAAAAAAAAAAAAAAAATGTAATGAACATTTCTTGGTCAGACCCACTTCCCAAAATTTGACCAATAGAACTGTATAGAGCATCCCTGCTTAATTTGATCCGAGATCTTTTAAGAACCCATAATATGCTAATATGCATATGTGTATATCTATGTATTATTGTCATTAAAGATATTCGAGAATAGATATATAAAATGTTAAATATATGTAATAAAACGCAAGCATGCGCAGTGGTGAATATGTTAAAAGGGAAAACGAATAATAAAAATAATAATAAAAGTTAATATCTTTCTTCATAATCTCGATGGCGTCCCTCAACTTATGCATTTATTTACTTCAACAGTTTCAAATACTTGCAGACATTGCCTCACTAATTAACTGCTTAAATCGGCCATGCGAAATCGTATACACTGCGCGGAATAGCATTAATCAGTACGTAGAAAAGTGTTCACATATGGCTATTAGAAACAAACTGATGTAATTAAAACATTTGAACACCAAGAGAAGCGTCCACCACAACTAAAATTCCAGCCTCCACCCTCATCCTACAGGACCACCCACGGGTTTAAGCACCCAAAAACACGATTCTGTAATATGGTTGTGATTGTCTAAGACTTGCATATGAATTACACATGCGCCTGGATACCTCCTTGTGCTTACGTATGCTTTTATTGTATGTCGGTGTGCATAATCCGGCCTGTGTAGACAGGTTGAGTAATAGAAACGGTATAAAAATATACAATTATTTGCATAAAGACGCACTTGTATTCGTGATCGACTACTTATTCAAGATTATAAATACAATCAATCATTTGTGGGGTGGCTACTGTCGTACCGATTGTCAGTCAGCTCGTCACGCAGGGCAATTCACTAGTTAGATCATCACCGGGTGCCCAACTGCTTTGAACTACATACCAAAAAAAAAGATAAGAGTTTTATTGAAACGCCATGGAACTATCAAGCCAAGTTTTGAGGATATTGATGCGACAGTGAGCTCGATTTTGAAAGAGTGCTCTATAATTAAGGCTCTGAACAAGGTTTACCTAAGCTTCATAAATGCATACCCAAAACTATATGGCTTAGTTCGTTGCATTTTGAGATACGATATCTATTTAGGTCTATATGGAAGACGTCTATGGTAAACCAGCATCCTTCTATATAAACCACATTTCTATTGCTGCTAGTTTTCTCTTCATTTGTAAAGAGATTGTCTAGCATTCACTGCCATATGAGAGATTACGTATTACTCAGCAGTTCAACACTCTTTTCTTGGTTTCTAGCGATTTTTTCCCCGTTTCTTAGTACTTTGTTTACCTTTTTGGAAAATATCTTTTTGCGCGTCCGGATTTTGGTGCCATATTTTCTATCCTCTGTCCAAACACATATTCAAGCTTCTGTACTTGTTTGATATTGGCAATCCCAATTCGAAATTCGGATCTTGGGCATTTTCTCTTGCTAACAGCATACATTCTGTTGTATGCAATCCCAGTTGGCTAGGCCAAAAACTTTCGCTATGGGGTACTCTACTTTACCCACGTGCGATTACATCTGAAAGCAAGAGTGAGTGAGATTATCATTTCTTATAGGCTTAAAGAGCGCTCCCTAGCGAGCGCTTTTGGCAGAGCCAAGTGGGATAACTCACACTGTCTTCCCCTTTTTGCTTAGAACTATTTAGAATTAATAATAGTAGCATAATTAGGTTTGGTCAGCTAACCTCTCTTTCGATCTAACACTAACTCCCTAGTTGGGGAAACTGTCTGGTTACATCCAGTGCCTCTAAAACAAACCTCTTACATTCTATCATCGCCGATCAGACCCCGAACTACCGCCAGTCACAATGAACGGAAGTCTCCTCGAGGAGGCACCGTGCCTCGTGAGGATACTGGGCATCAAACTCACACTTGACCTCAAGTGGAATGCCTATATACGATCCATCTCTAAAGATGCAGGTAAAATGATTGGTTCCCTGTACCGTACCAGTAAGTACCTGACTCCTCGCGCTATCCTCTAGTTTTATAAGAGCCAGATCAGACTGAAAATGGAGTACTGTTGCTATTTTGTCAGGAGCTGCCCAGACCTCACTTTCTAGCTCAAAAGCGTCCTTGTGGGAGAAAAATTATTTTCCACCCTCCAACCTCTCTCTCACGAGCGGGATGTGGTGAGTCTCTCGCTGCTCTATCGCTACTACCATGGAAAGTGCTCGGACGAACTGCCTTTCCTGGATCCACCAGATCCGACCTTCACGGCTAGGACCTGCCATACCACTTACATAGTAGCAAACCACCCACATTCTCTTCGTATCAGGCACCTCGAGACGGTGTAATGGTTAGAAAGCTTGTCTAGCTAGAACAGTTACGACTGGGTAGTGTTCGATCCTCATTGGGTGCCCCCTACTTTCGGCCTTGTGCCACATCTAAGCTAGGCTTAGAAAATCAATATTCTCTCCGTATCCCATCGGCGAGAAGTAATTTTCATTCAAACAGCTTCTTCCCGAGAACCACTGCTCTGTGGAACAGACTCCCAAGAGGATGTTTCCCTGATCACTACAATCTTAACCTGGTTAAGTCTAGAGTCAACCGTTACCTTTCCTTTCTTATTTATATGAACCACCCCTTACCTTAACCGTCTACTTCGAATGGACCCGGACTTTGTACACGGTGAACCTTACTATAAAAAAAAAATGAATAAATTAAATATGCCAAATGTGTACAAATGCCTCCAGCAAAAACAGTTTTTCAACTGTGCACTCTGTATCGAGCGTCCACAAAAGAATGCTGGGAACATTTGCACTCGGCTAATAGATTGCGTACACTGGCAAATACATCAAGTCATAAGTGTATTGAAGTATTATAATGACAGGTTCGCGGACCAAATCAAATATGTTTGATCAAGTCCAGGAAGATGTTTTTTATGTAAAAGACAAGTGAAGACATATGTATGTCGATTACTTTTATAGCTAGGTCTATATGATGAGGTCGCATTATTCTTTAGTTGTGTATAGCTGTTACTAAAGTAAACAGGATCTCTGTGGCATCTGTTCAAATATAAATTGTTGTATATAGTCTGCCAGTGCATAAAAGTATATTATGAGATTTGTGTCACAAGTATATGAGCTGCAACAAATAAAAATCAAAGAAAAAAGCAACTAAAATTACAAGCAAACGCGGATGTACGAGATTAATTCGTCTCGTATACTCGCGTAATAAGAATTCGCGATAAACGAATAGCATAATCAACGAGAATAATTGCAGTAACTCACTTTCCTGTCAGAACTGGTTTTATAACATATATTGTTTTATAAACTACTTAATATATATATATATATATATATATATATATATATAAACTATTTTATAAACTAGTTATATATATATATATATATATATATATATATATATATATATATATATATATATATATATGAATTATTCACAAAAAAACTAATGCAAAGGTTAATGATTTAAATGGCGAGACATTCATCATCGCAAACAATTCAAATAATATACAAAACCTCCGTATCCGTTATGAATGAAATGATCCCTGTTTATATAAATTTCTGCCGTATTAGGTCTTATTTTTTACCTAAGCTTTCGTCTGTTCCTACAGACATCTTCAGGTATAGAATAGATGTTGTTCTTGTTTTTTCTCTTAGTAATAAGAGGACAACGAAAATATATGTATTGTTGTATCCGAAAATGCTATTGAAAATAAGTTACTGTTTAGGAACAGACGAAAGCTTGCAGTAAAAATAAGACCTAATACGGCAGAAATTTATATAAACAGGGATCATTTCATTCATAACGGATACGGAGGTTTTTGTATATTATTTGAATTGTTTGCGATGATGGATGTCTCGCCATTTAAATCATTAACCTTTGCATTAGTTTTTGTGTGAATAATCATGTATTTGTAAATTGATTGCAATGTTTATCGTATATATATATATATATATATATATATATATATATACGAAAATTTTAAAAGACGAACTACTACCTAGGGTTTTACCTAAACAGATCTTCAGGGTAAGCTGAAAAATCCGCTTAGGTGAAACTTAGGTAGGTAGTTCCGGTTTTTACGATTTTTAATATTCTGCTCTACTTCGTGTATTGAGCACTTTACGTTTTACCTTAGTTACGCGATTGTTTCTTTTTTTTTTTTTTTTTTTTTTTTTGAGCTGGAATTTAAGGTACTGGATGATTTTTCACTCTGCTCGGATCTTCCTATTTCATTCTTTTTTCCCAATTTTTTTTCCCCAGGTACCAATTTGTTTCGATATATTTATATTTGCGAATTGCGTTATCTGGGCTTTTTTCACCAACCAATTATAGTTACTATATATATATATATATATATATATATATATATATATATATATATATATATATATATATATATATATATATATATATATATATAGTATTTGGCGAACTGCAATCTTCTTTGTTATATATCTATATTAAAATTTTTATGATAGGATGTCCAATGTTGACCTTCTCGCGAAATGCACCATTAGACAAAGTTTTTAAGGGAAGTAGTCTTTGTAATTACAGTATATAGTATGAAGAGATAAAGCATTAATAATGATAAATAATTAAGTTTGTTCACATGAATGTTTCCACTTGTCAAGATATATATATATATACACACAGAGAGAGAGAGAGAGAGAAAGATAGATAGATAGATAGATAGATAGATAGATAGATAGATAGATGGCGCCAGATAGCAGTGCCTTTGTTATAAATGTCAGGCTGCGATGTGTAAATTGTCACCATCTTATATTTTTTTATTTCGTGGGCACCTCGACGTGGTGTAATGGTTAGCAATCTTGTTTCGCTAGAACAGTTGCGACTTAGTAGTGAGTTCGATCCTCACTGGGTGCCCCATACTTTCTGGGACACGTAATGAGAAAGTAGGGCTTGGAGAATCTGATACTCACAGGTCAAAGAGAGACAAGGAAAAGCAACGCATGGCATACCTGGCAGGCTTAAGCAATTGGATGACAGAACATGGCCTGGGGGAAGTAACAAAGAGACAAAACTTATTGAGAGCTACAAGGGATAGGGGGGGAAGTGGAGAGCCACGATCGCCTACGACCTGAAGAGACACAGCACATGAAAGAAGGAACATAAAATATATACGCGCTTTTTTTTTTTTTTTTAAATGCCATGCCCCCTTCAGAAGCCAGGGGGATCATGGTTCTCCACAAATTTCTTTTCTTTATTATTTATAAATTACTATGCCTCATTGGGGGACATAGTAAATTGATTTTCCGATGTTTTCTCCACGCTGAAATTTAGAGTCCATTTTTACATTGGTTGCCACAGAAACCAACTCTCCTCTGTTATTTAACTCATAATGACTCGTAATGTCTCTAAAGTACGTTTACATTATCATCTTTATTGTTTTGCTTTAATACAAATTCTGTTTCTCAACCGTAACTTTGTACCCATTTCTAATGCCACTTTTATCTTAAAAATGCTTACAGATATTTGAGCTGATTAACGCTCATTTATTCACAGACATCCCTTTTATATTCTTTTAACTACAGTAAATAATATAAGCTCTTTTGAGATAACTTTCTATTGGAGCTCTCAAAGGTAGTACATTTTTTTATTACTAGATGAATCTGAAAAACTATATGATAGATTAGCAAATTGAAGTAAGGGGCACGTATTATATCTTACTAATACAGGCAGATCCGTACAAAACCTATTACTTCAAGTGTCCGTACCTAACCAGGTAGATCGATTCAGGTTCTTGCATGTAGATTATTAATCAGTCTTCCAAAGCGCAATGTGTAGAATCAGGTGTGCGTCAGCGAATTATGACCAGAATCAAATGTATAAATTGACCGTTGCTATAAACACGATTGTAGTCAGGTGCGGTAAATAGCATAAAAAGCTCAGTTTTTTTCTTTCTTTCTTTTTTTGAAATTAAAAATAAAGAGGCGTCGATGTATTGATCCCAATGTTTACTGACGTTATTACCGGGCGAATATTGTGCTTAAAGGTGCAAGTCCTAAGGGAAGTGGATAACGTTCGCTGTAGTCCTTGGTTTCATGAACAAGAGAGTCGTAATATGCCTCTTCTGCAAGTTCGTAAGAGGCGATATGAAAACGAACGGATCTACGTGGAGTGTAGCACATAGTTGCATTTCATTGTTCTGAAGTCATCTATGCGTAAAGGTGGCTCACAGCAGACTCCTCAGGTAGTAAGTTATAATTAAATATATATATATATATATATATATATATATATATTAAAAATATTTAGTTTTATATAGGAGCTGTAAAGTAGAAGTCAGATGCAATCTTTGGCGAAATCTAAACCGCCCAAAATATCCTATTTCAAACAACCTTATTGAAGGGCACGTGACCGAGCGGTTAAAATGTTCGTTTTCTGACCATGTGAACCGGGTTCGAATCTCACCATGGTTGATTTGTCAGGAAGGTGACTTCTTGATGTTATCGGTCCGGAGAGGCGATCCCAGCGTCCGGCACGTTTGGAAAGTGACTGTAAACCATACCACAGGTTGATCCAAACCTAGTGAGGGAAAATGGGTAGACCGAAGTCTTTGGGAGCCGTCGATAGTTGTGCTAGCACAAAGTCACAAGTCATCGTGACAGATGGTTTGAGCATGCTGGCCTTGTTCAAACTGTTTATCACGCTAGATATAAAAAAAAACAAGTGGGCTCTGTGGGTGTTGAACAAACACGAATGTGCCTGAACAGGCGTCTGAAACAGGGATTAGCTAGCTGTCTTAGGATACGAGTGGCTGCGCCATTCACATTTATTGAAACAGCATGTTCACTTTTCTTCATTACTTAAGCAAATTAACATTCTATAATAATAATATAATATTCAACTAGACTCATTGTGGTTCCAAGATAACGCCATGTTAATTCATCATATGTTATGTAATGTTTGGCTGCTTGTTTTCGAGTATGCTCTTCTCCTGAAGTGGCTAGCTTATCCCTATGACAGGCGCCTGTTCAGGCACATTTAATGTTTCTTCAACGATACTGAGACTGTGGTTAAAACTGCAACAATGATGAGCTGACCTTACTTACAGTATCTGGGAGAGAACGCATAACCTGGTAGGATCAGCAGCTAAACAAAGCCAGTACACTAATTCTCTCGGTCATGATGGCCTGTGACTTTGTGCTAGCGCAACCATTCCAGTTTCGTCTACTCACTTTCACTCACAAGGCTTGAGCCTATCCATAGCATCATTTGCAGGCACTCCTCAACATAGCCGCATAAGCTGATACTATTAAGAAGTGACCACCCTGACAAATCGTCCATGGTGAAATTCGAACCCGTGTTTCACGGTCGGAATGCTAACTTTCTAACCACATGCATAAATTTGCTCAAATTAACTAATATTAAATATTAATCCATTTTGTATCTCTAACTTTTATTAATAACAGAAACAGTATTATTAATCAAATATATCATACCATTAGAATTCTATTGTTTCTGTCAGGTCTTTATTACAGTACTTCGGTCGTTAGTATTATAGTATAATATCTTCAGTATTCTTTGGAAGTCTGTTGTATCCAATGATCTACCGGAAATACTTTATTCCAAGCTTTCACGATTAAAAATTGAGGCAGGCCACACTGATCACAGAATATTGAGTGAGATAGAAACATATATATATATATATATATATATATATATATATAGAAAGAGATAGAGGGACGTCGAGAAAAGAGCGCTTCTTTTTCTGCGGAGCGTTAAAAGATTTAATTAGATACAAAGACAGAGAAATATTCGTTGAATAAAGTCATGCTTCCACAAAACTGAATTCTTCGTATACGATCAGCCGCCGAATATATTCTGATGAGCAAAAAATTTACTAGTTTGAAAACCCGTCGGTGGCCATACTGAGTAGTCTCATAGACTACATGAGCCCCGCGAGCCGTATTTCGTGCAGTCCTGTTATATTTGATCAATGGAGGTATATTGTTCTCTATGGTGTCATAACTTTTCAGCTTGTGAAGAAGACTACAATGCCAGATCCTGTAAAAGGCTTTCGAGATGGCCAGTGCTACAGACCGGATTTCACCGTTTTTATCTAGAGCATGATAGACTCTTTCCGCAATTATCGTCAGTACATTAGCAGTTGATCTGAAGAAACGAAAGCAATATTGCTTGTATGAGAAAAGGTCCTATGATGAGAGATGATGAACTAATTCAACATTTATTACAGCCTCTAGGAGTTTTCCCAAAAGAGGCAGACGCCTAATAAGCCGATAGTTGGAAGGGTCGGACGGTTTACCAGAGTTCTTATAAATTGGAACAACAGACGATGACTTCCAGCAGACAGGAAAACAGGAAGCAGCGAGATGAAACTAGATTTATGGATTCTTTTTTTTTCTCTAATATGGCGTCGCCGATAGGATGTTTAAGATGAACCAGAATTTGTTGAGACTTCGGTGTTTTACAGCCCAGTCTAGAGCTAAAAATTAAAAGACAACCAGTCAAGAGGGTGAGAAAATTAAATAACTGACCTCTTTCTAGTTTCGTCGGGTTGTGAAGCTATAATAGATATTTCTGCTATGGCGTACCTCAAACAATTGGAGAAGTTGACTACTGATTGCGTGTCGTATAACAACGCAATACAACATTCTCATTTCTTTTACTAGCATTATTTCAGATCTAATGGCTAAACATTAATTGTAAGAAGACAGAATACATGGTTACCAGCAAAAGGAAAAGCCCAACATGTAAAGTCCAAAATGGGGATACTAAAATCCACAATTGAAATATCTGGGAAGTGTTTTAACAGAGGACGGAAAGTACGACACTAAAACCCTAAGGTGCATTGGGATAACGAAAGCTGCATAAGCATAGTATGAAGAAACAGGAAAATTTCATTAGAATCAAAGAAAAGAATACTGAACCGCTATGTAATATCGTCACTCCTCCTTCCGTACTCTGTTAAAACACTCCCTGCCATTCCATGCCTATTATCAACCCTGTGTCATCTGCTTATACTGTTAAGATTGTGGCCGTCAATAGTGAATTCTACCAGGATTCTCTCAGGGTCACATCACTGTAACGGTTGAATAAAAGTCCAATGAGAAGACACATTCTTTCTATACACGTTTAAAGAGTGGTCTAAAAATTCACGTAGTTGTGTCGAATTAACCACTATTCTCGCAGAGTAGGTTTATCGTTCATATATCATTATCATTCTTCTTCTTTTTCTTCTATGTGCAGTGTCCCTTTAGAATGTGCATGATCATGCCTCTCCGCAACTTCCCATCCTTTATAGCTTTTAGCAATGCTTTTTTTTTATCCTTCCCACTCCTTGTTCCGCCAGCCATTTTCATAAGCTCGTTAGGTAGGCTATTCTCTGTTTCCCTCTGCACCTCTTGCCTTCAGTATATCCCGTGAGTATGAACTTCTCCAAGACCACGTTCCTCATTATGTATCCCAGAAATTTCAAATGTCTACTTATGATCCTAAACACATGTTTCCTATTCGTTCCTTTTTTTGTTAAATTTTCTCGTTGACCCCATATTCCTTCTATTTTATCAACATCATCCTTCGGTAGAACCACATTTCTGTTGCCTCAAGCATTCCCTTCATCTGTGAGGAAATTGCCCAGCATTCACTTCCATATAAGAGGATTGGTATTCCATAGCAGTTAAGCAATATTTTCTATTGTTTCTAACAAAGTTTTCCTGTTTCTTAGTACTTTGATTAGTTTTTGGAAAGCATCTTTTGCTATTCCTCCGCACATTACTGAACTCGATCTGTTTGTTTGACCTCCGTCTGTATAATCCCTTCTTCATTGCTTATTCACTCCCTGCATAATATTCTCAGCACCTTTCCGTAGAAGTAAATTTCTCTTGCTTCAAGTCTTCACTTCCTCTGTGATTCGGTTGCTTAGTTGGAAAATAAAACAATTTATGCATCAATTACACAACCATTAATTCTTATGTTCCCTTTTCAAGGTAATTCACCTGTCGAATAATTTTACTTGAAATTTCTCAAGTTATTTGAAATCTCTTGGAGAAGCATTTGGTATATTGCATTTGGTATATTGCATTTGGTATATTGCATCAGTTAATTTGCTTATCTAACAATGTATTTGTTCCTCAATGGTTTAAGATTGATTCGTTTGTTTTACGACTTGGCAGTATTTTGTGGTTTATTTAAAACCGAAACGTATTTTAGATTGTAAGAATAATTTTATTTTTTTTTTTGCGAGTGAATACTGCATTAATTTTTTTGTTTTTTTTAAATAACAATGATTTTTCCAAATTGTTTTAATTGTTTCGCACCAAGCAAGGCGACAATGCCACTCAGATGCATGGGGAGACATGGAGTGAAAGAGAATGAGAAGTCTTTAGTGAACAGAAGTGAGGAAAAGGACAATAAAGGTGTACGATTCAAGAAGACAGAAGATGACGATCGACGTTGTATCAACATTTTTGAAGATTATAGATGGCAGGGAAACAAGAAATCGGAAGGGTTACATGTCCAGCTGTTTAACCCATAGCTAGGGGAAGAGAAGGATCCCTGGCTTTCCCAATGCTAATTACTCATAAGTGAATGCAATAAATCCTGACTGGAATTCGAACTCAAATCTCCGATTTCTCATTCCTAGTCCTCCCTGTGACACAGTAATCATAGCAGAAATTCAAATGGAATTACAAAATCTGCTACAGAAGGTAGCGAAGGAGAGTGAGAAAAAAGGACTAAGCATAAACTACAAGAAGACAGAATGCATAGTCATCAGTAAAAGGAAACAGTGATAAAAGCTACTGGGCTTGAGAAACCTATCCTTCTAAAAATTGTTTTAAGAGAAAGCTTTTATAAATTCCAACAGAAAGTAGCCCTGGCTGCTCGGTCAATGAATGCTGAATGTTTCCTTATAAGGAAACGGCTATTATCATCATTGCCATTACAATTAATTCAAGTGTCTATAATTAACCAATTAAATTGATCCAGCTGTTTGTGTGGAGATTATTAATCGGTCTTCTAGAACACAGCGCGTGTATTCAGGTAAACATCAAAGAATTATGAACGCAACCGAGTGTGTTCAAATGACAGTTGCTATAAACACGTGCGCTAAATAACATAAAACGCTAATAAATATTTTCTTCTTTTTTAATTGATCAATAAAATATTCAAAATGTCTCATCTAAAATGTTCAAAATAAATAATTCTGTTATTTATTGATAGTACAACAAAAATGGCGTCGAGTAACAATCGTTCAACCAGAACCAGCGAATCAAATCCATGGCGCCAACTATATGGAATATTCTATTATTATTAAATAATAACTTTTATATTGTTCTTCTTTTTACTATTTTTATTATGTATAACATTTTTAAAACAATTCTATTTGTCATTTAAGAATGAAGTAAACTTGTGATATACTAGTAGGCTTCGCCCGCTCGCTATCGCTTCGAAAAGTAACATATATTCACTACTTGAAATCTTTGAGACAAAAATTTTAAATGAATGTTTCATTCATAAATTGGCTTGTTATAGTTAAGGAAAGTTTTACAAATAGATGCCAACTTGTTGAAGCCCAAGTAAAATGCAAATTTCAAACACTTTTCTGCACTATATAAAACGATATTCCTAAATAGAGCTATTTTTTATATGAAAATCAAAACAATCCTCGAATAAAAGAGCAGTAATGAAGGATAAATTAATGAAATATTTTTTTAAATGTCAATATGCAAATTAGTTAAACCTGAAAAGTGATATTGCCTAGAAATAGATAATATATTGAGCTTGTGCTGTGTCGCTGAGGTTTTTCATCTCAGAATTCGCATTTATTCGTATAGATTCCATAATATAAGTTTTACTTAATTAGACATTATGTTTCTCTAACTGTTCAAATGTTGAATGTATAACTAACTCTAATTTCTATTTTCCCATCTTTACACTATATTAATTTTATCTTATAAATTGTCCCCTGTTCTGTCACTCATGAAATAAAAATAATTGTACGGAAAATAAGGATCTACGTACATCAAATCGTCTTTAAATTAAGTGGCAGCAGAAGAATTATCGTTGAACTTTTAAAAGGTAAGCATAAATATTAATTCAATACTTAAATGCAGCGATCAATTTTGAGTTCTTCTGTACTTTATTGATGCCTATCGCATCTACTCCCTAGCTATTGTGATGATGGCCAAAGAGTCCTCCACGGGAGCTATTAATAGCTATTAATAGCTTAAATGCCGCCGATAGGGCGGCTTTTAAGCTATCTAAAAAATTTAGCTCGCTTAAAATTTCAAGCTAGCTGCAATTTTGGATACAAAAGGAAAAGTTACTCTTCTTGAACCCTGAAAGTAACAATAATGGCTAATAATATATTAATATATTTTTAACCTCGCATAATCTAGCAACCCTGAATCTGAGATCAACGAAAATCGTTCCCTGTGCCTAGCTTTTCTAGGGCTTTTGAATCATTGAAATCGGATCAGTGGGAGCCAAGGAGTAGCTTGGACACGCACACGCACAAGCACACACACATACATTGTACTTTATATATAAGATGAAACGAATAATAAATATCACAATATTTTACGAATTATATATTTCATATATAGTCAACAGATGAAGAGAACCTCAGGGGACTAATCTTGTGACTGACTTTAAGTTTCGTATATACACCTCTCGTTAGAGTTTAGATCTAGTTTTCTTATTGTTTTTGTTTTTTGTTTTTTGTTTTTTTACAAAAGTCTGTTCACTTTTAAATGCGTTAAATACTAGTAATTTTACGTGTTTTATTAGACGTTTGCGATTTGTGTTATTTTTATTACTATTATTACTGTAATTATACTTTAAATATATTCAAATCTGAGAAAAATATATATTTAAAAAAATAAAATGGTTACTAATTATAATCAAAGATAAAGATACAAAGCAAAAAATCATCAAAAATATTTCCAAAAAGGAGGGAAAAATTAATTGACATTTTGCACCTGCCTCCAAATTGATCTTTTGTCTGACAATTAAATTCAGTATCTGACACAACATATTTAGATAAGATATTTTCAATGATAAAGCAATACTAAATCTGCACCTAGGTAGGTCTTAACTGATGAACATTTACAATGTGTTTTGATGAGAGGGAACACAAATTTTTAAACACGGTTTGACTTGGTTCTATCTCAGAAAAAAAAATTTCACCATTTCCCTTGATTTTTACCTTTTAAGAGTACTGCTAAAAAAATCGAGTTTACGTTTATTTACATTAGAAATATTATTTAATATCCTTTCAAATAAATGATTCCAAATATAATATTGTCTTATTTATTTTTATTTTATTACCATTCATTTTCTTTTGGCCTGAAATCCCCAAGACACTGTCAATCTTCTTCACTTAAAAAAAATTCAGATCCTTAGTATAAATAACCAAAAAAAATAATGACAGTAGAACAATTACCTATTATACTCCACTTAATTATGGATTCTTCGGGCGCCTAACTGATTAAGGCGACGTCTATGAGAGATGCGCTCCGAAGATCATGGCATGACAATTCAAGTCCAGTTGGAGCTATAACTTTATTCCCGATTTTTCGCTGTTTGCTCTAGTGGTCGAAGAGTTTATTGACCAAGAGTGTTGCGACAAAAACCAACAATAAGATGGACTAAAACTGGTAATAAAATAATAACATTGAACATGTGATTATTATTCACTATAAACTGAATGAAACTGGATTCGGTTGTAGTTGTGGTGTCTTCACACTAATGAGGCTATTGTGGACTCTTCCACTTATTATAAAGTAGTAGGAAAGTAATCCTCGGGGGAATAGCGATATAGACCGTTCGTTACTGTCGAACTCTCTGCCTTGAGCAGAGAGGAACCCGGA
Source organism: Acanthosepion pharaonis (assembly GCA_903632075.3). NCBI lineage: Eukaryota > Metazoa > Mollusca > Cephalopoda > Sepiida > Sepiidae > Acanthosepion > Acanthosepion pharaonis. The sequence continues at coordinate 1,492,232 of CAHIKZ030003422.1, forward strand.
CGAGGCTTTGCCACAGGGCAAAGTTTCGTCCGGGGAGGAAGACAGGCCCGTTTATGCGGGTTCTACGGGAATATTTTTGGCCGAACCTACGGGCTCGGAGAACCCTCGGTAAACTCGGCCTTGTGCCACATACATCCCTCGTGGGGGGGAGGGGGTCTGTATAGTGATATAGACTGTTCTACCGAAGCTGTGACTGTTCACAGCTCTTTTGGAACTCTCTGCTTTTGACAGAGAGGAACCCGGACGAGGCTGTGCCGACACATGTACCCTCGTGTGTGTGTGGGGGGGCTGTTAAATATTAACGGTGATATACACTGAACGCTGGTCAACCGACACACACCCCCCAAGTCGTGTACCACACTTCTGTTGTATTTACTGTTCAAGACACTATTTATCTGCAACCTCTTGTTTTGTTATTCCTTAACCAATTACTTGGTCACAACAGTTGGATATTTTAGTTTCGTGCACCAATTCAACGGAATTGGTCAAACACTTGACACACTACAATGCTGAAAATTCTTTTTAACGGTGAATTTACTTCTCACTAAGTGTTCCCACATATCTTATTTTTTTAATCACTCTACCCCAAGCAAGGTGGGAAAGCTACTTGTGCGCAGGGCGTTACGGACAGTAAAGGTGAGAGAAAAAAAGCTGGAGAAACTGCAAGAATTTCTTAAATAAACTGTTAGCATATTTAGTATGCTGTTTGTTGTTTTTTATCATTACGCTCAAGTTGTTTTAACTATCTTGGACAGTTTCAGTGAATAGATATGAACAGGGCGTGTTAGATAGATAGATAGATAGATAGATAGATAGATAGATATGAATAGACTGATTACTAATTGACAAAACGGAAAACATAAAACTTTTGCGACGCATTTCGCTCAATTATGAGATTCTTCGAACCGTTTTTTTTTCTCAATTAATAATGTTATTATGAGCAAATAATGTTATGAATTAAAAGTTTAAATGACCGAAGAAAGTCGTAATTGAACGAAAAGCTTGACAAAATCTGAAGGCGTTCCGTTTTGTCGTTTACTGATCATTTTTCTGAAATTAATGTAGAAATGTGTCAAATTATTTGTAGAATTGTTGCCGATATGGTTCAGTGTTGTATTGAACATGAGGGGAGGCATTTTGAATAGTTTGTTAATCATGTTGTTTTGATGTGATCATTTTTTATAAATTTTTTTAAACTATTGTAATTTATTTTTGTTCAATAAAAGTTAAAAAAAAAAGTCGTTACTTTTGCCGCAACTTGTACATGTATATATATTTATGTGTGTGTGTGTGTGTGTGTTAGTCAATTATGAATATACAAGTTTCAAGACGAATAGATTATTTAAACTAATATATTGTTAAGGTCTGGCTGCGGCTCGTCCGAATCTTGCTTAACTTGTTGATCACCAATATTTCTGAAAAGTTCTGTAAGACAGAGAGGGACACACACACACACACACACATATATATATATATATATATATATATATATATATATATATATATATATATGAGAGAGAGTGAGACAGACAGACAGACAGACAGGCAGAGACAAAGAAAGAAAGAAAGAAAGAAAGAAAGAAAGAAAGAAAGAAAGAAAGAAAGAAATGGAGAACGAGAGAAGAGGAGAAGATAGAATGAAAATGAAACGATAAAACAGAGAATGAAACAGAAAGAAACATGGTGAAAGTGAGAATGTAATAGAAAGAGAAGGAAAAAGAAAAAAAAAGAGTGTGATGGTAAGTTTTAAATGGCGTGAGTGAAGTGTCCTTTGATGTATTATGTGAAAACTCACAGATGTGTGTACATACGTGTGTATGTATCTCTGTGTATGCACGTGTGTGATTGATTATCTGATCGCTTTCGTAAATGCGGATGTGTTCTGGTGTATATGTCAACTGCAAACAATAAACACTATGATTGTGTCAATCGCTCAGCAAACATAACAAAGTAATGATGTCATGGAAACCCAACCAAACACAGATCAGCGTTCAATAAATTGAACCGATCCTTCCTTACACAAAAAGAAAACCATCATTGAATCCCCCATCATGTCAATACACACGCCTCTTTTCGCATCTATTCATTTAACCTACAATTTCATCCTTTATATATATATATATATATATATATATATATATATATATATATATATATATATTAATACTGGTCAATATATAAATATATATATGTGTGTGTATGTGCGTTTATGTATATTTCCAAGACGATTAAAGCCAGGTAGAACTTTATGAACAAAACAGAGCAGGAATATAATATAAAAGGCTCAAACATTATTATTCCATGCTTATAATTTATTACATTGAAATCGTAATCACGATCCAATTCATCAGACCTACAAATTCAAAAAGAAATCAGAAAATATAACTCCGGGTATAAAGAACAAAATTTCAGTAGTAGTGTATACGTGAGAGTGAGAACCAAGGGTGAGAGGGAAATGTATGAACGCTCTAAAGAGAGGTGTAACGGAATAAAGAAGGACAGGAAAGGCTTTAAGGTGAGGGTGGGGAATAAAATTTAAAAGAGAGAAATTTTAAAGAGAGAAATTAGATTGAGATACAGATAAATATGAATTATTATCATTATTATTTTTCTTTTTGAATTTGTAGTTCTGATGAATTGGATCGTGATTACGATTCGAGTGTAATAAATTATAACCATTCAGCCACAAAGAGGCGTCTGGTTAGCAAAGTCCAAATTACTGTTTATAAACAACAAATCTTCGACGATCTTTCCCGAACGATCATATCTGCTCACGAAACGTAGCTTAACATAAACATTGATAACATATTATGAAATGGTTATTTCTACATATTTTTCTACGAAATTTCTCGAACATTCAGCCCGGTAAATGTAATTAAAACTGTTTGTTTAAAAGAACAGTGCATCAGAGCATAAATTGAATCTCTCTCTCTCTTTATATATATATATATATATATATATATAGAGAGAGAGAGAGAGAGAGAAAAAGAGAGAGAGAGAGGGAGGGAGAGAGAGCAAAAGGTAAATAAAGTGTTGAAAAACAAAAGTTTTTTTTTACTAGAAACAAAGAAAAGAGTCCTGGATTGCTATGTGATATCCATCCTCTTATATGTCAGTAAATGCTGAGCAATCTCCCCGTTGGTGAGGAGAAAACTGGTGGCAACAAAAATGTAGTTCTACAGAAGGATATTGAGAATGGATAGAGCGAGTAAACAACGAGGGAATCTGAAAGGAAATGGCAAAAAAAAAAAGGATAATGAGGAAGACATAGCTGAAACAGAGATAGAGGGAGGCAACGACACACCCACCTGACGAGCTTAACGTGATTGGATGGCGAAACGGGGGTTAGGAGCTTTAGGAAAAGTAGAAAAACTGCTTTAGGCCATCACTTAATAGGAAATTTTGAGGAGCCATGATTGCCCACGTCCTAAAGGAACACGGCACATGTAAAATACAATTCGTGAAAATAAGTTAGATGTTTAATTCATTTTTTAACTTTTCGCTCTGTCTGAGCATTTTCAAAATAACTGAAAAAAAAAAACTCAGGAAATAAATCTTTATCATGACACCCCGGCGAATTAAAACGATGAAGTTAATTTGTGGCTGAATGGCTAACAGCACATCAGATACAATGATTGTTCCCATTGGGGCTACAGTTTCGATTCCTGTCGGAGAAGCACATATTTTCAACGAAATTTCACGAACATTCAGGCCGGCAAATGTAATTAATACTGTTTATTAAAAAAAAAAAGAAAAAAAAAACAGAGCATTTACTTAAATAAATTGTATCTATTAAAATAACGTATGAAGAGAAAAATATATATATATATATTTCTATATCATTCCGTTATTAATTGTCTATATATATTTGGTTAAATATATGTTTCCATACATATATGTGTGTGTAAGATTTCAGATATAACATTTGTCTTTCATATATATATATATATATATATATATATATATATATATATATATATATATATATATATATATATATATATACTAGTTAACCTGTACTTTTTGTACCAAATACAAGAGGAGGCACGATTGGATTCTTTCCTTCAATTTTCCCCTAGGTACTTTTGCTTATTTGGTACAGCACCCTTATTTTTCAAAACATTTTCCAACATTTTCATCCGAACCAGGCTACCTAACAAGCTTGTTTAAATGGTCATTTACTAAGTGTAGCTTAGATGTGGCAAAAGTCCGAAAGTATGGGGCACTCAGCTAACCATTACACCACGTCGAAGTGCCCCAGAAGCTTGTGTAGATGGATGACAGGTCTGGAAATGAGAGGCATAGTAAAAAGACAAATCTTGCTAAGACCTACAAAGAATGGGAAGTTGTGGAGAAGTGACACAGCACATAGAAGAAGACTGTCTGAACTTGCACATTTATTAAACTTAAATATAAAATCCAGGCAGAACGTTTATTTGAGATGGCACACTAATGTTATAACTTGAAAAATTTCCACCGATATGATTATTTCAATACTTGTATTTGCTACAAATGAATACCATAAAAATGTCTGAATCATTTCACTCATTTTGCAATTGCATTCCTTATGCATTTTGCATGAGTAATCAAGTGGTTTTCTATATAAGGGAGGTGTCGAAGAGTTCTCGTTCAGACCCATGTTCGAAATTCAAGATGTTTTTTGGTACTATATCTGGGAGGAGTGTCCTTTTATATTGTGAAGTGCAAATTTACATAATTCCTATTTTCATAATTGCTTTTAAATCGTTGATTGAAAGCAGGTCAACGGAAAGCATGGAATTTTCAAATGTTGACCTCTGGGCCATCATAGAGTTCTTGATCCTGCAAAAGAAAAAATCTGAGGAAATCTATGAGTCTATGAGGTTACAGATTGGGTACCAAGTGTCCGTTATACTCAACTATGATTAATTGGTGTGACAACAGAATAATTTTTTTGACCCCAGCATAGACCTTCAACAGCGAGAACTCACGAAACTGTTGATTGTGTTCATGATCTAAATTTGGCTGATCAATGAATCTCGATTAAAAGAATTGCCGAGTCACTACAGATATTCAAGGAACATTTGGAGATTTATAATTCATAAGCAATTTGGCATACTGACGTTGCCATCTAAGTGGGTATAAACATGTTTGAATGTTGTCCAGAAACAATACTGAGGAGAAACCGCCATATTGATTTTGCAATAGTTTATGCTATTTAGTGGTTCTTTTCTGGAATGACTTGTTAGCATTGAAAATTTGAGAAACAAACAATAGTTCATGCAGTGGTGGTACTTAGGCTCGCCACGGCAGAAGAAATTCAAGACCCGAAAATCGGCAGAGTTTTTGTGGGATAAGGATGGTATTTCAATGATTATCTTTAGAAGTGCCAAGCATTTAACGTAGAAAACTATTATAACTTGCTCTGCCAATTAGTGAAGAGATGAAAGAAAAACAGTGAGTTTTCTTTATCTTTTTCTAGGGCAATCCAACTCATCACATTGATGACAAGAAGATGGATGTTTTGAAGAATTTGGCGTTTGAATAGAAATAATTTCAAGAGCACCAAAATGGCAACTGTCGAAAAACTAAGAACCATATGGAAAAACAAGAAATCAAAGATTAGAATCTAACGTCTATTGGCCTCCTCAGTTTTTTCTGCGCACCGTTGAATCTTAGACATTAATCGCAGAATTACAGCGAAGAATACAAGAATTAGAAATGAGATGCCCTAGAATAATCCCTGCTACCCCCTATTTAGACCGTAACCCAAATGACACAGTGAGACACTATCAAACAAGAAACAGGCAGAGTGGAAACGACTGTCGAGATTGGAAAGCTGGAATGGTATGAGCACGTCATTAAAGCCAACTTTCCATTACCATCCTACAAGAATGGTATTGAAAACACCATTCTACAAAGTACAGGGTTAAGCGAAGATAAACAGAAGAAAAAACTTAATACTTGTAGGGTAACAATGCACGACACTATCTAGCAAACAAATTCCTATATGTTCGATCCCATCAGATCTGGTACAAGGGCCACGTGCCCCCACCGAATCTATGATACGGGACCTTCCACACTACTACATCTCAATTTTCATAATGATAGTATTCAAAGAAAATATAAATTTTTATTGTAACCTACTTGTAACCTACGGAAGATTGCTGAATAGAATAATCACACGAAGGTTGGTAATGAACAATAATACTTAGGACACGAACAATACATATAAGATTCGCCAGTGGCGCGTAGAAGAAATAGTCAACTGCTAGAATTGAGTCAAGTGAATTCCACAATGAATGTCCAACTGCAGGATATCTACTAACCGCACCACACGGTCAGATGTGGCACAAGGCCGAATTTAATATGAGGTATCCGAGCCCGTAGGCTCGGCCAAAAATTCCCCGTAGACATCGTATAAAACGAGCTCGGGTAGCTGTTTCCCGAGACGAGACTGTACCCTTCGACATGGCCTATTCTGGGGATCCTCTCTGTCCGGAGGCAGAGAGCTTGGCCAGCACAGCTAAAGACGAATCTCGAACTGCAGTACAACATACAGTATTTACTACTGTATTTATGTGAATGGGGACATACCCATTATCGTCCGTATGTATACTATAACACTAATTATGTACAATAATGGATTATATGCAATATAGATGAACAATTCAACCAGAAATATCTTACTTATTAAAAAAAGACAGATTGTGTGTGTGTGTGTGTGTGTGTGTGTGTGTGTGTGTGTGTGTGTGTGTGTGTGTGTGTGTGTGTACGTTTATATATTGGATCGGATTCCCTACATTTTTCAACCGATTTCAACAAAACTTCACAGGACTACATAAAATTACCTTGCGGTGGTTCTGACAGTGCCCCAAATTGGAAAAACACAATTGTTTTTGCATGAAATCAATTTGAAAACACGATAAAACACAATTCTGTCACCAGAATGAAAGAGGGACAACTCATATCGAGTTATACTTATTATAAAACCCAGGTTGGTTGTGTGTGTGTGTGTGTCTGAATTCGTTTATATATGGGATCGGATTTCCTACATTTTTCAACCGATTTCAACAAAACTTCACTTTTTTTTTGGCAGGTAGTGTTTCTTATTGTCTTGCACACTTTTTTCTTTATTTTTACATTCAGAATGCTTTAAAAATTCAATTTATAAGACAATTGTTTATAATAAAATTCTATTCAATCATAACGATTGAAAACAATGTTTTGACCAATTCATAAAAAAAAAAAATAATAATAATTAAGACATGTGTGTCCGTCAACCTTAAACAATAATTTTTGTCAAATTTTATTTTAGTTTTTGATTTAGTTGAAAATCGATTTTTTTTATCTCGAATTGTTAAACCCAAACTGAAAGAAAAAATATTGTTTTCAATCGTTATGAGTCTGACAAAAATTGAATAGAATTTATTCTAAACAACAAATAAAATGGATATTTTAAAATATTATTGAATGTAAAAAAAAAAAAGTGTGCAAGACAATAAGAAACACTACCTGCCAAAAAAAAGTGAAGTTTTGTTGAAATCGGTTGAAAAATGTAGGAAATCCGATCCCATATATAAACGAACACACACACACACACACAAACAACCAACCTGGGTTTTATAATAAGTATAATTCGATAACTCGATATTAATAAGTATAACTCGATATGAGTTGTCCCCCTTTAATTCTCACGCTACCTCTTAATCGTGTTTTCAAATTGATTTCGTGCAAAAACAATTGTGTTTTTCCAATTTTTGGCAATGTCAGATCCACTGCAAGGTAATTTTACGTAGTTCTGTGAAGTTTTGTTGAAATCAGTTGAAAAATGTAGGAAATCCGATCCCATATATAAACGATCCCACACGGACACACAGACACAAACAACCTGGGTTTTATAATAAGTATAACTCGATATGAGTTGTCCCCCTTTCATTCTCGCGATGCCTCTTAATCGTGTTTTCAAATTGATTTTGTGCAAAAACAATTGTGTTTTTCCATTTTTGGCGCTGTCAGAACCACCGCAAGGTAATTTTACGTAGTCCTGTGAAGTTTTGTTGAAATCAGTTGAAAAATGTAGGAAATCCGATCCAATATATAAACGTACACACACACACACACACACACAACCTGTGTTTTATAATAAGTAAGATGATCTAACAAATCTTATTCATTTAGTAGCCTTTCTGTAATAATAATCTTTTACAATTTATGATTTTTACTTATTGAATACAGTAAAAATTGGACACCATGTGTATTTAAAGTAGTTTCCGTTCCGGTTATTATTTTTTAGTTAGGACTTGTGTATGTTTAGATTTCATTATCTTTCCCTAAAGATAAAGAATTTATCCGATGTTTGTATTCGTACAATCAGTAGAGATCGTTAGATTATTGTTTAAGGTTGACGGACACGCATGTCTTAATTATTTTTTTTTATTTTTTTATTTTTTACGAATTGGTCAAACCCAAACTCAAACAAAAACATTGTTTTCAATCGTTATGAGTCTACCGATTGAATAGAATTTTATTATAAATAATTGACTTGTAAATGGAATTTTTAAAGCATTCTGAATGTTAAAAATAAAGAAAAAAGTGTGCAAGAGAATAAGAAACACTACCTGCCAAAAAACAAGTTTTGTTTTATCGGCTGAAAAATATAGGAAATCCGCTCCCATATTTAAAGGAACCCACACACACAAACAACCCGATGTGAGTTGTCCTCCTTCCATTTTCACGATGTCTCTTAATCGTGTTTTCAAATTGATTTTGTGCAAAAACAATTATATTTTCCCATTTTTGGCGCTGTTAGAACCACCACAAGGTAATTTTATGTAGTTCTGTGAAGTTTGTTGAAATCGGTTGAAAAATGTAGGAAATCCGATCCAATATATAAACGTTACAGACACACACACACACACACACACACACACAATCTGCGTTTTATAATAAGTAAGATAAATCGACAATGTTTTGCAGAAATTTTTAACATCAACCTTAAATTTTTCTTATTAAAAAGTTGAATAAATTTAACTCATGCAACATTATGGATAAAAATAGTGAATTTTATTTTGTCTTTTCTCGAGACTTAGCATAAGGAAAACAAATTCACGGATTTGAACGTTTAAAAAAACAGAAGAAAATCAAAATCCATGAAAAATCTTTTTATCCTTTAATAGTCAGTTGTACTTAGTTTAATTTGTAACGTATATAAATGTAGGTAGAAAAAGTAAATGCTGATAAGATAGCGAGGGTCACAAAGCACTGCCGGGGGTCCCCAATCAGGCATCCCCTTCTCCGTTCGGAGGGTTCGGGGTTAATAGGCACCGGCCCTGTATCCCCTATCCTGTTTGCTATTGATCTCTTTCTTTTTTCATTTACCGATAAGTTTTTTATAATCTCTTTCGCTTTCATCTTTTTATTTGTTTTTCGATTTGTTCTGCTTTTCTCCCGCTTCTCCTATTACCCCCCCTCTCTCTCTCTCTCTCTCTCTCTCTCTCTCTCTCTCTCTCTTTCTCTCTCTTTCTCTCTCTCTCTTTTTCTCTTTCTCCCTCTCTCCCTCTTTCTCTCTCTCTTTTTCTCTCCCTCCTTCTCTCCCTCTTTCTATCTTTCTCTCTCTTTCTCTCTCTCCCTCTTTCTCTCTTTCTCTTTCTCTCTCTCTCCCTCTCTCTCTATCTCTCTCTCTCTCTCTCTCTTCAAAATCTCTCACTTTTCCCTCTCGAGTTAAATTCATTCTCATTTTCCTCTTCTTTTACTTCCCTTTTCCATCTCCCCAACCTTTTCTCTTTCTTTCTTCTTGTTCCCTAGCCACCCTACACTTTCAATGTTTCAGAACGTGCGCTCTTGAACCAATGATTATTGTGTTGGTCCTGCTGTCCGATCACTTTACTTTGTACCACGCAGATTGGCACTCGCCTCCATTACGTCGTGTAGCAATCGCAGAAATGTATGTGTGCTTGGAATTTGTAAAGAGGTTAATGAGTACAAAAAAGGTGTGGCCTACAGCGGTGCCTGAAAGTGTTAACCAGTAACGAAAATCAGTGATGAAAGACAGGATTTCGAATGCTGATTTTATAGGCAGGTCTACCCACTTTAAAGATTAACCTAACATGATCCCCCCATTATCACCACCACTTGTTCTTGTACCATACGAAGTTTGGTTAATATCGACTAAACTCTAGCCAATAAAACCGTCATTTTTTTATTCCAATTGTATCAAAAACAAGAAGCTGATTAATCTGGGAAAAGATAAATCATGCGTTTATTTATTTTGTTGCCATTTGTTTCAGTGCATAACTATAACCTGAGGACAGTAGTCATCATCGTTTTAGACACTGACTCTCAGTTAAAATGCCTATCTTAGCACAGAGGGTCTGTTTCCATGACAACACCTACCTCATCGTAATTAAAGAAAAAGGTGAAAGTAATCCCTGATGCCTGCAAAGGCAATGTTTGAAACTCTTGCGATAAAAAATTACCTTTCTTCATAGCATCTATGTTTTAAGGATATAAATGAATGTATTAATTCCAATTCCCAGACAAGGAAGAAATGGATTATTGTGAAGTTTACTTACTCAATATATATATATATATATATATATATATATATATATATATATATATATATATAACGTTTATTATGTTATTCAGTGCTGTATACATGACCTATATAATAATCATGCTGTTGTGTTTAGCGTTATGAAGTTTTTTCATAGAATTCATTTGGTTATCAAAGTTTTATCTTCCTCCTCCCTTTTTCTCGTCTCTTTTTTCCTATCTTTTTACCTCTCTTTTTCGCCTCTCGTCTTTGCCTTCATTTCTTACACCTTTTTACTCCTCTTTTATTTTCCCTCTTTTGTTTTACTGATTTCCTCCCCTCTTCTTTTTTACCTCCTTTCCCCTCTCTTCTTCCAGCTTACTCTTTTCAGCTATCGCATTTATCTCTCTTTCTTCATCTCTCTCTCTTCACCTCTCTCTCTCTCTCTCTCTCTTCACCTCTTTCTTCACCTCTCTTTCTTCACCTCTCTTTCTTCACCTTTCTTTCGTTTCATCGTTCTCTTTTTCGTTTAATAACTTTCTTTTTTATCCTGCTTTTATCTCTTCCTCTGTTCATCGCAATTTTTTCTATGATTTTTCCCTTCGCCAGTTTTATTCGCTCCCTTTGACTTCACTCTTTCACTCTCTATCGCTTTCTCTCTTTCACTCTCTCACTCCCTTTCATCCTCTATTTCTCTCTCACTTTCACTTTTAATCACTTTCCATTTGTTGAATTCAGTCTTCTCTCTCTCTCTCTCTCTCTCTCTCTCTCTTTTCCCATGACTTTTGCTCTCTCTCATTACGTATTCTATTCTTGTCCTTTTTACATACCAACTTATCTAAATATCACATCATTATTCCTTTCCTTTACCTCCCTTTCTTTTTCCTTTCAACTTCCCCCTTTCTCAACAACGTTTTCTCTTCCCCTATCCCTTTTCTTTTCTTTAATTTCCTCAACCCACCCTCCTCATATTTCAACTTGCCCACCTCTCTTTCCCACCACCTTTTTTCTCACCTTCCTCTTCCTTTATCTCATCCTTTCCAAACTCCTTTCTTTTTTATTTTTCGTATCCATCCCCCCCCAATCTACTGCATCCAGTGCCTTCTTTCTCTCCCGCTCTATATCTCAAACAATCGTTGTTGTGACTACGCCATTTCATCTGTGTGTATAATATCCCTGTTGCATCTTAGCAACAAATCGAACACAAAAGACATCTCCTCCTCTTATTCCCATTTTAGAAGCAAATACAAGTTCCGCATTTTTTTTCCAAATGCATATCGACATTTGCGACAAAACAGTGGGGAAATCGAACATATAAATCAGCATTATGTTATAAAAAAATGTCTCTCCAAATCCAATATGTCAACAGCAATTAAAAACGTTATAACTTATCTGAAAGTAGCCTTTGCTCATAGACACGTTTCCATTCCCCACATCCACAAAGACAAACGGATATTTTAACCCTTTGAATGACAGATGGTTAGACACTTTGGGAAACAATAACACACAGACTACAATCTAAGTATTTTTTTTTTTAATTTATCGTATCTCAAAATAGCAATATTTAGTTTACAGCGAAAATGGAAATCATTACCAACTTGTCCTTCATTGCTGATCGATTTTAACAAATTTTTATCGTCCAAATCACATATATTATAATTCGATAAGATAAAATTACATTACTTTTAGGTTGGTAATGGAGAACAGTAAAAATTTATGCAGAAAATCAATAAAGCATTACACTGTAATCATTTGTGACTATGCAATGGCCAAATATGAAACAAATTCAATGATTTAAGTGAATCGCTGTAACCAAAGATATATATATATATTTTTTTCTTCATATATATATATATATATATATATATATATATATATATATTAAACAAAAGCCAACTACGTTGCTCTATCAGATAATTTGTCAAAAGCCCTAATACCTTAATCAAGGGAAAATCTCGAACAAGGAAAGAAAAAAGAAAATTACCTAAAGGTAAACGCCTACCTACTCCGTCGTAAAGAAAAGTGCTCAGCGTCTAGATTACCTAGACAGAGCAAGAAACGCTTCACAACGTTAACTCCTATCAACGGACAACCCGAGTCGTTACCCGAGTTTCACGCGATCTTCAGACTAGAACGTTCTAATCGTCTGAAGATCGCGAGAGCGTGAAACTAGGTAACAAGTTAATAATAATAATTATATATATATATATATATATATATATATATATATATATATATATATATATATATATATATATAAAACTATTAATTAAAAATCCTGAGGAGGATCGTTTTAGACTCTTGTAGTACACTGTGCACTAAATATCTGTATTCAGCTCTTACAAAAAGTTTACGGTAGATGACGTTTTATTGCAATGTAGACTGGATTACATTTGTCATTCGTGTACATTTGTAGCTAGTCTGTCTTTAACGCATGTTGTATTGTATGTGTGTGTAGTTGCATGTGAAGGTAACAAACTCAACTAGCATTCGAACTCGGCTCTCCGATTTCTTAAACTGAGACGCTATCCATTCCACCACCCGCACATAATATAAGATATAAAAGCAATCAAACTACCACTCTTCAGTCTATGGTTGTGCTAGCATAAATTCACAAGTCATCATGGCTGAGGGTTTGAGCGTACTAGTCTAATCACGCCAGGTTGTGCGCTCTCTGCTAAAAACTGTAACTGGGGTCCACTCAGCATGGTTGCCGTATAAACCACAGGTTGGTTCTTTGGGTGTTGAAAAAAAATGGCGTCTACAACAGGGATTAGCTAGACATCCAAGGAGACTGACATAATCGGAAACGAACGATAGCCAATACTTTTGGAAAAAAATAATTATTTTATTTTTGGTGTCAATGAACTATGCTATCTATGTTTAAATATTAATTTGTAAAATTAGTAAATAATAATAATAATAATCCATTTTGAAAAAAGCATTGTCATGCGATGATTAAATGCAAGTCACGTGTGTCAAATGGAGTGACTCGGAGATTGTCCGGAAGTGACCGGACGATGACATTTCGGATATTTATTTTATTTTTTTCAAGCATCTGCCCGCTTTAACTTCCCTATTGTCTTCTTTTCTTTGTTTTTTTTTACAGTGTTTTGGGGTTTGTTTTTATTTTGCTAGGTCAAGACCTTCTTTAATGATTATAAATTAAATATATATATATTTTTTTTTAATTATCCTTCCTTTCCCTTCCATGGTTGCTTTTACCTTCTTTCTCTCCAGTCTCTGTTTTCTATCTCTCTTTCCATGTCTTCGTTTACCGTCTCCCACTGTCTACCTTTAGCTTCCTCCAGACTTGAAACACCGGTCCTCGTACGATCACCGAAGTTAAGCAACGTCGAGCCTGGTCACTACCTAAATGGGTGACCGCTTGTGTGCTGGCAGTGTAATAAATGACGGCTCGGAATTCCAATTCCAGTCCCGTTCGGTATATCCACTTACGCTTAAATACGATTGGTAAAGGTATTAATCCACCTCTTCTCTCACCCACCCATGTATGAATTAATTAGTAAGACTTGTATCAGTAAAAGGGGGACACGATGGAATAATGGATAATGGCTCTTATTGAGGAATCGGAGAGCCGAATCTATTACATTCACTTCCGTGCTAGTACCCTTGGGAAAGGTATGAATCCTCTTCTCCCCCCCCCTTGGGAAAGGTATGAATCCTCTTTTCCCCCAGTTATGGGTAAATAGCAGGATAGACCGGGTTCTATAGCCTTGGATAGCAGCTGGTCTGCCGCAGAAAGAAATTGTAACCTACTACGGGAAAAAACATCTGCCTCGTCAGTCATGTATCAAAAGTTACATGATCGCCTAAGCGGGTATCACGCATGACACATAACTGAATGTATCAGTAAATCATTATTATCTAGACTCTATCAGTAAATCATTATTATCTCTAAAAACTTCTTACAATCTAAAAATATTTTCTGGCTTTAAAGTTTCTATCTCATATTCAGTTTCTTAAAACAACCTGCAAAATGTTGATAAACCGTAAAAAAAAATCAATCAATCTAACTTCTTCTTTCTCTATCTTCCTCGCACTCTTTTTCAATACTCCTTTTCAGAATCTCTCTCTCTCTCTCTCTCTCTCTCTCTCACACACACACACACACACACACACGCCATTGATCATATCAGAAGAGCACACATGTATTCATAGCGACGATCAGCCTTCTGTTTTTTTCAGTCAATGTTATTTGTGTGAAAAAGTTTTCGAAAGAAAAAATAAAGTTTCTATCTCATATTCCGTTCCTAATTTTCAGAAGAGAGGCCGCCAGTAACTTTTTCATATATCTAATATCATTAATATCCTTAGAAAAAAAAAAGAGCTGAACTGCTATGTAATATCAACCCGTTTATATGGAAATGAATGCTGGGCGATTTCCTCGTAGATAAAGAGAAGATTTCAGAAAACAGAAATGCGATTCTAAAGAAAGACATTAAGAATAGCTTGGACAAAACATGTGAACAACGAGGAAGTTTTAAGGGAGATTGAAATAGAAAAGGACACCAAGAATCAAAAAGAGACAGCTGAAATTTCTGGGACACATATTGAGGAAAGAGGACTTGTAGAATTTGACACTCACAGATCATACTAAAGTCAAGAGGGACAGATGAAAACTGCCAGTAACCCATCTAACGAGCTTATGTAAATGAATGGCATTGAGTTATTATTAACGAGACTCTCCACACCGGTACTAAAGACTAAATCATTAACTAAAACAGTTTTTTTTTTTTTTACTATTTTCTGACTACTACACCAGCACTTACAATCTGCACATGCATTCCTTTGTTAAACGTATATGTAGTCAAAATATGGAACGCCAGCTCTAACTAAATTCTTTCGTTGTCTCTGAGAAACACAACTGGAATGTTTGGATTTGATTCAAACGCAAAAACTATCGCGCTTAATTGTTTGCGAGAATATGTTTGAATATGTTTTCCATGTCGATAGAGTATCAACAAATGCCTGTAGATAATTGGTCAGATCAACATGAGTTCCATTTTTTTTTCAATTTAGCAGAAAAATCTCGAAAAATCGAACTCAAAGAAAACATGCTGGGTAAACAAAATATAGATAACGAAATAATTTTAGTGTCTAGTTTTGTTCTACTCCGTGAATAATTGTAATGTACTTGTAAATTCCGCGAACTCTAAGTGAAACAACAGCCAACATTTTATATAGATATATCTATGGGATGAAAATTTCTTTCTTTCTATCTTTGTTAGGTTATTAAACACATCAAATATCCAACGTAAAACACGTCATTAATTATAAAAAATAAAAATAAAATTCCAGTATTAATAGGTCTCTAACAAGCTATTAATCCCCCATAATTCGACGATGGACATAAATCAGTTAATGTCGAATTTATTTATCTAGGACCCAGGTAGGATCGAAATCACTACCAATAGACAACTGCACTAGACTCATTAGCTATACTCCCATGACGAGGTGTACGGGTTTTTTTTTTTTTATTAAGACCATCCAGTAAGTAATCATCCAATTACCAGTACTGTGATCAGCTACTCAAATAGTAAAGCACTTCTGCGGTCGGCAAAACCGTATTTTAACGTCGGATTTAATTTACCGCGGAACTCTAACTTTTTTTTTTTTTTTTTTTGTTGGAGGGAAAATATATAATTAATGCACGTGCTTCTACATTTCAAAAAGATTCTTTTGGGGTGTTCTACTTACTCAAGACACTCGCATTATAACTCGTTAATTAAAAACATAAATAGATTTTCGTATATATATATATGTTTCAAAACAATCGGTCTCGCGAAATAAAATGTTACCATGGCTTTCTGAAGTCTCTGATTTTTTAATTAATTATTACTTGCTCTGTTTATTATATTGAGCTCTAGGGTTTATATCCTCCTGGAATTATCCATACGGATTACCAATTATCTTATATATATATATATATATATATATATATATATATATATATATATATATATATATATATATATTCATTGATGTCTGTTTCATTAAATAATATAATATTGACAAGTTTTGTCTATTTATTTTAAGTAAGTTCCTTTCATATTGTCTGATAAGCTTAATAACATTATCATTGAAAGAGGAAAGGAAATCACCATATTTATACGTTTAAATCCAATCTAATACACGAGTTAGTCGTTGCTTTGAAATTCTTCATGCAACAAAAACAGACTATCATTATTGTTTCGTCCGTGTATTGGTTGATATATTGAAAAGTAATTGTCATCTTTGATAATGGCTTATGTAAGCCGAAAGCTTAGATTGGATTTAAACATGTATCAATATGGTGATTTCCTTTCGTCTTTCAATGATAATGTTATTAAGCTTATCAGACAATATGAAAGGAATTTACTTAAAACAAATAGACAAAACTTGTCTATATTATTTAATGAAACATGCATCAATGAAAAATTGCTGCCCAAATATATATATATATATATATATATATATATAGTGATTGAAAAGTAACTCTCTATTTTATGTATGAGTGGCCATTTAAGAGTCCTGATTTAACACCTCGTGACATTTTTCTTTTGGGTTGGTTAAAGGAGCAAGTATACTATACCAAACCAATATTTTGGAAGAACTTGAAGGGTGAATACAAGAAGTTATGTCTTCCATACTACAAGAGTTGCTGGTGGAATCAGTTGATGCGATTCCTGGGCGGCTTGAGAAGCTAGTATCGAAATCTGGTGCCCATATAGAATTTTAAATAAAACTTCATGCTAAATGCTTTCCTTTCATATCTATTTCTTGTAAAAATTATAGTTAATAAATAAATTGTAATTATTTCAAAATGGGGAGTTACTTTTCAATTACCCTGTATAAATATGATTAATACAAATATAAACTCCTCTCCAAAGTTTCGTAAATGTACCTTTTTGTAATCGTTCGGTCTACTCGTCAGGAGTTTTCAGTAACTGACTGCCAATTTTCTCATTTTCGTTATTTTTAAACTAAGATAAATAATTTATGTTCTATTCATTGGTGTTTTTTCTTGTGTGCGTGTATGTGGACGTGCGTGTGCTGTACTAATATATATATATTGACTGACCTGATGTTATCGGTTTGGATGGGGACGAACCCAGGTTGCGGCACCTTTGGAAAGTGCCCGAAGACCATACCACGGGTTGACCGAAGCCTTGTGAGTGAAATTGGCTAGGCGGAACCCTTGGAGGGGTGTCGATAGCTGTGCTAGCACGTAGTCACAAGTCATCGTGACCGAGGGTTTGATTGAGCTGGCCTTTGTTCAGATTGTTAATCACGCTCTCTCCCAGAAACTGTAACTAAGGTCTGCTCAGCATAGTTGCAATATAAACCATAGGTGGGCTCCGTGGGTGTTGAACAAACACAAAAAATGTACCTGAGCGAGCGTCTGCAACAGGGATTGGCTAGTCACCCTAATAGACTATCCTCGGATACAGTGTGGCCATCTATTATATATATATATATATATATATATATATATATATATATATATATATATATATATATATATATATATATACAGGATGCGTAAGATATTTAACGACAGAAATACTGATACATAATAACTGCTAAATTTATTATTGAAAATGATATAAGCATTATCCTTTTATAATTTTATTCAATAAAGGCACGTTCACCTTCAATAACTGCTTCTATGCGATATCGAAATCGTCTATATGCTCGAATGAAATGGCCCTGGTTGGACATTACTCAGACTATGGCGGCTTTCTAAGAAACTTTGGCTTTATGGGGGTGTTCATTGACCTCTCTCTCTCTCTCTCTCTCTCTCTCTCTCTCTCAACAACGCTCCGCACGTAGTAGTTGAATGGATTGGCACTGGGGATTTAAGAGGTCAAATGTTAGGGGTTAAGGGATCAGGAAAATTTTTCAGCTGTGTTACTTGGGCCTTGTGTTATGGTGCAAAGTCTTGCTGAAACACATAAGACCTTCTGTTGCGTACCCTCTCTGTCCAAGGCTTTACAACTGTTTTCGGGACCTCAATGTAGGCAGCTGATTTAATTCTAAGTCCTTCTGGAAAGAAGTGAAGAAACATCGCATGTCCTTCATTGTTGGCAGCCATGATAGTTGCAGGAAATTTTGTTAACCGTTGAAACTTCAGTAGGGCTGTATATAACCATCAGCCATTTTTCTGTTAAATTTTGATCTTGGTCAATGATTTTGTTGTTTGAGAAAAACCAAATCACATCATCTTATGCTGAATTTTTAAGTTTATTTAAGAGCCTTTTAGATCTGATTAAGCGATTTTCTTTTCCTTTTTTTTTTCTGACTTAAATTGGTCTTTCACCATCACATAAGACTCATATCTGATGTCTTCGTGAACAACATTTCTGATTGTAACTTCTGACACATGGAAATCTTTCATAAGTGATCTCATGGAATTTCTGGGATAGTTTGCTGAACTTGTTGAATAAATTCAGGTCTTCTGATGACGTCAGAGCGTTTAGAATGATTGTTACGCTTTGATACTGATGATACGTTTCGATCTTTGGTCCCTAACTCCTTACGAACTTTGTAGACGGAAGATCTTGCGACTTGTAAAAATCGAGATATTTCTAAGTCGCTATGGTAAGCCTTTAACCCACAATTACAGTATGTCTTTTCATTTCTGAAATAAGAGTGTTTACCATATTATTTTCTGAAAAAAAAATATTATATAAAATTTAGTAAAATGCAGCAATAACCAAATAAATGTATGTGCTCAAATACCTTACGCAATATATATAATACTATGGGCTATCATATATATATATATATATATATATATATACACACACACATATATATATATATATATATATATATATATATATTATACTAGCAGCCATACCCAGCTGGTCGATCAGAAAAAGCGTTCAGTTAGAACGGAGTAAAAACAGCATCATGTTTAGATGTAACAGAGCCTATCTGCTTCAATTATTTTCAAGTACTTTCATTAAAAAAACATTTTGAATTAGTGCAGTTACTGATATAACAGAAGTAGTTTTTCACTAAACGCAGTGGCGTAGAAATCAAAATGAGGTATCGTTGAGTTCGTCATGGTGTAAGTAACCTACATACGGAGTTTGAACGAAATCGGAGGAAAAAAGTTGTATTTATCGATTTTTGATCGGCTTTATCGATTATTGATTTTTTTTTTAAATTATCGATTTTTATGCTTAGAACCTATCTCTTACATTGTACAATGTTTTGCCAAGTTTGGTGAAAATCGTTTTGATGGATCTAGAGCGAGAAGGTATCACACAGACAAACGCGCGGAAACCATCTGTTTTATATATATATATATATATATATATATATATATATATATATATAGAGAGAGAGAGAGAGAGAGAGAGAGAGAGAGATATAGATATTTTGAAAATAGTTAAGCCAGTAAAGCATATTTTCACATGTCTTTATTAAAGGACATGTTTCGACTCAAATGCCCGCACAAAATCTGCGTGATTTCTTATCTTCAATCTGGCTACTCGTTTCAGAACATGCCCGTCTATTCAGGTCCTTTTGTGTTACTTCAATATAGCCAACCTGTGACTTACACTGCAACAAAGATGGGTGGACCTTAGTTACATTTCATGTATGTTCCTCGCAATAAAGTTTGGAATTAAGAATTGTACATATCTCATATTGGATACCAACCAAAGTTAGAGTCCAGTCTACCCTACTAGTTATCCCGTACTCGAGAGAGTAAAAGAGAAGGGATGTGTTCATATATTTCCCTAAGAGTATTTGCGCGAAAGTGAATATAACCATCTCGAGCGAAATTCGAACTCGGCTCGTCGATTTATGGTCCCGAGCCTCTAACAATTACACATCCATTGTGATTTCACAGGGTTTATTTAACTTATTAACCTCACATCTTATCGACTTCATTAACTTCCCTCTATTGACTTCAACATGCTTTAATTTAGGATGTTTATATATTATAAAACTGTAAACCTGCAAATCGGAAACATGTTTGCTACAGACGTGAAACTAAAGGAAATAGACTTCAATGTGAAAACAAAAAAAAAAATGACATTTTATGGAAATGAAGTACTGTCAAATTTCAGGATTTTAATTCTAATCTTTGCAGCATCATCTTCGACAAACAACTACGTCATTAAATCAGCATCACTCACAACACACCTGTGTGTTAGCCGAGGAGACGCCATGACAAGCAGTCGTCTGCATTTTACAGGTGAAGGACGCTCAGAATTCTGGACGCTTTCTATCTGTTGCATTATCGACTTAACATCATGAACACACACCGGGCAATCGTCCGGGGTCGACCGTTCAAATATCACAGCCACTATTCGCTCCGATAATTAAACTTCGTCTGTAACTCCACATTCATTCTCTCTCTCACTTTCTCTCTCTCTACTTTTCTCTCTCACTCCCCCTCTTTCTCCCTAGCTGTTGAGACAGTGAAAAAGTATGTATCCGTATGTTAATCTTCCTCGACTCCATTGCTTTCTTTAAAAGCTTTTTACATTCTCTCTATCTCCACTCTCTTTATGCGAATTCCCGTTTTTATTTTCTCTCTTCCTTTCTTACTCACACACACCCTTCATCTTTCTATCTACTTCTCTTTTTGTCATTATTTAAGGTCGGATTCCTTTATCACCCCCTCTTCCCCCTTTTCCCCCTCTCTCTGTCTATTTCCTTTTTTATCTTATTCTGCCTCTTTTATCTCTCATTTTTCAGTTTCCTTTATTTGCTAGCTGTAAATCACATCCAATAATAACAATTAACTTTTATTTAACATTCGAACCAAAGAAACAATATTTAACTTGTGTTCTTTAATTTTTTATTGCGATGCTCAGGACGTTTTTATGGACGTTCTATGAGTAGCAGTGATAGGAAATTAAGAATTACCTCCTAGCGAGGTAATAATGCGTGTCCCTTGCCCTTAGGAGCCTCAAGAAAACAAAACTAATAAAAAATTAATAAGAATAATACTTCATTATTTACACTATTTACATTAGTCGGAGTGTTGTCCTGGTTTTTGTGACCATATTCACGACGTTTTGGCTGTTGTATGAGTCAGTCTTTTCCAGGTGATATTTCTTGGATTTCGCATCGAAATATCATGAAATATCACCTGAAGAAGGCCGGAGCGTACAACGACCAAAATGTCGTGAATATGGCAACAAAGACAACAGCCCAACTAATATAAATAGTGTAAATAAAAACAATACCTCATCTCAGAAATATAGACACAATAATGTAATATAAGAATTTCGAACAACTTAAAGAAAACAATATTAGACAAAAACAATATTAAACAAAAAAAAAATCAAATTTTCCATATTATCCGACCCGTCCTACAGATAAAAGTAAGTATATTTAGCCGGTCACTCCACTAAAGCAGAATGTGACACAAGGTTGTTATAACGTGGGGAGCGCCATACACATAGGTTTGCATATGGGCCAAGGACAAAAATTGTTTTGCCAGTCCTCGCTACCACTCTCACGCTGGCATCAATATCACACTGAGACCCTCCTCTATTACTGCCATGAAGAAGCTGCAGCCGCAAGGTTGGAACCCCGGGACTGAGCAAGTTCTCCCATCTAAAATAGAAAAATATAACCCCACACGAGCAATAACCACATCTCGGATAATCCTTAATGTTTTTAAAAAAATAAAAATTAATTCTCCAACAGACTATATTGACGTATTTAAATAATTTTGCAATTTTTTATAATAATAATAACAATTAATACAACAACGGATTATTTTCTCTTATAATTAAAAATAATAATTTTTTAATCATTTCAACCCCAGCAAAGCAATAATGCCACGCAATGGGCGACTGGAAGTGAAAGAAAAGGAAAAGACTTTAGAAGGAACTGGAAACCCAATCCTAAACAGGAAACAAAGGATAAACCTCTACTCCTGTTCAATAAGGCCAAGGATATGCAAACACATCTATTCTTATTGAGAAAAAACTAAAAACTAAATAATAAATAATATTTCAGAGTAAAGGTGGAGACGTCAAAAATATAGAGTTGAAGTAAACTTTAGCAGGAACCGGAAACTCAATCCTAAACAGGAAACAAGGGTTAAACCTTTACTCCTCGGGAGGAGTCTTTTAATGTTTGCAATAATAATAATAATAATAATAATAATTAATTAATTTATTAATTCAGCAAACTTACTATTTTTTCACTTGTTTAAATAATTCGTTAGTTTTTAAAATATCTAATTAAATAGATTATTTTGATTTATTTAAAT
>CAHIKZ030003422.1:1520000-1705000 GCA_903632075.3 Acanthosepion pharaonis
ATTCAAAGGAGATATGCAAAGGACCTGTATTAAAAAAGAAACAGGAGGTTAAATGAGAATAATTGGGTCACATTCCTAGATAAGATATAATTATCCCCCACAAAGAAGGAATATTTTAGTATATCCTGATGTTAGTATCTAAAGATCTATCTCAGGGTTTATGAACCTGGGCGATATCACCCAACAGTGGGAGATTTCAACTGTTGGATAGGTGATGAGAAAGTGAATAGAAAATGATGTCGATTGGAAATTTTGATCGGAAATATAGAATTTTGAGTATTAATAAGGTATTTCAATATATGCTACCCGAAAAAAAATATTCAGAGATATGCAAAGAACTTGTATGCCACACACACACACACAAAAAAAAAAACAACAGGAGGCTAAATGAAAATAACTGAGTCACATTCCGAGTAAATAAATATCCCCGCAAACAACGAATGTTTTCTATAGTTTTGAGAAGTCATTAAGATTCAAATACTTCTTCGGGCGAAATAACATTTTTGAATATAAGTCAGATAAGGAAAGGCCAAAAACAACAAAAAATATTCGCTAATTTTTTTTATTAGTTGATAGTTTATATTCTTTTTAATTTTATAATTATGAACAAAAATCGTTTAATTTTTGGCAATACATGAAAACTAAACATAAAACTATTAGTTCACCATAAATTATATATATATATATATATATATATATATATATATATATATATATAGTTTTCAGTGGTCAAGTTCACTTTCGTTTGTTCTTTAAAATCGTAGTAGCAGCAGCCACTGCATAAGTCAGAGTTATTTGTTACCTCCCTTTGGTGTGTTTTACTAAATCATGTAGTCAGTTTATGAACCAGTAACAAACTTTTACCAGACAATTTTTTATGTATATTCTTTTTAATTTTTCAATTATGAACAAAATTTTTATTAGTTGCTAGTACTGTATAGTCTTTTTAATGTTATAATTATCAACAAAAATCGTTTAATTTTTTGTCAACACTGGCAACGCTAACCCTAACCATAAAACTAACCTTAACTATAAAACTAAATTATATATATATATATATATATATATATATATATATATATATATATATATATAATTTTCATTGGTTAAGTTTGCTTTCGTTTGTTTGTTTGATATTATCAAGATATTGTTTTCCATCTTAAACAGGAGGTTAAGAAGGAAACTCCGATCAATGCTAGAAAGGACAATGATAGTTGCTGGAATTGAGAAGTTTCATTTTCGAAAGAATTTTTTTAAGGGAGATATTTTGTATAAATGTTAACCGATAGTAACGCTAACTACTCGGTTAATGAATGGCTAAATGTTTGAGCATAAGGAAACAACCAATTACCATTACCATATCCACAAACTTTATGTCTATCAATGCCTTATCCCCGATATAGAACATTTCCTCCCTCATAATATAACAAATTTTAAACTCTCTCTTTATTTAATGGATATATTTTTATCGAATGATTTCTTGGATGTGCAGGCCGATAGACGTAATACACACTGTTTACAAAAAATGAATAAATAAAAATGGGGCGTCTATTTCAAATAGGAAGTATCCACTATAATAACGTTTGAATTAATAGTAATATATATATATATATACATATACATATATATATATGTGTGTGTGTGTGTGGACAGTGAAGTCAACAACCAGAGGCGACAGTCTGTTTCATGTTAAATGCAGTTGTCAAGCCATCTTTTATTATTTTATGTTATAAATGGTCTGACGATTGCGTTTAACATGAAACAAATTGTCGCCTCAGGGTGTTAACTTCAATGTCCACTTTTATATTTCCATATACTCTATCCCTGATATTGAGCAATTTAACCCATAAATCTAGAATGCCTTAAACTATATTTTATCATATATATATATATATATATATATATATAGAGAGAGAGAGAGAGAGAGAGAGACAGACAGACAGACAGACAGACAGACAGACAGACATGCGTGAATTTACAAGCGAAACACTGTTCAAGTAAGAAATTACACTCTTATAAGTTGTCGTCTCTAACGCTCACTTATTGTATCTATAATAACTTAATATATTAAATATTACTACAAGTCAATACCCCAAAATATCCCAAGAAAAATACAGGATCAGACAGAAGTGTATAGAAAAACCGTTTTATGTGTAATTGTGCAAACTGCTTTCGTTTTACTATTTATGTGAATATCATTCTAATAAAAGTATCAATTGAAATATGTCGTCATTTTTACGACATAAGTAAATTAGTATTTTTTTTTTAATTACATATGTTTATTTATTCGATTACTTTTTCCAAAGGTGCCTCGCTCCGAGATAAAGGTTAATGAGCCTTGTCTGGTTAGCTATTAGTAGCAAGTTCAATGCTCACTAGGTGTTCCATACAAAATCCGGCATAACACAGTAAGAGTTTATATATCGTAAAACCAATCAACCGACTTCATTACGCTTTTCATTCACAAGGTTGCCAGTATTGAACTTTCTTAAGAGCCTAGCACTACTGACATTTTTTGTGTTTCTTTTTTTAAAGAAACTGGGCTAACTTCGGTTACTCATGAGAAAAAGGTAAATTCAGAATTTTTGTCTCGTTGAACTGTCAAATGTCGCTCAATTCACTACCTGTCGCCCAAACAAGCAAGTATATACTGTATTGGGATGGCTCAGTGAAATCTACATATGAAATTCTGTGACTTCCGTTAATCTGTCCGTCCGCCAATCACACTCTAAAATGGCCATACATTGACCGATTGAAACCAAATTTTGGGGAGAAGTGCGAACAGGTAATGGGTTACAAAGTGCAATTGGTTTTACTTGGGTTTGTAACTTAGTACAAATTTCATTCATTTTTTTTCGAAAGATTAAAAGGTTTTTAATATGTAAAATACTCTCACTATTTTACAAACAATTTAATGATTAAAATAAATATTTATTTAATAAAAATGCAATATTGTCTTTTGCATATCTTTTTTAAGTTTAAACACACACACATATATATATACACACACACACACACACACACACACACACACACATATATATATATATATATATATATATATATATATATATATATATATATATATATATATATATATTTCCAAAAATTAAAACAGATTGATTTGGGTATAAATGTTGTGGTAGAGTGCTGATGTTATTCCTTTCTGTAACATTGATTAACTGGTTTGTTTTTTACGGCTTACCAACTTTTTTCAGGTTATTTAAAACCAGAAAAAAATTAGATTTTAAGTATTTTATGGAGATAATAATTATTTCCTGATAAGTCCTGTTAATTAACTCATAGCGGGTGAAAGTGGTTTATTCATCCCTTTCTCAAGAATATTTGCGTGTAAGCGAATATAACAAACCCGACTGGAATTGGAACTCGGATCTCCGATTAAGAATTCCGAGCCGTTATCTGTTGCATCAACCGCACATCTAGGCTTACGTATTCCCAGGCAGTCACCCATCTATGTACTAACCAGGTACGACATTGCCCAACTTCGGTGACTGTACAAGACTGTACTGGTTTTTCAACGTGACATGCCCATAAGTCTCCTTTTTGCATAAGATCGAAAAATACTGGTATTGAGCCAATTAGAATATTAAATTAGATATAAATATTTATCTAATTTAAAAACATTTCAGGAATAAAATCATTTAGTAGTTTAAATTAGCATAAACATTTTTATGATGCTTCTTAAAAAAAACAAAAAACGAGTAAACTGACAAGTATTTATTTCTACAGAAGGATGCTGAGAATACCATGGAGCGAACATGTGGACAACGGTGAAGATCTAGAGACAGTGGAAACAAAAAGGACACTTTTACTTAACATTTTGACATTTCTAGGGCACATGATAAGAAAACAGAGCTTGGAAAATTTGCTACAGATTAAATCAAAGACAATAGAGACAGAGGAAAACAACGTATAACGTACCTGGCGATCTTAAGTGAATTAATGATGGAGTAGGGTTTGGGAGTGAAGACAAAGTTTATTGAGAGCTACAAAAGACAGAAAGTTGTGGGGAGCAATGATCGCCAACGCCCTGAAGGGACACGGTACACAGAAGAAATAGAAGCTAAACTTTACTTTATGAATGACTTGTCAGACTGGCCTATATTTGAAAGCACAGTGCTACTAAATTTTGGATTTGAATATTTTTTATTTGGTGGGGGGGAGTACTTTTAAAATAAACTGGAGTAACATTGACTACTAATGAAAAGAAAGTCAATTCGAAATTTAATAGTACTGAAATTTGGAATGGCACCCAATTTAGTCATCCCGATCTTGGAGTGGATTCAACATACTAACCTCAGTTTCATCAAGGATGTTGTTCTTGGTCTAACCAATTTTTATTGTTAAAAGTTTTATTTGAATACTTTATTAAATAAAGGTGGGCACTTCATTAATAGTAATATACATGAACCATCTTTCTATAACCTTTTAATATTTAATAAAACCAGAAACAAATTAATATAGTTTTATAACAATTATCGTTTGGTTCACAATTATTCCCGGGAGTAGAGGTTTATCCATTATTTCATGTTTAGGATTGGGTTTCCGGTTCCTTCTAAAGTCTATTTCAACTCTATACTCCTAACGCTTGTCATTTTCTATGCTAGTATAACTCCACACAGTAACCCTCTACCTTGAGTGACTCTTGGGCCTCGTATTGGGTGAATATTAGAAAAAAGAATAATAAAACATACTGGAATATTAACCAGAATTCAAGCATTGGAAAACTAAATACAGGAGACTCATTTACGCATAATATATACTACACTTGGAATTTGGATATTTTTAATTTCGAGTGACTACTTTTGAAATAAGCTGAGTTAACTTGGGCTGCTAACAAGAAGAAAGTCAATTCAATATGTAGTTGCTTTGGGCTTTCAAATATCGCACAATTCACTACCTGTCGCTCAAACTATCAAACTTATTTGCACATATATGTACTGTATGATATGCACTCAAATATGCAGACACATTAAAAAATCGTTATTAACGACAAAAAACTAATTTACTATTCATCCGATATACGTAACAAAACAAAAAGAGAAACGCGAAAAGATTTTGCTGTCTGTCGTGAATGGAGCGTGTGTCGGGCGCGCGTTGTTGGCCCTCGACAGAAATGGTCGATGAGATCAGGTGGGTCGGGGTGGTGCAGAAACCCAGTGAGAAAGGTGTTTGTTTTATCGGTACCCTTCTTCTCGCATTCCCTACCCATCGACAGGTGAGTGGCTAGACGCATTAACGACAGCACGATTCGCAGGGGAGCACTACGAGCTATTGTTCATGGAAGTCGATTATTCTGATGGGTGCAGGGAACTCATCGAACTATCCTGGGTGTGTCACGATTAAATCCACCTCGGCACTGTTCTTATAATTGTTTCCACCCACGTAACAAGTCTTTCTGTCCATTGTTTCCGTTTTTAAATTTATTTATTTTTTATTTTATTTATTTTTATTTTTTTTATTTTATTCTTATTTTTTTCAATTTTTTACTTTTCATTTTATTTATGTTTTGTTTTTATTTATTTTCTTTCATTTCATTTATTTTCGTTATTTCTCTTTTTTCCTATTATTAATTTTTATTTCTTTTTTTGTTTCAGTTTTGTCATTTTTTTCTCTGTTTATTTATTTCTTGACTGGGGTAAAGGTAGGTTTCTTGGCAAGTTGTTTGTTGAGACGGGGTATCATTTTTGTAGCTTCTAAGATTAATCCTATCATAATTGATTTTTCTGACCTATAATATATACACGCGTGTGAGCACACGCATACATATATATATATATATATATATATATATATATATATATGTATGTATGTATGTATGTATTGTTGTTACTAACGTATTTCCAAGTATTCATGTATATCTATGCATAATCATTTCTCGTGTATTTATACACAAGCACATATAGCGTTGAAATCATTTTCACTCAAACTATTTGTCTAAATTTGCTTTACCTGTCTAACCAAATTTCTATCTCTTTATCTTTGTTTATGTCTTCCTTTTTACATAT
The DNA here is from genome assembly GCA_903632075.3 of Acanthosepion pharaonis. Classification (NCBI taxonomy): domain Eukaryota; kingdom Metazoa; phylum Mollusca; class Cephalopoda; order Sepiida; family Sepiidae; genus Acanthosepion; species Acanthosepion pharaonis. The sequence goes on from CAHIKZ030003422.1 coordinate 1,526,030, forward strand.
ATACACGCGTGTGCGCGTGTGTGTTTGCGCAGTCGTGCGTGCACGCGCGACAGAGAGTGTGCGTGTGTGGTCATGCATCTCAGCTTCTAGATCTCTTAGTTTCACCCGATTTCAATCTGTTCGTATCTATCGATCTATCTATCTCTCTTTCTATCTCTCTCTCTCTCTCTCTCTCTCTCTCTCTCTCTCTCTCTCTCTATATATATATATATATATATATATATATATATAGAGGGGGCGTGTATAGATAGATAGATAGATAGATAGATATCAGTCTGTGTATATCTATTTATATATCTATCTGAAGATCGCTTGAGGCATGAAACTGACAGTGGTCATGCAGTGTTGATTCCTATGTCCACATTCTTTATATTCATAAACGCTCCATCTCCGATACAGAACACGCTAAGTCTAATATATATATATATATATATATATATATATATATATATATATATATATCAGAGTTTTTTTTTAATTTTGTTCACTCTTCTGTTGAGTTCATGCAATGCTAATTCTTGGGCTGGCTTCAAATATGAAAATAAGTGTATAGGGTCACCTATCATGCGGTTCATACTACTTTCTGGTCTTTTGAATAATAGTTGAGGTTTCTCCTTTTTTTTTTTTTTTTTTTTCTTTCTTTTTTTTGCTATATAGGATTGGTTTTCCGGTTCCTTCTGAAATCTTCTCATTCTCTTTCACCGACAATGACCCCCCTTGCGCCTTTGAGGCCTTATCTCCTTGCTTGGATTGAATCGATTAAATAAAAGTGTCCTTCTTAAGACTTCCTCGGTGCTTACGTGCTACATCCATGGTATTTTCAGCATCCTTCTGTAGACCCACATTTCTGTTGCCTAAAGACTCCTCTTCATCTGTGAGGAAATTCTCCAGCATTCACTGTCATATACAAGACTGATATTACATTGCTGCTCAGCACATTTTTATATATATATATATATATATATATATATATATATATATATATATATATATATATATATATATATGTATGTATGTATGTATATATATATATGTGTGTGTGTGTGTATGTGTGCGTTCATATCTATCGACATGGTGTGTCTCTGTGTATAGTTCAAGCCCTCATTCTTCAAATATGTGTCTCTGGATTTCTTCTTTGTTCCTCACATGTCAATCCATGGTATTCTCAGTATCCTTCTGTAGAACAACATTTCTGTTGCCTCAAGTCTGCTTTTCATATGTGAAGAAATTGTTCATCATTCACTCTCGTATCGGAGAATTGATATTACATAGCAGCTCAGCACTGTTTCTATGTTTTATATATATATATATATATATATATATATATATATATATATGTGTGTATGTGTGTGTGTGTGTGTGTATGTGTGTGTGTGTGTGTGTGTGTATTCATATATATCTACATAGTATGTCTCTACATCTAGTACAGTATACTTCTGTAGCTTTACGGATGTCAGTATAATTGTTTCAAATGTTTTTATTTTATTTTTTTATTTTTTTGTCTGCGTATCATGTTTTTTTTTCTTTTATATTTGTAACTTTGAAAATCCCTCATAGGATCTCCTTAATCGCTCAAATGACACTTGTTAATTAGGTTAGAAATTGTTTTCATCTTTTCATCGTAGCAATGTGGTTGGCAGCAAGCTCATCATTTCCAACTTTTCATCATGTCTATTCTTATTTCTCATATATAAAAATCAAAGGCGATAAAAGCCATTTTCACCATTTCCATTAGCACCAGATGAGCTAGAAATAAAACACATTATCAAGATATAATAATGTTAGTTTTATTGAAAATTTAAAATATTAGATTGATGCAAAAGTTCCCAGCGTTATATCGTGCTGGAAGACTCTTTTTTTAAAAGTTAACCCAGCTCATTGTGCTTGCGACTTTAGTACACTGTTTATAACAGCCAGGAAAATGAAGAAGCTAGGAGAATCGATTTTATGAGAAATTAGGGAAATAACCATCAGTCAGTGGTTAAATATTTGCCTTTCTCTTCTTGCTCGACAGAAACGAAAGTCAAGATAGTCACAGGTGATGAAAAATGAGTTTATTACGAGAATCTAGAACGAACGAAAATCGTTTCAAACAGACAGTGATCATGCAGTGTTGATTCCTACGCCCACACGACCGATATTTATAATCTGTTAGAACTCACGCCTGGCAGTTATAAAATATTATGTCTTCCTTAGGCTACTCGCCGTGAATGTCTTTAGAATTCTTCCGGACTGGTATTTAACCAATGTCCCCACTGAGACGAGATGTGACACAATGTCAAGAAGAGTGTGGGGAACCAGAGCGCGTACACTAGAGCCAATGATCAAAATTTACCCAGTCCGCAACCCCTTACATCTACGGGATCGGACACTTTGCATTGTCTGTTTTTCTCCATAGACAAATTCCCAACTGAGTCGTACTCTGTCCAAAGATAGTTGAATTGGTTAGATGTAAGCTTGTTCTGCTATCCACTTACTCATGCTCTTTAGGTAGGTTATGCACTGCTTTCATCTCTACCTCTTGCCTTCGATCTGTCCTGTGAGTATCAATTTTCCCAAGCCCGCTTTCCTCATGATGCGCACTAGAAATTTTAGCTGTCTCTTCCTGATGTTAAGTATGTTTCCTTTTTTTCCATTTTCTATAAAACTTGCTCACATGTTCGGTCTATAATATTCTCAGTATCCTTCTGTAGAACTACATTTCTGCTGCTTCTAGTCTCTTCATCTTTGAGGAGATTGTCCTGCATTCACTGCCATATAGGAGGACTGATATTAGATAACAGTTCAGTCATCTTTGTTTCTAACGAATTTTTCTGTTTCCTAATACTTTACTTAGCTTTTGGAAGGTATATTTCGCTATATCAATACGTTTTCGGATTTCAGTGTCACACTTTCCGTCCTCAAGTTGATCTAAAATATGTCTCAACAGTTATATCTATAGTGGCTGACCTATAAGTTTTCAAAAAATCAAAATGTAGCGAATAATAACCATGAATTAATCTCTCTTTATGTTATTAAAGGATTAAGTGATAGGAAAATGTCGTTAGAAACAAAGAAAAGAATGATGATTTGCGATGAATGCTGATTCTCCAATATGGCAGTGAATACTTCACAATTTCCTCAAAGATGAATAAGAGACTATCTCTTCTAAACTCTGATCTGCCATCCATATATACAAGTTCGTTAGACAGGATTTACGCACTGCTTTCCCCTGTCCCTGTTGCATTCAATATCCCCTGTGAGGTTTCAAATCTTACAAGACCTTTCTCCTCATTATGTGCTTAGATCATTCTGATGTCCACTATAAACGTCCTTTTTGTATTCATTTTCACTAAAACTTTACCGTTGCTCACTTGTTTAGTACATGACATTCTCAGCATCCTTCTGTAGAATCACATTTCTGATACTTCGTCTCTTCTACGTCTTATTTTATTCACTTTCATATAAGAGAACCGATATTACGTAACAGTTTACTGCACTTTCCTTTCTTTCTAACGAAATTTTCCTGTTTCTTTATACTTTGCTTAGCTTTTGGAAGGCATCTTTCGCTATTCCAATGCGCCATCGGATTTTGGTGTTGCACATTACGCCCTCAGTCAAAACACTTCCCACATATTTAAATTGTTTTATTTGGTTGATTTTGGTATCTCCAATTTGTAATTTTATTTGTTGGGTTTTTACTTTTGCTGAAAATCATTCACCCTGTCATCTTGCAATTGATGATTAGTCCTTTCTTCTCGCTTTCCTTCACTGTCTTCTCTAGGAGTTCTTGTGGTTTCCTTTCTGTGTCTGCTATCAACAGTGTGTCATCTGCGTATCATATGTTGTTAAGGTTGTGGCCGCCAACTGCTACGTCTTCTTCTATATGCTATATCTTATCAGGACGTTGGCGATCACAATTCCCTGTCCTTTGTAGCTCTTAGTAAAGTTTAACATTTTTGTTATCTCTTCTAAACCCTGATCTGCCATCTATTTACACAAGCTCGTTAGGCAGGAGTTATACACAGCTTTTCCATGTCCCTGTTGCATTCAATAAGTCCTGTGAGTGTCAAATTTTCCAAGACCTCTCTCCTCATTATGTGTTGTAAATCATTCTGATGTCCACTATAAATGTCCTTTTTGTATTCATTTTCACTAAAACATTGCCTTTACTCACTTGTTTAGTATATGACATTCTCAGCATCCTTCTGTAGAATCACATTTCTGATATTTAGTCTCTTCTACATCTGTGATGATATTGTCCAATATTCGCTTCCATATAAGAAGACCGATATCACATAACAATTCACTACTCTTTCATTTCTTTCTAACGAAATTTTCCTGTTTCTGAATACTTTGCTTAGCTTTTGGAAGGCATCTTTTGCTATTCAAATATATCTTCTGGTTTCAGTGTCACACTTTTCGTCCTCTGTTAAAACACTTTTTCAGATATTTAATTTTCTTGTACTCAATTTAATTTTGGTAACATCAATTTGTAATTTACATGTTGGGCCTGTGAGTCGCAAGCACAATGAGCTGGGTTAACTTTTGTTTACAACCATGAATTCTGTCTTCTTGCAAATGATGTATAGTCATTTATGCTCACTATTAATGGCTTGCATGAAGGTGTTTCAGATTAGTGATAGATCTGATACCGTTACTAAATGTTTGTGCTATCGATCCTCATCTATTGTAAATTTATTCCCAATTTTCAAACTGGTTCTTGAAAATAAATACTAAGCAATGATGTTTAATGACGATCTCGAGAACCATTTTATCCTGGGTGAGGCTGTGTAAGATTAACAATTGTTTTTAAATCGTCCGTCATCATATTGTCTTTTTCGTCTACTTCTGTAACCAACCACTCTCTAGCTATCTTTATCTCTCGACATTTCTCTCGCTCTTTGTCTCTCTTTTTCGCTCTTCCTACTTGCCTCTATGTCTGTGTGTGTGTGTGTGTGTGTGTGTGTGTGTGTGTTTCTGTCTCTTTCTCTACCTCGCTCGCTCTTTACTACTCTTTTCTGTCTTCCTACTTGTTTTTCTCTATATATTTAGCTCACTCTTTTTTTTCTTTCTTCCTACTTTCCTCTCTCTCTCTCTCTCTCTCTCTCTATATATATATATATATATATATATATATATATATATATATATATATTTTTCGTTTTTTCTCTTCTCTCTCTCTCTCTCTCTCTCTCTCTCTCTCTCTCTCTCTCTCTCTCTCTCTCTCTTTCTGCCTAGTTACGTAGTGTTTTCTCTTTTGTTTCCTAGAAGGCAAACATGAAGGATAGTCTATGTCCGGGTTATGGTTGCTGGCCACCGACTAACCGGACGTCGGCAGAAACAAGCTGGATCGAGCATTAGTCCCTCTATAAATAAACACTTTTTAATCAGCACACCATTCCCCTATTGAATCTCGCAATCGATAAACAGTTCAGTCTCTCCATAGCATTTTTTTATTTTATTATTCCCCCACCACACACACATACACACACACACACACTCTCACTCTCTCTTTCTCTTTATCTCTCTCTCTCACTTTCTCTCTCTCTCTTTCTCTCTCTCTCTCTCTCTCTCTCTCTCTCTCGTCACCATTCAGACATTACGTCCTTTTTATTACTTTCTTTGTGGGCTCGTCCGATTAGGCTTGTCTCATTCCCTATTTTTCATAATAAATTCGTACGTCTTTTCAACAAGCTTCTCCCGTTTCTATATCGGACACTGCTTGTCTGTCTTGCTATCCATGAAATCTGAATGACGAGGCAGAAATGCATCCCTGTTGATACTCTTTTTATACGTTGTTAATTCTTGGTAATTTTTTTCACAAAAGATTACAACCGCTAAGCCCTAACGAAATATTCAGGGAAATTTTAACAAATTGATCAATCGACGTGGAAATAAAGAACATTTTCTATTGATTTTTCTTCTTTGAGGAAGTCAGACTGTAGCTTAAATTATCCGAATATGAGGGTAGCATTTCTTGGTTAGAAGTTTGATATGTAGGCTAATTTCAAAGATGGCGATGGAGACAGTAGTATTTGCTGCTACTGTCTGGGCAGTTACGGTGGTTTATGGGATAGCGGCTTGCTCCATGGTCATTTAACCGCTCTCTTCTCTGTCATATGCACACACACACGCACGCAGCACATACAAACATAGATAGATAGATAGATAGATAGATAGATAGATAGATAGATAGATAGATTATGGACATAGGAATCAACAATGCATGGTGATTGTCATTTTCATGCCAGATTTGTTCTTGGAAGTTTATGGAATAGCAGTTTGTTCCAGGTCTCATTTGACCGCTCTCTTTTCTTTCAAATCTCTTTCCCTCTCGCCCGCTATCTCTCTCTCTCTCTCTCTCTCTATATATATATATATATATATATATATATAGTAGAGAGAGAGAGAGAGAGAGAGAGATAGATAGATAGATAGATAGATAGATAGATAGAAAGACAAATAGACAGAAACAGAGAGAGAAATGGCGTGGGCATAGGAATCTTCATTGCATGGCGACTGTCAGTTTCATACCTCAATACAATCTTCAGTTTTGGTCTGGGATGTAAGGTATTTCAACCACTCCCTTCTCTGTTCAATCTAATTCTATTTCTGTTTTTCTCTCTTTCTCCTCTCTCTCTTTCTCTGTTTATATATATATATATATATATATATATATATATATATATATATAGAGAGAGAGAGAGAGAGAGAGAGAGAGAGAGAGAAGGAGAAAGCAATTGTGTGTGTGTGTACATAAAAACCGAAACTGCATGGTGACTATGAGTTTCACAACTTAATAAGATTTTCAGACCAAGCGTTGATTCCCATGTTCACGTTGTATATATCTATAGTCGCTTACCATTACGATGTCTATCTATGATGACTATATACTTTATATATATATATATATATATATATATATATTATTATTATTATTATTATTATTATTAATTCAAACGTTATTTTTGGTGGAAAATCCTATCTGAGTAGACGTTACGTCTTTTAAACATTATTTCGTCTACCAGCCTGTGCACTCGGGAAAACCTAATAATGAAAGTGAGCCCTTAGGAAGAATTCTAGCCTGCGGCCCCCGTTTGCAAAAGAAAACACTGTCTGATCCGGTGTGTTTAGGGCGCTCTACTACAGAGAGCGTCACCATTAAGTCGGGTTCTATTTACCTTAAAGCATATTCACTCGTTCAGATTTTCTCGAAAGCCGTATCTTCTCAATTTGGTATCCGAAACATAGACAAATTTTCTAAAGAATTAATGGATTTTATTTTTGAATCTCATATATTTTTATTATTTCAAACGTTATTTTTAGCGGATTCCCGGATTTCAGTAGGCGTTCCGTTTATTTCTTTATTAAATTTTCTCGAAAGTAAAGACTGACAGACGAACTAAACATTGTTTAGAAAGTCTGTGGTATTTTTATAATTTTCCATTTAACCCCAGGAAATTTGACGACTTTTTAACTTCTGTGTCTATATATATTTAGACAGCGTTGTACTGATTTCATACTGTCTGTTTTTAAACAATGCTTTATAGTTGTAAAATCATTATTTTCATGAACGGTCTGGTTCAAAATCCTCGTTAACTATATATATATATATATATATATATATATATATATATATATATATAACGCTTGTACTTGATCTAGGAACTATGCGAACAACTTGGATTCGGCTATGCAGACAAATGATATCAGAAACTGCTCTGTAAACAAAAATCACGAAATATATTTGGGACATCCAAAGGAAATAAGAAATTAAAATAATGCCGTCTTTCCTGATATATACGATCATATATCTCCACAATTTCCTTTAATATATTGTCTGTGAACTGTCATGATTTAGTGGGGGTAGGGGAGTGATTATCTTTTTCTTCTTTCTTCTAGACTGGTTGCCAGCCAAGGCTAAAGAGTCGGGCCCTGGAAACTGGGTTCGATTATGTAGACAAGTAGCATCAGTACAAACCTGAGACTGTTGTAAAAATAAAAATAGCAAAATAATTTTCGATTTCGACACCAGACCGACCACTCCATTGAAGTAAGAAGCTCAGATTTCATCATTGTGTATAAGGAATTAAAGAACAAATAACCTGCCAGATTGTGGATCTGGCTGAACTGACGAAACACAGCGTGAACATGGAGGAAAGTCAGAAAATATAGTGACAGGACCTTTCTCGGGAGCTTAAAAATATATTATGTATATAGGTCATCACCGTGTCGATAATAATACTTGCGCTTGTGTCAAAAACATTGGAATCGTCATTGAACCGGTTCCAAAACTGAAATAGGGTTGAGATAGAAAAAGTCATGGTGGCAAACACACTGAGAAAGATTTTGATGTTTTGAGGAATCTTACTATCATTCAGTCATCAGAGATTACCGCCAAATATCTAGGGTGAACATGAAAATGTAGGAAATAATATTGCAGGTATAAAGGTAGAAATCTCAGCACAGCTTGCATATATTACCCTAAAGCCTTTGATAGTGTGCCACACTGTTGATCCTTAAGGCTTTGGAAATGTACAAAGTTTCCTCGGTGGTAGTAAATGTCCTTAAATATAAACATAAAACTGTTGAAAATCACATTATATCTAAATCACATCAAAGGTACCGCCACTTCCAATTGTTTGAATATCCAACGAGGAATCTTTTAAAGAGACTTTCTGTCACCGGTTCTGTTCTGCTTGTCCTTAACAGACACCCCTTTTGCATGAACTAAAAAGTAACAATTATGGATACAAAGCGAAAAAAAAAAAGAAAGTGTTTAATCATCTATATGAATGATATCAAACTCTTTGCCAAAGACGACATTGAGTTGAAGGGTCAACTCAATACTGTAAAATGTTTCAGTGATGACATCGGTATTGGTTTCGAATTAGATAAATGTGCAAAAGTAACATTCAAGAAAGAGAGAATTAAAGAAACACATTTAACAGACCTAGATTATGTCACAAAGATTAGGAACCTGGAACAAGAAGCCTATTAATACCTAGGAGTCAGCGCAGGAGATGGAATACAGCATATCCAAATGAAGGAGAAAATAAGAAAAGAATACAACAGGCGTGTGCGTCTGGTGTTAAATACCGAGTTGAATTCACAAAACAGAATATCAGCCATAAACACTTTGGCTGTACCTGTGGTGTAATACAGTTTTAACATCCTAAACTGGACCATAGTTGACATTAACGAGAATGTCTCTCACTTGCCAACGCATGCATCATCCTAAAGCTGATGTTGATCGTCTGTTTGTGCCCAGATCTGGAGGAGGCAGAGGATTAGTTCAACTAGAAGTGTCTTACAAAACCACAACAATTGGTCTTCAAAGATACATAGAAACTACAAAAGATTGGATGATGATCTGTGTCAAAGAACATGAAAAACAAGAAATTTTATTCAGTAATAAAGTAAGCCAAGGAAATTTGTACGAAGAGCTTTAGGAGGTCGAGGTCTAATCCAACATGAACTCACACTAAAAACTATAACAATCCCATTGGAAGCCTACCTCACAAAAAACAATGATCCTCTACCACAAATAGTAAAACATCAAATCCACTCCATCAACAAAGAAGCTGCACTCTTCAAGAAACAGTTTAATATAGCTGAGATCCTACCAACAAAAAACGAAGTGAATATCATCTACGCCAAACGAGTAAAACAAAAAGCAAAACAACTTGGCCAAATGAAATTACAAAAAAAAAGAAAGAAAAACTGGGAGTACAAATCGTTGCAAGAACGAAAGAAGCAGATGTTGTCCAATAGAAAACACATCAGGGGTTGAGAAGCACCGGGTTGAAAGCTGAAAAAGAAGGCCTAGTTATTACAACTCGGGACGAAAGCCTCGCAATCAGATCCTATCACTGTCACATAATCAAGGAGGGAACTAACCCGAAATGCAGGATCTGCGAAAAAAATGATGAAACTGTCGACCATATTATCTCAAAATGTCCGGAACTAGCAAAAAAATGAATATACCCAAAGACATAACACGGTAGCGACATATGTGCACTGGAAGATATGAAATAAGCACAAAATCGAAACCACTGAGAGATGGTATGAGCACCAACCAGACACAGTTACCAAAAATAACGATGTAACTATCCTCTGGGACATGCCAATTCAGACTGACAGGGAAGTAAAAGCCAACATACCTGATATTATTATAAAGAGAAGAAATTCAGGAAGTGTATGCTTATTAACATAGCATTACAATCTGAGAGAAACACCTCCATGAAAATTATCGAGAATTTTTCCAAATACAAAGACCTGGAGATTGAGATTAACAGGGTGTGGGAAATGAAGACTGAGACTGTACCAATAGTAATTGGAGCACTGGGCCTCGTGAGAAAAGGAATGAACAATTTTATTAACAGTGTCACCGGTAACATCAACATACAATTTGCCCAGATCACCCTAATAGGAACGTCCCATATACGAAGAAAAGTGCTATCAATTAAATGACAATTCTCCTAAGGACCATAGTTATAACTCGGCTCTACCGGATACAAAGCAGGAAACATAAGATACGCAAATGTAATAATAATAATAAAACATTACTATCATTCATTATCTCAAGCCGTAATGTCATGTTGTAATTTAGCGATCTTAGGTCTTAGTGGCATTAACGCCTTGCTTGCAGGGTGAAGTGATAAAAAAAGGAGTGGTTCATAACAAATCAGCATAGGTTTTGTCATTTCCTCACTTCTCTCATAATTCTGGCTGTCCTATGCAGTTTTCTAAATCACACACCCAGTTTTACCCAGTCATTTTTGGATATTTAAGATCCATGATAAAATCCAAAGAAGAATCTGCATTGGGATCTCGACTTCAGTCAGCTTCCCCATCGCCGAAATGTAGCTTCCGTGTGCCTTTTCTATCAATACTTTCAGAGTGTTAGTTCTGATGAAATTTCCTCTATGGTAGCTAGACTCTATGATTTTAAGCGCAGTACTAGATTGGCGGCAAGGTCTCATCCTTTTACCGTTGAAAAGGTTAGATGTAACCGTAAGTTCCATGCTAACAGTTTCTTTTCTCGCTTGTGAAACTCTCTTACGTCTTCTTACTTTCTAGTCATGTTTGATTTTTAAAAAATTAAATGCAATGTCAGTTGTTATCTTAATTTCTGTTCTTTTATTGTTCTTGCTACTTAATAAGGTTTTCTTTTTCTCTTATTATCTCACGCTCAGTAACCGCTTGAGTTTTAGTGGCTTTGTTGCTTTGCTTGGGGTGAAATGATTAAAAAGATTCTTTCACTGTTCCACGGGCGCCCACAACAAGAGGAACAACTTCTACTTTCTTAATCACCCCCACAAGCCTGCCATCTCGTGTTTCAAATCTTACTACTTTCCTATCTTCTTTTCTTTTTCAACTATCCTTACGTACCATGGAACTGCTATATCGATGGTCCTAAACTGATTGCCCTCCTTCTGCACAATAATGATGTCAAATTATTATTATTATTGAGTGAGAGAGAGAGAGAGAGCAGCAGCAATCCAACAAGGTGATAGTGAGGTACAAATATACGAAGTTCAATGCATTCCTAACTTTCGAATAAAGGTATATAACATGAAGCGCATATTAAATGACACATCCAAGACTCGAACCCAGAAAGCTTTTTTTAAAGAGTTGATCAAGATAACTATAAATCCTTCCAATGTACACCTTTAAAACTTCCCGTCATCTATAAAAGAGGAAGAGAATTGTTTGTGTGATTTTATGAGTGTATTTTTAAGGCGCATGAATTTGTGCGCTAGTGCTTTTAATGAAAGAGTGCGTCACTGCGCACGTGCAGGTTGATGATGGTGATGATGATGATGATGATGATGTGTGAACTAGAAGGAGAGAGAGGAAGAGAGAAGGAGAAATTGGGCGGGTGGGTACGCGTGGGTACCTCATCGTAATTGTTCGTCCAAGCGTCAAGACTCATAAAGCACGCGCTGAGTGAATGGAATAAAGCATCAAGTGGACAATGATTGAAGGAAGGGCAAAGAATTATGTGCCTGTTCAGAGGGAAAAAAATAAAGAGCCGAATGGAGGTGGGGAGGTCAAATAATCTAAATTATGGGAGGAATGAAAAAAATTTAAGAGGACAGAAAGAAAGAAAGAAAGAAAGAAAGAAAGAAAGAAAGAAAGAAAGGAATGAAATTGGAAGAAGGAATAAAGAGTTAAAAGAAAATAAAAAACAAAAAAAATAAACTTAGGAGAAAGAAAGAAAGAAAGAAAGAAAGAAAGAAAGAAAGAAAGAAAGAGTCGAATGAAAGTAGGTGGGTGTCAAATCATTTAAATTATAGGAAGAATGATATGATTTAAAGAAAGAAATAAAAAATACGACAAAACAAAAAAAAAGAAAGAGAAGAATACGGGTGAAAGAAGGAATAAAAAGTAAAAAAAATAAAATGCGAAAGAAAGAAATTTGAGAATAACTTAAGGAAAAAGAAAAGAAAGATGAAAGCTATGATAGTGAAATAGGAAGAAAAAGTTTGAAGAAAGAAAGAAAGAAAAGAAAAGAAAAATGAATGTGTCTGTTGTTTGTGAAAGGGGAATATTTTAGAGTGATGCTAAAAAACGCAGAATACCGTGTTGAAAATTCATCACGTATCATGCACGCTTTCAAGCGTGCATGATTGCATCTGCCTGTTGCTTTCTGCAAAACATTGGTAATCAATCTTTATTCACTCACCTGCCAACATTTGTCTTTTCTTGATACTCGGTACTCTTTTAAAAATCCACCTTTCTCTATGTCTCAATCCCCGCCCCCTCCACGATCTTATTTTTCTTCTTTCGATACATCCTCGCCTCCTTGGATGTTTTCTTTCCTCATTTTTTGACACCATCTTCCTCTCTTTAACATTTTCTTTTTTCGTGTCTTCATTCACTCTACTCCTACCTCTCCCTTTCTTTCACTCTCACTCCCGCTCTCTTTCTCTCTCTCCCTCTCTCTTTCCCTCTCTATCTCTCTCTTTCTCTCTAGCCTGCAACCAACTCAGTTTCTTTTTTCTGAATGCTTTTTTGTCCGTCTTTGTCGTTATTTCCGTCTCTCTTCACTATTCACACAATTTTCTACCTCCCTATCCTTTTTCTGTCTTCCTCTCTTCCCCTTCTAAATGACAAACTCTCTTTCTCACTCTCTTTCTCTCAGCCCCCCCCCCCCTTTGCTGTTCCTCTCTTAATTCACAAAATTACTTTTTGCTCTCTGCTGATTCCATTATGGCTTTAACATCTGCTTAACTCCCAGCTATTCAAAATGGCCGGACTCTTTCTTATTGACATGACGCCTCTTGTGGCTTTTTGTTGTTGCTGTTGTTGTTGTTTAGTGTGGTAGTGAAGGTGTGATTGCAGTTGTCAGTGGCAGCGGAGTCGACGTATTACTGCCACCGCGACTGTTTTTTAATTCATCTTTGTTGTTAATACTTGTAACGTCAAGCCTCCAGAATTGTCAATTCTCTTATTGAATGCAACACTGATAAATATGGGATGATAGATCTGTACGCCATTTTGTTTATAACGAATTTTACTAACACTTCAAAATGCTCGCATAGTCGAAGGACTTTTCCCTTTGTTTAGAATTAAAGTTTTTCTTCTGCAAAATGAATTCAATGACATCGACCTTTTAGTAATATCAGCTTGAAAATAATAACTTTTTATTAAATGAGGCATTGTCGATCTTCTTTTCTTGTTTTTTTTTACTAGTATTTCATAATTCTTAATTTCTGTTGCTTTTTATCGCAACTACTTAGACCGTCATTCTACATTCAACACAGATCGGAAATAATGTAAACTCCAGGCGGATTCGGATTCGCATTCCTCTGAATTCCGAAAACCTGTCTTACACAAATATATAATATGCTCCCCAATCTATTATACGGGTTCCCCACTTAACTACATCTCAATTTTTAAGGTAGTATTCATATAAAATACAAATTTTCTTGCAACCTAATTATCTACAATAATGGATGTTATGCAATATAGGTGAACAATACAACTAAAAAAAAATTGAAAATAAATACAATAACGGCCCACTTATATATATACGGCCACACATGTCACATTTCAGGCTAATCTCTAACAGGCCTATTTGTTTTATAGTCAATTTATGTCTGTTAAAACCGCCCCAAAATACACTAACAGGTTGGGTTTTTCTCTTTTTAAACATAAAAGTAATAATAAAAGATTGGAAACAAACAAAAAAGTTATTAAAGAATTAAAAAATAATCCAAAACAAATACAAGTAAAAAAAAAAACTTACCAACAGTTTCTCCATAAGTCAAATTTCTTTTGACCTTTGCCTTTTTTTTAAAACATTCTACAATATTTTTTCGAACTTCATCCGATGATAACTTTCATTTGTTGTTGTAAAATATATTCACAAAAATTTTTGCTGCAAAGTGAATTCTTTGTTCAGTGTGTTGTTCACAAGTAACAACATTTTAGAGAATAAGTTTCCAAAATTCTTTCAGCAGACTCTCTTGTAGTGGATTCATCATGTTTTACAATAAATTTATCTGCATAGTCAACTCTAGCAAAACAAGCACAAACGAACTCTGCCATTTGGCTAGATAGATCTCCTCCTTGAAAAACTCTGTCAAAGTACTGCTTCTCTGTAGCATCATCACTATTATTGCCTACCATGACCAGGGAACACATTTCACACTGAAAACGTTTAATTATTTTTTTTTTTTTTGAATTTTCTCTAATAAAGAAAAGGATGGTAATGGAAATTTCTCCAGAAGTAATTTGTAGGCTTGTTGAGACGTATAACACAGTAATAAGGCATAATGTATTATTTCTGCAGAAAATGAAGGGCCACATCTTGGGTGGTAATGTTGACTTTTTCGTATTTCTTTTGGAATTGAGTATAGCTATTCTTGCACCACATTTTGTATGTAGCTTAGAAATTTTTCTAACATGCTAAATCTTGTGAGTTTAGTATTATGTCCATGTATAAACCACTGTGGTAACGGTATAGGTGTTCCATCGCACTGGAACTGGAGCTGGACGTAAAGGTTTTGGTCAATGCGAATACGTTCTTTATAATGTTTCAGGGTCAATGACTATTTTATAAATTAAATTATAATCTTCCTTTTTTAAATTAAAAACCTTTAGGACAACAATTTATGTCTTTCAATTCAGTAAAATCCTTTATCATATCAGCTGAAATAAAAACACGTAATTCATCAGTTTGGACCAGTCATTGTTTTGGAGGCTTTCTGAATTTCCTTGTATTCATCAAATGAGACGGTTTCTTTTCTTTTTTGAATGTATTGTAGGTATTGGATGTATTGTAGATACTGGGTGTATTGTAGGTACTGGGTGTATTGTAGGTACTGGGTGTATTGTAGGTATTGGAAAATAAAATCCCAATTCAGATTGTTTCGTTTTACTTTCAAAATAAATTTCTCTTTAAAAGGTTTCATACAGAGAATTGAATTTTTTGTAGGAAGCCAATCAATACGATTAACGAATTTTATCCATTTTTCTATGTGGTCAGATTTTTTCAAAAGAAAAAGAAAATATCGATACTTTTTCACTGTTACTAAAATATCCACTAGAACAGACAAATGCAACAGATTTGTTAACCATTTTTGTTAAACAAAACATCACAACAAACTTTATAATTTAATCTTTAAATGCAATGGACTATGAGGTAGAAAATTTACCTAATAGCGTTCATTTGCAAAACGGGCCGTATACGCAGTTGAAAATTATAAAAGCGAGGTAACTCACAGCCGTTTATAATTCGTGGGTTAGTATATAAAAAAAAACGGTTGTAAATATGCATTTATTTTAGTGTTGAAAACCTGTCTGGGGAATTGAAATAACTTCTGACAAATTCTATGTAAATGTATGTTGTTAATTAATGTTCTAAGAAATCAGTTTTTAAAGTTACCTCCCTTCTAGATTAGCAATTTTGTAAGCGGCCTTTCACATTTTTTGTTTACATTACATCGGCATGTTATAATTTAGCTTTTTATGTGACATGTGAGTTTGTACAATACTAGTTGGCCATGATACAATGTATCTAATTACATAGAGATATGCCATAATAGATCTTTCCATCTTAAATAAATCAACAATGTTTTGCGGCAAATTTTAACATCAACTTGAGAGTTTTCTTCTTAAAAATTTCAATTTAACACATTCAACATAATGGATAAAGAAAAATAATGAATTTTATATAGTGTTCTTTCAAGACTTAGCATGAGCAAAACAAATTCACGGATTTGAACGAAAAAACCCGAATGAAGTCAAACTATGCGAAATTTTTTATCGTTTAATAATCAGTTGTGCTTAGTTTAATTTGTAACGCATATGCATGTAGGTAGAACAAAAGCAAATGTTGATGAGATAACGGTAGTCACTGTTCGGGGCCTTCAATCAGGCTTCGACCTCCCAGCCGGAGGGTAATAAGCACCTATCCAGCTGCTCCAGTGTTTGTGGTGCTAAATCATAGACAATAGCCTCGTGGATTAAAGTGTAGGTTCGTGAATTTGATGACATTGTAATTATAATTTCAGTCCTTAAAACGGGTAGTGCTGTCAGACTCAAGGGGATCAATAACTAAGTATTACTAAATAAGATCTAAACGAGATATCCTTAAACATGGGCAGTGGAACAAGAACAATCTTCCTGTGTAAATTAAATAAAGGGTTCAGTTCGAAATTCCCCGAAGATTACTCAAACAGACAATCACCTGATGAAGGCCGGAAGACACAACGACCGAAACGTTGTGATAATAAGCATAAAGATGAGGACAATAGTCCGAGTGTAAATAATGTAAATAATGGGGAACATTATTTACATTATTCGGTCCTGTCACTGTATCTAACCAACGCCTTCATCCACTGTGCCATGTGTCCTTAAGGACACATGGCATAATGGATAAAGGTATTGACAGGACCCAAAGAGTTGTGAGTTCAATACCTGGTTAAGGCAATGAAGAACTTGGAGAGGTGAATTAACAGGAGATAACTGATGACTGACATCCATTAGACATGGCACGTGGTACTAGAACAGTCTACCCCAGCGAGCGAAATAAAGGGTTCAGTTCGACATTCCAACCACTTGAAGAAGGCCAGACCGTACAACGCCCGAAACGTTGTGATAAATATGGCAACAAAGATGAGGACAATAGTCCGAATAATATAAATAATGTACATAATACCTCATCTCAGAAATATAGACAGATAATGGGGAACATTGCATCAAATCGCATCCAAATTAAACACTAATACCACTCAACCCTTCAGTCAATTCACTTTAGAGTGTACACTACATTTCATAAGAGGCTTCATAATCGTCGACCAACAAGGCTACCGTTATTGACACCAGGGCATAAGTTACTACATCTCGTCTGGGCCAGTGAAGATCGATATTGGACTGAGGAAGACTGGCGCTGTCACCTACGCAAGATAAGTCATATTTGCAGCTCTTTTGGGTAGACGGTCGAGTTCATGTATGGAAAAGTGCGCATGAAGCTATAGATTCATTCAGTTAGTATAGTGATACAGAAGTTAAGGATATCTCCGTAATGGCGTGATGTGTGTTAGCAAAAAATCACTAAGTGAAACTGGAGTCTGTCTTAATAATTATGGCATACGGAGACGTAAACTGACAGGCCCAATCTAAATAATAATTGTTACATAGATATCTCGCGTTTTTCGAAAATTCGCTTCACGCACTTACACTTTTACGAAAGTTCTACGTTTGTACAGGTTTTCTCCGCTTTTCGAAATAACGTAAAGTGAAGAATCTATTAATATTAATTTATATATATGGGGAAGCGTTCGAGCGTTCCTAAATCCCAGATATAACTTTCGTCTATTTTGTGATGTCAACGAACATTCGTTGCCACTTTCGTAATGCCCGTTGCGGTAGAGACTTTGTAATCGCAGTTACAACTAAAGTAACGCTGTTGAACAATGCTGGTGTCAGACGCCTTCGAATAACACTCGCACTAATAGTAATTGCTCGATAATACTCACTCGACAAGTAACCCGTATAGTGATCAGTATAGAGAAATAGTATAGTGAATAGAGTAGAAAATAGAGGTCCGTATAGTAATAGAGGATAGACTAGAAATAGCGGTCCGTATAGTAATAGAGGATAGAATAGAAATGACGATCAATGAGACACACGTTACTTCCCATATATGCGTTTCGTCTATGGTCACGTGGTCTACTTAATTCAATAATAGGATCGGTTGTGTTTGCTTACTGGCGATCTATGTTCAAACTCAACTGTCGGCAGCGATACTTTATTCCTATATAACAGTCTACCTGTCACTATGTCAACGTGGGTGATGTGTCAATGACAGTATAATTGAATGCTTTGCTAATTTTTTTCTATCATACGGCACTCAACACAACCTGCAGATTAACCTTAAGCCAATATGCGCTTTTGAAAATTAAATTCATTCATTTCTGAAATCATTGGTAGGACTGTTAATAGTAGGAACAATTTGGATGGGCTGGGAACAAGCTAAAAATGTTCCATCTAATAACGATGTAAATTAATGATAATTGTTTCTTCACTTGACTTCATTTTGGCCTTTGAAACGTTCCATAGGTAATCTCTTCTTTCGGATAACTTGTCTTATACTAGAGTTGACGCAGTCGAACCAATATATTTTGTTTGTGTTTAAGCAACGGAGTGCTTCTTTAAAAGAGTTGGCTTTCTGTTAGTTCTTTGTTGAGTTTAAATAGTCATGTTATACTCTCTTCGCTTTACATGGCTTGTTTCGTACAAAGGAAACGGGTTTGTTGTTATTGCGATAAACAGTTTCTATAACAACAATCTTCTCTGCATGACATACAAGTTTATACACGTGTTTTCAATCACTCAAAAATGTATTAAGTTGATGCAAACGTTTCCAGCATAGTTTTTGGCAAAATTTCGTATTTAAATTAATTCAGAGTATCATTATTCTCATGGTTGTCATTCATTTTTTTTTTTACTTCTTTTCCTTTAATTTTTCTTTCTTCCTTTTTTCTTTCTTATTTACTTTTTCTTTCTTTCTTTCGTTCTTTCATTTTTTTCTTTCTTTCTTTCATACTTACTTTTGCTCAGGTCATTCGTTTGTCTATTTCTTGTATTTATATCCTTTCTTGTTTGTTTAGTGTTTTCAACTTAATTTTTTATCTATCTTTTCAGATTTATTGCACTATTTCTTTCATTTTTAAATTTTTTTCTTTCTTTCTTTTTCTTTCTTTCTTACAGTCTTTCTTTCTTACTTTGTATCAGGCGTTCGGGAAAAATAAAGAACAAAGACAAAATGGATAAACATGAATCACTGTAACCAGTTATTCTTCGTAGCCTAATCAGTAATGCAGCTGCTGCGAATAAAAAATGTCAGTTCTTTATTTCCAATCCACGCTACTTACTAATGATCCCAGAAAGGTGATTTGAAAATAGTAACTATAAATTTCTCGAATGCTCAAACTGATGGACGTAATGGACACTGTTTAATAAATAAAAATGTGGCGTCTATTTTAAATAAGAAGCGTCCATTAAAATAGCGTTTCAAGTAATAAAAATATCGTATTAAAACTAAATCCATTAATTCTTTATATATATATATATATATATATATATATATACTTGCACGTACATATATATTTTTCTTGTTATATAACAGAGTTATTAAATATATATTAGTGAATATACATAATATCCCACGTTAATACACACACACACACACACACACACACACACACACACACACACACATATATATATATATATATATATATATATATATATATATATATATATATGCATGCTGATTATTGCAACACTTTTGATCCTGTGATGTCAGTCCTTATTCAGTCCTGTTGATTTCCCTATCTCATCTAAGGATTGAACCCACGAACAATAGGTAAACTGAAATACGATTAACTAGCATCTACATTCACTATATCCACATAATTACCGTCCCGGAGTTTCGTGGTCTCTCAGGTCAGTCCCTGTATGAATTAGTGAGATATTTCCTATCACCTCCACCCTTCCCAATGGATTTCTGAAGAGGTACTAAGCCGAAACCTTTTGTCTATAATAACATTTATAACAATCAAAGATGAGAACGTTTCGAATAATTTTAAAAGATACTAAAAAAAGATTATGTTTAGAAAAAAGATTTGTTGCGCAAAAACTGTTTTTTCCTTATCATTAGGGTACGGACATAGTGATGGCCCTATGTATTTGCATAAAGGTGATTGGAGTACCCACTGGAGATCGCTAGTAAACGTGCTAATGTTGCAACCTCATCATATTCCGCTAGGGGCTCAGTGTATCTGATATTTTATCAAATTGTCTTTAAAATAAATCATTATAAATAGTATACATTCTTGTAATAAACTATTCACTACAGAATAAAGATTCGTAAGCTACGCCTAAGGAGGCACGGAGGCACGGTGGATAGCTGCCCGGATTGAAGAATGGGGGAGCCGAGTTCGAGTTCCAGTCGAATCCATTACATTCACTTACGTACTAATACCCTTATAAATCCTCTTCTTCTCCTCAAATAGCAGGACAGACCGGGTTCTATAGCCTTGGATGGCAACTGGTTTACCGCAGAAAGAAATGTCAACCTATGGCGGGAAAAAAATCTGCCTTGTTAGTCATGAATCTTCCGGTACATGGTCGCCTAAGCGTGTATCAAGCATAGCACATAACTGACTGCCTGAAACTACACCTTCTGTGACTTATTACAACTAGTTATATTCTAATATTCTTCCCTTATTTAATTATACTGTGCATCGTAAAAATTATATTTATCCCTGCCTGAATATCAGCAATTATATTACTTCACAGAATCCTAGGCCATATTATTTCTATGACGAACCCACTTTTCCCCAGTACAATCCCTATTTTGAATTGTCTTTTCGTAATCTTTTTACATTCACATATCCTTTATACATTAAGAATATATAGGTCCGCCTACCGTCCGCTTCACACCTTTCTCCAGTCTTTTGAACAGTGGTAGAGGTTTATCCTTTTTTTCTGGTCTAAGATTAGTATTCCGGTTCATTCTAGAGTCTTCATTTTCCTTCACTCCCAATAGTCCCTTGCTTCTTAGTGGTATTATCACCTTGCTTTGGGTGAACTGATTATATATATATATACATACACACATACATACATATATATATATATATAAATATAGATAGATAGATAGATAGATAGATAGATAGATAGATAGATAGATAGATAGATAGATTGCGAGGGCTAAATTGTCGTGTAAATTACGCAAAAATGAAAATAATACTGACATCTCATTTGACATTATACGGGAATTAGATTATGGGAAATGAATAAAAATATTCAAAATTGATGGGTTTACGAATAATTTCGTCACTGACTATATATATATATATATATATATATATATATATATATATATATATATATATATATCTTTATTATAAGGTATTACATTTCTTTATTATAAGGTATTACATTAGATCATATGTAAACCACTACATCAATGCATCCATGCTTCGATGCCTATCATGGCATCTGTACATTTGTATATATATATATATATTATATATAATAGCACGTTTTTAATAAGATCCCTAAAGCATAATATTTACACTATATGTTGCTCTGTCTGAAAGCGATTGAGCTCAAAAGCGACAGTTACTAACTGATGAACACTATTCGTACTGACTGATTTTAGTCTTTCTCGAAATTTACTCTTTATTTTATCCGGAAGTGTCATATTCTATTCTGGTAAGAGGATACCTTAAACTGAATTTTGTGTATCAGAGACACATATTATGTTAGGACATCAGCTAGCTGGCGTTCTGTTCAGGAGTATGAAAGGAATGGACATGAAACCCCTTCCTCTCTTTAATAGTGACAACATCAGGAATTGTCTCCGCCGGAGGAAAAAAAATTTTTTCCCAGCACACCGACTACTTTATTTCAAACAAACAGCGTGATCATCACACGCGCGATGGCACACATTACAGCCAAGTAGATAAATGTTTTCTTTCATTTCTGCATACACGTAAATATAATTGTCTCTTTCTCTTTTTTTGCAAGCTATGTGTTTCATTATATAAATATTGTTATATAGGAATAAAGTGTCGCTGCCGACACTTGAATTTGAATATAGATCGCCAGTGAGCAAACACAGGCGATCCCGTTATTGAATTAAGTGGATCACGTGACCATGGGGCAAATACATAAGTAGAAAGTAAGCGTGGCGTCTAATTGATCGCATTTCTAGTCTATCCTCTATTACTGTTCGGATCGTTATTTCTATTCTATCCTCTATTACTATACGGGTGTCCATTTCTACACTATCCTCTGTTACTAGACGAACCGCTATTCTCTATACTATTTCACTATACGGATTTACTTTTCGAGCGAGTATTATCGAGTACTATTAGTGCGAGTTTTATTCGAAGGCGTCTGACACCAGCATTGTTCAATGGCACACTACAGTTGTATCTGAAATTAAAAGTCTCTACTATAACGAGCATTACAAAAGTGACAACGAGTATTCGTTGACATTACAAAAGTGGCAACGAGTATTCGTTGACATTACAAAAGTGACAACGTGTATTCGTTGGCATTACAAAAGTGACAACGAGTATTCGTTGACATTACAAAAGTGACAACGTGTATTCGTTGACATTACAAAAAGTATATTCAAAATTCGCCTACGTGTTGAATTAAATTCTTTTTATATTTTTCTATTCGGAAAGTCTTCATCCTAATCACCAAACAGTCGGAACACTTCTTGCTATAAACTAGTGGCCAACAGCAACAATAAGTTCGGATCTAAATGTTACATATTTGTTTTGTGTTTCTCAACAAATTACATCGAAATTTATTCAAAAACCTTCTTTCTCTTTTTTCCTCTATTATTTTGTCGAAATCTAGTAAAATTATTATTGTATGTGTTCGTTTGTGTTTAAAGAGAAAGAGAGAGAGTGAGTGACAAAGCGAATTCGAATATATTAATATATGCGTGTTAGTCATCTAATGCAATGCCTACTTCATTCGTCCTTGTCCCTTAAGAAACAATAAAAACAACATTAATTTTATCCCGTTACCAGGAAGTGACGATTATACTGAAGAGTCATAGTGCACGTCGCTTTTATTAAATTTGTATAAATGCCATGAAAATAGATACTTTTCACTTCTTCCTTTCGCGTGCGGCTTTATTACACTTTTTCTTCATTAAACCCACCGACTTCCGGGCATAATGACAACACACTTCCGTTTTTCTAGAATGTTCCCTAAGGATTTTTGATTTCATTGAATTAAATTCTTATTACTGTTTTCATCGCAGTGAGCAAGCAATCTACTTTTGTTTGTTGTAACTGGAGAGTTCTTTTTTTCTGTGTGGTCAAGCATGGATATTTTGGAGATAATAATCTGTTTTAACAACTGAACCCATCAAACCCAAGCGCTAATGTAATGAGTCAAGATATAGCTATATATCACAGGTTCACATCCCTATTTCTCAACAAAGTCACCATCTTTTTCGATGGCAGTGTTCCACCCACGAATGAGGCCAGGTATCCCAGACTTCGTAAAACCCATCTGGCTGTCTTATAGCAGTTTTCACTTGTTCATCATCACCTGACTTACCAAACTCAAACTTCCATCTCTTTGGTTAATGAAAGAGTCACTGAGGGGCAAAGGTTTGGAGCCACGACCACTAAACGACAGCAATACATGATTATCCAACACCTATACCTATGTCCGCCATATCTTCGTCTCGCAGATGGTGTCTTTTTTATCTAATATTATGGTGATTTTCTAAGCTTAGTTTTGATGTGGCACAAGGCTGGAAGTATGAGGCACCAAGAAAGGGCCGAACTCACTATTCAGTACTGAAAGAGGTTTTCGCTTATCTCCACGATCCTCGGTTATTTTGAATCCGATGGTCACTCAGTACACCAACTCACTTACTGATGCCTTACTGTCGACTCAGTGATATTTGATTCTGAAGGTGCTCATGACTCCCCGAGTTACCTGTCGTTTCAGCGATGTTACTGCTAAAATTTTCTTGTCAGAGAATATTTTAACAGTGAACTCGTGATTCTCGAGGTAGCGGGTATTTTGCACCGCATCTTTTCAGTTTTCATTTGAGAGGACCCCTTGTCATTTTGATGTGTGATTTAAGGCTTAGGTCACGTGCATGGGCGTTTTGACAGTCTTTGGGCTCACTTTTTTTTTTCGCTCAGCAACTGTCTCACGCTTGGATGTTAATGGTTCCTTTCCAATTTTGGTTTTGAGGTTGTTAAAGTCACGATTTCGTTTTATGCTAATTCCACCGGAGTCCGGTTTCTTCTGAATTTCTTTACTTATGTTGATGGTCTTCTTGACATTGACAGTGCATAAAGACACACCAACTATGTTGAAAATGATTTTAGGATCGATTTATAAAGCAAGTCTGACACCCTTTGATATTTATCCTTCTGTGAGGCCATTTTTCCACAATATTCCTGACTAATAGTTATATCTTAATAGCTGACAATATACTTTGTGTTATACATTATTTGGTGTAATAATTGGTGCTAAATTCTAGTTTAAATTTTGCTGCAAGTTTTGCTTCCCTACACTGTATAGTGCCATTCATGGACGTCATAAGTGAACTGAAGCAGACAACACAATTTCAGTGAAGTAACTGCGAAATATCCAGAAATAAACCGAAAAACAACTGATTATTGAACGTTAGACGACACTTTTACTTCTAATTTTCATTTGCCTTTCTGATCCATTTCTTTCTTTTTTAATAAATCGATGAATAAATATCTGTATAAATAATGTCAATTAAATATTCAATTCAGTTTAATTAATTTTAAGAACAGTCATTACCTTTTCACCTTTTGTTCGGACAATTGATCCGCATCTCCATTCACTTGAGGCCGTGTACACAGAACTTGGTATCGACCGAAACGTTCTGTCAAAAGATATCAAGAACCCGAAAAGAGGTCCCATTGTCCGAACACATTTTGGAATCATTTGATTTTATTTATATTATTGCTGAATTTTATTTGCTATAACTGTTTTTTATCTTAACTTGTCTTAAACTTTTGCGAGGATATATACAGTGAAGTCAAGAAAGCCAAGTCTGTCCTACTGTTTAACCCATATCTGGAGAAAGACGGATTCATGTCTTTGGAAAAGACATTAACGAGAAGTGAACGAAATAGAACCGACTATTACAATTTTATTTTGTGTTAGTTATTTAGTTAAATACTAGCAGTTCATGTAACATGATATCACAGGTAGAGTTTAATAAACAATTTGTTGACATAGTTTTAAAGTTCATTTTTTCATTGAGTTATTATTTTTCTACATGATTGATTTGTAAAGATAGATAGATAGATAGATAGATAGATAGATAGATATGAATAAAAACAGACTAAGATGTAAATAGTCTAAGATGTAAGTATAAATGGACATAGTGAGATATATTTAGAAGAGCACTGACATATACGAGTATCACCCCGAGTGAGTGAGTGAGTGAGTGACAAATACTGACATAGTGAGTGAGTGAGTGACAAATACTGACATAGTGAGTGAGTGAGTGAATGAGTGATAAATACTGACATAGTGAGTGAGTGAGTGAGTGAGTGAGTGACAAATACTGACATAGTGAGTGAGTGAGTGAGTGAGTGAGTGAGTGACAAATACTGACATAGTGAGTGAGTGACAAATACTGACATAGTGAGTGAGTTAGTGACAAATATTGACATAATGAGTGAGTGAGTGAGTAACAAATACTGACATAGTGAGTGAATGAGTGAGCGAGGGAATGATAAATACTGATACAGCAAGTAATTTAGTGAGTAAGTTACAAATACTGGGTGAATGAGTGACAAATATTGAGTGAGTGATTGACAGAATACTGAGAGAGATAGAGTGTGTGATGAGTGAGTGAGTGAGTGAGTGAGTGAGCAAGTGATAAATATTGGTACAGCGAGTGTGTTAGAGAGTGATGACAAATACTGAGACAGCGAGTGAGTTAGTGAGCGAAAGAGTTACAAATAATGAAAGAGTGTGAGGGAATGAGTGAGTGAGTGTGTGACAAATATTGAGATAGTGAGTGAGTGATATATACTGAGACCGCAATTGAGTTACTGAGTGGGTAAGTTACAAATAATAAGAGAGTTAGTGAGGGAGGGAGGGAGGGAGTAAAAATAACAACAGACTGAGATAAATAATTAATGAAATGAGACATATTCAAAAAGGTTGGTGAGATAGATGTCATTGTGATTAGGCTGGGTCAACTGACCTCGATAGTATTGCTAACTGGTCCAACTGCCCACCTGTTAGTGCGTGTATGCTCCAGATTTAATTCGTTGTCCATCACCGTCCATTACCCTTCAGCAAGGATGATGTTCATGTATAATACCCTGGACCCATCCTGTCTGAGTGACATTATCATCTCCTTCTCCTCCTCCTCCTCCTCCGACAACCTCTCAGTTTCAGGGATTTAATCTACTACTATGGCAGAAAAAAATTATTTAAAATTAAACGACTTGCTAAATCTCGGATTAATTTCATTTGATCAATTGATCAGGATAAAAGAGGAAATAATAATAATATCCGTACAAAGCCGAAGCTGTACAAGAAAAAAAAAAAAACATTCAGCGATTTAAGGATTTTGTGATTTGACATCCAAACTGACTACTCCACCGAAGTGAAAAGATAGTCGTAAAGATCTGGAAAAGAATCTGCCAGATCGGAGGCGTGACTGGTTCTACAGATCACAGAGTCAAGACGAAAAAAAGTGAAACTTAAAAAAAAAACTAGGATCTTGACCGAGAAAGCTGTAGTAAACGAAGATTGAGCACGTACCTATAAACGTTAGCACTTTGAGAACCATGCCAAAAAATCGAGAATTGAACGTCATAAAATGAGAAAATCGAGTGTATATTAAGACAGTCCTGAGCTCAGCGTTGGAGACTGTGAAGCTACGGAAAAAGGTACTGAAGGAAACTTGCTGTCATCCAATCGCTAGTAATAACAAACGAAAATCTTGTTTGAATATGCAAATGCATATTATAATAATAAGGATAATAATATACTACACCAGACATGGCTTTCATAACTTCAGATCTTGATTGATTGAATGTGTTAATATGCCTATGTTTTGTCTTGATGAACAAGGACGGGCTACAATAAAAGTCCCATTCAGTACAACAGATTTACCTATCAGTTGCATGATTATAACCAGTTGAGCATGTCCCCTTTGGGGCTAACTCACTGTGCATGCCTGTTCATGAGTGGGTGTAGTGGCGAAACATCATGGTCAGGTGACGATACTGTTGCCTTTTTTAAGTTTGAATAATTAGGCAGCCAAAGCGATTTGACTTTGGTAAACTCCCAAATGCAGACCATCTGAGTCAAATGGGTTATCCAACATGAAATTATTTCTAACTGAGCCCAACCTGCAAGGTTGTTCTCTGCTTTTATCAAACTCCATCACTATTCAGCACACATTTGATTGCAATACATGTACTTGGTATAGACTTGGCGTCGTGATAAGTATATTGAGTTTCGTATATTTGTACCTCGGTATCACTTTATGAGAGCGCTGTAAAATCACTCAATAATAATAATAATAATAAGTTGTAGTTGGAGCCCTCGGATTGGAAAAGAATCCAATAGACTCAGTGAAGGGATTCCAGGTAGCCCATGCCTTAAAGAAATAGAAAATATTGTACCCACAAGTACAGCTCACACATTACGAAGAACTTTATGTAAAATGTTTGTAAGCTTAAGTTTTTGAGGTTTGTTCTTTTTGAAAAAATGATCAGTAGAAAATGTCATGAAGCCATTTCTGACCTTAGGTCTCTGGCCGGGCCCCGGAAGGAATGTGTATACAACAGAAATCAAAGGATATAATAATAATAATAATAATAATAATAATAATAATAACATGGATGATCTCAAACTCTTTGCCAAAGACGACAATGAGTTGAAAGGCCTCCTCAATATTGTAAAATACTTCAGTGACGACATAGGTATGGACTTCGGATTAGATAAATGTGCAAAAGTAACTTTCAAGAAAGGTAGAATTACAGAAACACCCTTAATAGATTTAGATTTTGTCACAAATATTAGGGAACTGGAGCATGGTGAAGCTTATAAGTACCTAGGAATTAGCGAAGGAGATGGCATACAACACCCCCAAATGAAAGAAAAAATAAGAAAAGAGTACTACAGGCGTGTACGTCTGGTACTAAATACTGAGCTAAACTCAAAAAACAGGATATCAGCCATAAACACATTGGCTGTCCCTGTAGTGCAATACAGCTTTAATGTCCTTAACTGGACCATAGCTGAAATTAAGCGAATGGACGCCAAAACGAGAAAGCTTCTCACTTGGTATCGCATGCATCATCTCAAAGCTGATGTCGATCGTCTGTATGTGCCCAGATCCGAAGGAGGCAGAGGATTAGTTCAACTAGAACTGTCCTACAAAACTACAACAATTGGCCTCCAAAGATATTTGGAAACTACAGAAGACTGGATGATGGTATGCGTCAAGGAACATGAAAGTAGTAAGCGTCTTTACTCCGTAATGAAAGAAGACAACAAATTCAAAATGGAGTTTCAAATGGGCGTAGAGATGCAACTACAGCACAATACACCGGCTGAAACTGCAAAATACCTAAAAAAGACAGCAAAGACGAATGCAACCGACTAGCTACAGAAGCGATGGCAAGATAAACCGCTTCATGGCCAATACTCTGCCCGTACCAAACAAGCTGACGTAGACAAAACCCGTACCCATCAGTGGCTACGTAGTGCAGGGTTGAAAGCGGAAACTGAAGGTTTTATCCTTGCTGCAGAGGACCAATGCTTGCTAACTAGGAATTATCAAGCACATATAAAAAATATTGTGTCAGCCCAAAATGCAGATTCTGTGATAAATATCCAGAAACGATTGATCATCTTGTATCAGGTTTGTACGGTATTGGCACCCACTGAATATAAAACCCGACATGACAGAGTGGGCCAATATCTGCACTGGAAAATCTGCAACTTCTACGGGAAGGAAACTGAAAGAAACTGGTATGAACACCACCCAGACCCGGTTACGGAGATAGGACCTGTTACAATTCTATGGGACTACACAATACACACTGACAGAACAATCAAGGCCAACCGGCCAGATATTGTTATTAAAGACCACAAACAAAAACGATGCCTCCTTATTGATATGGCAGTCCCTGCTGACTGCAATGTATCTTTGAAGATATTCAAAAAGTTGTCAAAGTACAAGGACCTTGAAATAGAAATCTCGAAAATGTGGCATATGGGAACATCAACAATCCCTGTTGTAGTTGGAGCCCTAGGACTGGTTGGAAAAGACTGCAGTAGACTAATTGAAGGGATTCCTGGAAATCCATGCCTCAAGGAGATACAAAAAATTGTTCTGACAAGTACAGCCCACACCTTACGAAGGGCTTTATCTATGTAATTTAATTTTTTTTTTTTTTTTTTTTTTTGTCAGTGGAAAGTGTCATGACGCCATTTTAACCTAAGGTCCGGGCGGGACCCGGAAAAAAAATGTAAACGCCAGAAATCAAAGAAAATATAAAATAATGATAATAATAATAATAGAATATTAGGGAAGGAGGTGGAATACAGCATACCCAAATGAAAAAGAAGGTAAGAAAGAAATACTATAGGTGTGTGTGCATGGTACTGAATACCTAGCTGAATTTAAAAAAAAAAAAGAAAAAAATAGAATATCAGCCATAAACACCTTGGCTGTCACTGTGGTGCAATACATTTCAACATCCTTAACTGGACCATATGTGAAATTAAGCGAATGGACGCCAAAACGAGAAACCTTCTGACATGTCACCGCATGTATTATTCTAAAGCTGATGTTGATTGTCTGTACGTGACAAAATCCGAAGTATGCAGAGGATTAGTTCAGTAGAACCGTCTTACAAAAAACTACAGCAATTGGCCTTCAAAGATAGCTGGAAAGTACAAAAACACTGGATGATGATATGTGTCAAAGAACATGAAAATAATAAGCGACCTTATTCAGTAATAAAGGAAGCCTACAAGTTCAAAATGGAGTTTCAAATGGGTGAAGAAATACAAGTAACGCACAATACACCGACCGAAGCTGCAAGATACTTAAAAAAGAAAGTAAAGGCGATGCAACCGACCAGATACAGAAGCGATGGAAAGATAAACCACTTCGCGGTCAATACTCTACCCGCACCAAACAAGCTGAGGTAGACAAACCCCATACCCATCAGTGGCTACGTAGTACATGCTTAAAAGCTGAAACCGAAGGTTTTATTCTTGCTGCACAGGACCAATGCTTGGTAACTAGAAATTATCAAGCACACATACTAAAAGAATGTGTTAGCCCAATATCCAGAAACAATTGACCATCTTGTATCAGGTTGCACGGTATTGACACTCAATGAATATAAAACCTGGCATGACAGAGTGAGTCAATATCTACGTTGGAAAATATGCAACTTTTACGGAAAGGAAACCGCAAAAAATTGTTATGAACACCACCTAGACCCAGTTATAGACATAAGACCTGTAAAAATTTTATGGAACAATACACACAGACAGAAGAATCAAAGCTAATTGCCCAGACATTTTGATCAAAGGCGACAAAAACAGAACAGTGCCATTTTATTGACATGGCAGTCCTTGCAGACTGTAAAGTGTCTTTGAAGATCTTCAAAAAAAACTATTAAAATACAAGGACCATGAATTCGAAATCACAGAAATGTGGAATATAAGAACATCAATAATTCCAGTTGTAGTTGGAGCCGTCGGGCTGATTGAAAAAGATTCCAATAGACTCAATGAAGGGATTCCTAGTTTTTAAAGAAATACAAAAGATTGTTCTCACAAGTACAGCCCACACATTACGAAGGGCTTTATCTATATAAAATATGTGTGATTATATTTTTTAAATTGCTCAGTGAAAAATGTCATGGTGCCGTTTCTGACCTTAGGTCTCTGGTCGGGACCCGGAAAGAAATAAGTTCACACCAGAAATCAATGGAAATAAAATAATAATAATTGTACTAATAATATTTTTATTTTATTATTTATATATTTCAGTACTATTTTAGTATATTTTGATATATTAATAATAATAATAATCAAAGCTAATCGCTCAGACATCGTGATCAAAGACCACAAGAACAGAATGTGCTTTCTTATTAACATGGCAGTCCATGCAGATTGTAATATATCTTTGAAGATCTTTGAAGATCTTCAAAAAATTATCAATAATACAAGGATCGTGAAATAGAAATCTCAAAGATGTGGCACATGAGAACAGCAATAATTTTAGTTGTAGTTGGAGCTCTCGGATTAATTTGAAAAGGTTCCGATGGACTCATTGAAGGGATTTCTAGTGCCTAAAAGAAATACAAAACAATTACTCACACATATAGCTCACACATCACGAAGTAAAATGTGTATGAATTTTTTTTTTTTTTTTTTTTTAGAAGGTGGGTATAAAAATCATCATTGGGAAATGTCATGAAGCCATTTCTGACCTTAGGTCTCTGGTTGGGACCCGGAAGGAAATGTGTATACAACAGAGACCCAATGAAATAATAATAATAATAATAATGATAGTAACGAGAAACGAAAGTGAAAATCTGGAATAATAGACAATATACTTATCTTCACACTATTTGCGGAAATAGAAAAAAAATCAGGAAGACATTTTATCGCCATGGATGACTGTCTTGGTCAAGTTATAAAATCATTAAAAAGTGTACGTACACACGTACACACACACACAAACAAACAAACAAACAAACATATATAAAGAAAAACTAACAATATTCAGTGAGAGTTATGTATACTGTGATTTAGTTCGGTCATACAATAAAAGAATACAAACCAAAAGTCTTCCTTGAAAGGAACAAGTGTCAGCGATATTCGGATTCTGTTATTTAACCCGATAATCCTACACACCTGGTCAAATTAATCAATTAAAAGCTTAAAATTTTCACTTGTTTGATGATAAGCTACATTTTCTAATTAAATGTAAATGTTTCGCAAATATATTTTGATTAAAGTAACAGTATTTTATATTTTTTAACCCTTTTGTATCTGGTCATAAGATTTTGACCAGGGGTTTATATCTTTGTTGTTATTTGTTAAACTTAGTTTAGTTTAACACAAAGCAACAAGTATGGGGCACCCAGTGAGGGGCAAGAATATGACTCAGTAGTAATGATCAACCAGACTAACTCGCTAACCATTACCTTACGCCGGGGCGCCTCTGAAAATAACCTAACCTTAATTCAATACAAGTTCTCAAGTATAGATTGAAATGCGGATCGAACTCATTACTAATGGTCAACCATATTAGCTTGTGAACAATTACTCCACGACGATGAGCTCAAGATCAATTAAAGAGTTTGCGTAGCCCTCAGCTGACCACGGGATGAAATTAAAGGATATAAAACTGGAGAAATTTCACGAACCTGCCCGAATAGTGCTTATTAATAAGCAGAGTTGAAATTAATGCATGCAAGATTTCACAGTTCTAGCATCACTCCTTCATAGTCAGCCTATGAAATTTTCAGTCCAACCTTGTATTTTCCCATTTTTTGTTTCTGTATTTCATAAACTTTTTTTTTTCCTTTGTTCAGATCTTGGATTTCTGGGCTTTTGTGAATTATAATTTAATACAAGACATCCCGGATTTGAATATGAGATCGGGTATCAAAGTACACTAGCAAATATTTATTTTGTTTTTAATACGTAAAATGCGAATGTGATCTGTAATGTAAGTAGGCCCTGTGTGTCGTAAAGCGTGATTATTTCATTATTTATAATTATCAAACTAAATTGATCAGAACCATTTGTATCTGCAACCGACCAGAAATGATCACCAAAAGAAGCTTTATTTTGTTTTGGCTTTTGTTGGGCACTTATCAGGTTGCATGAGTTTTATGAATACTTAAAATAAAACAAACTTAAATTACGTAAAAATATATTGCTTTGGGTTAAGAATATATAAGAATATATGATATAATATATATATATATCATATAACATTATATATATATATATATATATATATATATATATATATATATATATATATATATATATAAGGTGAAAATTTGCTCGTTTTGTCCCTTATGACTTCATCGGACTAACGGGGTGAAACGCGTCAATATATACACTACTGGTCAAACATTTGACGCCACCCATGGCAATTTTTTTAAAATTGTCCCCCAAAGTAGTTGTTTTGTACTTTAAGAGACAATTATTATACATGGTTAAAAAAAGCGAGACATGATTGTTTTTATTGGAAATTTTATTATGACAAAAAGAAAAAAGCATTTTATGATTAAATTTTGCTCTCGTCAAAATATCCTCCTTTAGTCTTGATTACTGCAGCACAAATTTTTGGCATTCGTGACAAAAGTTTCTGAAAGTTTGATAATTGATTCCATTCTTTTTTCAATGAGTCTAAGAGCATTTTCCATTTCTTTTTTTTACTCTTCTGTCAAGTTTATGTCATGCTAATTCTGGAGTGGGTTTCAAACTTTTGAACTGTAGCGTATATTATATCAATATTAACCCAAAGTAATAGATGGTTGTGTCCTTACGTTTGTTTTATTTTCGCTATAGTAATACTATATATATCACATATAATATATGGTGATACTACAACGTGTGCCCTAAGCCGACGTCTGTCGTCAATGGACTTGAGTGATCGGTTTACCGTTTTGCTAAAACCTCGTATTAAATGATACTAGAAAGACCTGTGATAATTTCACAGTTTTCCTATTTGCATTTTCTGGTGAATCTTAATTCTTAAGTATTAAATAAGTTCATGGTGAGTTCTACAGCAAATAAAATGTCCGTAGAAATTTCCCTATCGCATCGTTGAATATTTTTTAATGTGTTGGGGCTTATAGTCTAGCCAATTTTATTTAGTTTATTTTGTTTATATGTTTATTACTTTTGTTATTAAGTATTTCATATTATGATAGTAGAAGGTCTGCCAAGTAAGGTGACATGTTGTAAGAATCTTGACACGAATTTACTGTGGATGATCTAGAAATTAAAACACCTTCTATATATTTTCGTAAATTATTTTCTCTTTTAATTAAAGTAGTATTTTTTAAAATCGAAATTATGGTTAGACTCATTACAGTGAGAAATTAATGCGTTTAATGTGTTGTTTTGTAAAATATCCCTTTTGTGTTCATATAATCTTACAGTTAAATTCCTCTAGTATATAAAAAATTATATATCATTTTCTTTCATACCAATTATTACATTTTTTACATGTACACTTATATGACATATATCACAATACAATCAAAACCAATCTTTTTTTTTTAAATGTAGTTACTTAAAACTAAGCGCTCCTAATGCCATCTAAGAACAACCCACACATAAGAATTTTTGGTCAACCTAATAGTTAAATGTTCACCACTACTGTCAGAAGTTCTGCTTTCGAGTCAATTCTTTCCATTAAAGCAGAGTATATGACTTTTCAGTACAACCAGGAAATCAAACCTGTTTCAATGAAGGCTTTAATCCACTAGGCAATATGTCTCTTGGAGAATCTAAGATGCTGCGGCCTTAGACCTAATGTCTGTTCTCGGGTGGTGGGATTCTGTTAATGTCCTGATTCAGGTGGTGGACCTAAACATATGGCCAGTTGGGTTCCGACATATATCGACAGGAAGAAAGCATACTTATGTGATCACCATCATCTCCAGTAATCGCAAACATATATATTAAATACTTGAGGAAACGATTATAGAAACGTCACCACTAAAGCCAACTATTTGGCTTAGATACACACATAACATTTTCATAATCTGGTTTGACTAGGAAAATGTGCAAATAATGGTGCGAACTCAATAAGACAGCTCACAATGAACCTGTCCTTCCACAGTGCTCAATCGTCACTTTCCAGACTTGATAGTGTACAAAAGAGTCTGGATGATGAATTATTTTCCACCTTAAAACCTCTTTTCCAACAGACGAAACGTTGCTAGCTTCTCTCTACTCTTTATTTCCATGGCAAATGTTCAGATGAGATACCTTCCATATTTCCACCAGTTCAGACATTTACAGCCAGAACCCGTCATGTGACATACCCAAGGTCGAATCATTCCCTTCTGTGTTCCATTGGCAAGGAGACAATTCCACAAACAGCTTCTACCTAATAACTGTTACTTTGCAGAACAGACTCCCAAGAGGATGCTTCCCAGATTATTAAGATCTTATCTAGGGTCAGTCATTATCTATCCTACATGTTCTTGTAATCTGCACTTCCCCTCTTATACACTTCAAACAGCCTCTCTCTTCAATGGATCCTAGGCCTTGTATTGTGTGAACAATAGTATATACAAGAAAAGAACTCGACAAGTGATATAGAGGCGAATAAGACTAGGGCTTACGGCCTCATTACGTTGAAACAACGATTCCCGTTCGATTACTGAGGTTAGCAACATCGAGCCTGGTCAGTACCTAGATGAGTGACCGCCTGGAATACCAGGTGCTGTAAGGTTGGATGTACGGTTGGTATAATGGATAATGGCTCGAATTGTTAATCGGAGAGCTGGGTTCCAGTTCACGTTGACTTAAGTGCAAATACCCTTGGGAGAGGTAGAATCCACCTCTTTATCACCAGCTATGGTTTAATTAGTAAGACTTGTATCACTAAAATATCCTCCTTTAGTCTTGATTACTGCAGCACAAATTTTTGGCATTCGTGAC
This sequence comes from Acanthosepion pharaonis, assembly GCA_903632075.3. Taxonomy (NCBI): domain Eukaryota; kingdom Metazoa; phylum Mollusca; class Cephalopoda; order Sepiida; family Sepiidae; genus Acanthosepion; species Acanthosepion pharaonis. Next base: position 1,561,766 of record CAHIKZ030003422.1, read on the forward strand.
AAAAAGTTTCTGAAAAGTTTGATAATTGATTCCATTCTTTTTTTCAATGAGTCTAAGAGCATTTTCCATTTTTTTTTACTCTTCTGTCAAGTTTATGTCATGCTAATTCTGGAGTGGGTTTCAAACTTTTGAACTGTAGCGTATATTATATCAATATTAACCCAAAGTAATAGATGGTTGTGTCCTTACGTTTGTTTTATTTTCGCTATAGTAATACTATATATATCACATATAATATATGGTGATACTACAACGTGTGCCCTAAGCCGACGTCTGTCGTCAATGGACTTGAGTGATCGGTTTACCGTTTTGCTAAAACCTCGTATTAAATGATACTAGAAAGACCTGTGATAATTTCACAGTTTTCCTATTTGCATTTTCTGGTGAATCTTAATTCTTAAGTATTAAATAAGTTCATGGTGAGTTCTACAGCAATAAAATGTCCGTAGAAATTTCCCTATCGCATCGTTGAATATTTTTTTAATGTGTTGGGGCTTATAGTCTAGCCAATTTTATTTAGTTTATTTTTGTTTATATGTTTATTACTTTTGTTATTAAGTATTTCATATTATGATAGTAGAAGGTCTGCCAAGTAAGGTGACATGTTGTAAGAATCTTGACACGAATTTACTGTGGATGATCTAGAAATTAAAACACCTTCTATATATTTTCGTAAATTATTTTTTTCTTTTAATTAAAGTAGTATTTTTTAAAAATCGAAATTATGGTTAGACTCATTACAGTGAGAAATTAATGCGTTTAATGTGTTGTTTTGTAAAATATCCCTTTGTGTTCATATAATCTTACAGTTAAATTCCTCTAGTATATAAAAAAATTATATATCATTTTCTTTCATACCAATTATTACATTTTTTACATGTACACTTATATGACATATATCACAATACAATCAAAACCAATCTTTTTTTTTTTTTTTTTAAATGTAGTTACTTAAAAAAACTAAGCGCTCCTAATGCCATCTAAGAACAACCCACACATAAGAATTTTGGTCAACCTAATAGTTAAATGTTCACCACTACTGTCAGAAGTTCTGCTTTCGAGTCAATTCTTTCCATTAAAGCAGAGTATATGACTTTTCAGTACAACCAGGAAATCAAACCTGTTTCAATGAAGGCTTTAATCCACTAGGCAATATGTCTCTTGGAGAATCTAAGATGCTGCGGCCTTAGACCTAATGTCTGTTCTCGGGTGGTGGGATTCTGTTAATGTCCTGATTCAGGTGGTGGACCTAAACATATGGCCAGTTGGGTTCCGACATATATCGACAGGAAGAAAGCATACTTATGTGATCACCATCATCTCCAGTAATCGCAAACATATATATTAAATACTTCGAGGAAACGATTATAGAAACGTCACCACTAAAGCCAACTATTTGGCTTAGATACACACATAACATTTTCATAATCTGGTTTGACTAGGAAAATGTGCAAATAATGGTGCGAACTCAATAAGACAGCTCACAATGAACCTGTCCTTCCACAGTGCTCAATCGTCACTTTCCAGACTTGATAGTGTACAAAAGAGTCTGGATGATGAATTATTTTCCACCTTAAAACCTCTTTTCCAACAGACGAAACGTTGCTAGCTTCTCTCTACTCTTTATTTCCATGGCAAATGTTCAGATGAGATACCTTCCATATTTCCACCAGTTCAGACATTTACAGCCAGAACCCGTCATGTGACATACCCAAGGTCGAATCATTCCCTTCGTGTTCCATTGGCAAGGAGACAATTCCACAAACAGCTTCTACCTAATAACTGTTACTTTGCAGAACAGACTCCCAAGAGGATGCTTCCCAGATTATTAAGATCTTATCTAGGGTCAGTCATTATCTATCCTACATGTTCTTGTAATCTGCACTTCCCCCTCTTATACACTTCAAACAGCCTCTCTCTTCAATGGATCCTAGGCCTTGTATTGTGTGAACAATAGTATATACAAGAAAAGAACTCGACAAGTGATATAGAGGCGAATAAGACTAGGGCTTACGGCCTCATTACGTTGAAACAACGATTCCCGTTCGATTACTGAGGTTAAGCAACATCGAGCCTGGTCAGTACCTAGATGAGTGACCGCTCTGGAATACCAGGTGCTGTAAGGTTGGATGTACGGTTGGTATAATGGATAATGGCTCGGAATTGTTAATCGGAGAGCTGGGTTCCAGTTCACGTTGACTTAAGTGCAAATACCCTTGGGAGAGGTAGAATCCACCTCTTTATCACCAGCTATGGTTTAATTAGTAAGACTTGTATCACTAAACCATTATTAACTCAAAAAAAATTCTTACAATCTAAAAATATTTCCAGTTCCTTGCAAGATTGAGAACACCAAAACGGTCATTTTCATTACCACCAGCCCGCACCATTCAAATTGTTATCCATTTGGGGATGTGCCTCAGTTGCACCCAATTATTGTTACTAATATTGATTTTCGGGTGGGTTGACTTTAAAACTTAAACTGCTCCAATTGAACGGCAAAATTAACCAGTAATGAAACACCCGGTCGAAGACGGTTTATACTGCTAGTATATATATATAAAATAGAAAGTTTCGTTCCGTTAAAATCTCGAGGGTTTAAAATCGGACATGTTAGTTTATTTACGTCTATTTGAATTAATCGCTTAAAGGTAATTTTGATTAGTTATGTCTTTTTATGCGTTAATTGGAACTGTTAAATAGTATTGTATATTTTCCCTCGTTTTTTTTTTTTTATCTCGAGTGAAAAGTTTTGAAAAATCCAATCGTGACTGAAGCACTTAGGCATTTTCCACCGGCCCCTAAGTGGTAATCCACCTTAGTACCTATCTAGTTCATCAATGCTGAACTGTAATCAGGCAGAAACTGGTGCTTTCGGAGTGACTTGACCATGCGCCACAGGCGTCTATAATGTTCGACACGCTATCACATACGCATACATGTGCTCACATGACTCACGGCGGACACGTGTCAGAACGTGCTATTTACTGTCAGTGCGGCGTTGAAACCGCGAATAAAATACACCACGATTTACTTAACAGAGCGGAAAGAAATAATACGAGAATATGGATCCTTTTGGTCACTTCCTGCTTTTCATCCCACCCCATCTATTCCTCTCTCACTCGGGCCTCATCACCTGGACAAAGAGGCAGCCGCCGAGGGAACGAACACCGTCGCCATTGCTCTCCGTTTAAACTGATCTGCTGATCTCTGCTACTTCGTGTGTACCCGCAACCCCAATAAACAAAGCTCAATTTTCATATCTCAGAAGCTGGAACAACAGGTCATGTGCTCAACGAAACAATTACATATATATATATATATATATATATATATATGTGTGTGTGTGTGTGTGTGTGTGTGTGTGTGTGTGTGTGTGTGTGTGTGTGTGTGTGTGTGTGTGCGCGCGCGCGAGATTAATGACAAAATGGAAAAGGATCGTTTCGTGTTTCGTTTCGAGTAGGTACTTCTTCAAACTAATAGCAGTTTTATGGAGGGAGTTAGTCTTATATATATATATATATATATATATATATATATATATATATATATATATATATATATATATATATATATACATACATACATACATACATGATAAAATATAGTTTCAATGTATGGTACATATGTATGTATGATAAAATATAGTTCCAACGTATGGTATATATACATATATATATATATTAAAACAAGTAAATGATTTGTCCCTTAGCTAACTGATGTTACCTTCAGCATCCCGACTTCAGAGTTTCGTAAACGGACCCTCCGTGAATCAATCAGTCCACTCGTCAAAGGGTATCAGTAATTGACTGCTTATACTTCTCGATTTTTCTTTTTATATGGTCTTTCCATTGGTTCAAGTTTGTTTTATCTTTTCATAGTGTATGTTTGCGTTCGCCAGCGCGTAGGGTGTCAATCTCGTATATATATATATATATATATATATATATATATATATATATATATAAGGTGGGAGGAAGGTAAAATAAATACACCAAACGCGTGTTACTATTTACATCGAAACGTTAAAGATGCAGAGATGATGAGCTTTAGATTTAAATTTTTACGTCCAAGATATCGAGACGTCTTAGTCTACCTCTTCAATTTTTTTCTCGCTGTTGTTTTTAGTTTTCCCACATTGTATCAGTAATCGTTTTGTAAGGAAAGGAAATACGTTGCATGAGCCTGGACGTAAATTTACGGCAGGTGAGTTGGAAATTAGTGCACTTTCAATAGATTTTCACCTTAAAATTCCGTTCCGTAAGTACAAAAAGGTCAGATTTATGTCGACGTAAGATTAATTAATGCGTCGAGTGTATTGCTTTTGCGAAAGATTACTTTTATGTTCCTATAATCTTTTATTTAAATTTCGAGTTGTTTCACCTTTGTATTTATTGTACGTTTTTGGCATTTATTTTGTAAATTCCTCCTTCAGTCGTGACAGAAATATCTAAACTTTTCAAATCAAATTTCGAATAATAACTACGTGTTAGGTTAGGAATTTATTGATCCACTCTCGTATATTGAATTGATATTGTCGATGATAATAATAATAATAATAATAATAAGAAGAAGAAGAAGAAGAAGAAGAAGAATCTGTCCTAAAAAAAAACAAAAGAAGGGATCCTATAATAGGAACTGAAAACCGTGCATATTCAACGTGGGCGAGATTTTTGTGGGTGTTAGTCTGTTTTGGTGAAAGCTAATAAAACTAAACAGAAATTTTAAATTTAATATTCTGTTTTATGTTCTATAGTGAAGTTACTTTGAGAAACAGATCATTACAGATATGGACATTATATGTCAGTAGTAGAGTACTTGCTTAATAAGATATATTTTATATACAAAATACACTTCATGGCCATATACTTAAGCGAATAGTACTCCAAGTTAGGTTTTACTTGACCCTGGGTTAATGTAATCATCAACGTCGGTTTTATATTTTCCAGTTGCACACACATAATGAAAGCACTTATATAATTTAGGCGCCTGGGCGTGAGGTAATGGTTAACAAGGTTAGTCTGATTGACCACCGATACTAATGAGTAGTGGATTCTATCCTCACTAAATGCTCCTTACAAAATTTGCCATTAAATAATCGGATGTTATGAAGAGTACAACTGGAAAGTGTGGACATTGCTTCATTTACAATCATTCCATCTGTTCAATTACAATACGTATGGTCGTGGCTCAGTAGGATATACGGGGGTCGGCTGAAAGTTCAAAGGCTAACCAAGATATAAATGTAAATCGACACACCAGTTAGTAGACTAAAAGACGTGCAAGTGGGCTGGAATACAACCTCGAGCCGACCAGCTGCTATATTTTGGTACACTTGTACGCCTTTTAGTCTACCAACTGGTGCATCTAGTTACATTTATATCTTGCTCAGTCTATGCTCTTTTCAGACGACCCTCGTAGGGTATGTATAAGGGTAACACCTAAAACGTTTAATTATGAAAATTAAACGAATGATTAGCAGAATTTAATTTGAATTAAATCGAACAATAATTTATTATAATAAAGAATTAAATAAAATATATCCTAGTAGCAAACATTAAAATAAGTCTGTTATTTGATGTAGCATGCCTGTCCTGTCTTCATACATCAATAAAGGCTTTGTGAAAGAGAATTGCGAATTTCCTAAAATAGAGAAAATTCAGGTCCAGACTTGAACGAATGGAATCATTGTTTAGTGCTTAGTAAGCTAAACATTGTTGCAAGATTTTAGAATGGAAGGACACGCGTAATAGTTTTGGAGCAATATTTAACGACTACCTTTGTTCGTTTGTTTGTTTAGGGGCATATCAACTCCTTATGGGTCATTTCATACCGAAATTTAATTTTCTTAGCTGCATTAGTAATTTCTTTTACAACAATGTGTTGCTGGTAGTATTTTTATTTTTTACAAAAATATATTGCTCGTATTTTTTTACTATGAAAATGTATTGCTGGTATTTTTACTACAAAATTTGTAATGTTTTCATAGTGTTTTGGCCCCAGTTTGTATTTTAACTATTTGCCCATAGCTAGGACCCTACCAGGTGCTACCACCCGTGTCCTGAGAACAACAACAATTAACAGGTGGTTCCACGCTCTTCAAAACCTCCCGATTAGAGGCCTTACTGCCGGATGTAGTTTATCGTTATACTCAGGGCGGTAGAGACTACGTCATGGCGCAAAAGTGGGTGTAAGTGTATCGTGATTTACTAAGTATAGCTTAAATGTGACAAAAGGCCGGAAGTAATGAGCACCCAGTGTGGATAGAACTCACTACACAAGCATAATTTATCTAGCGAGGCAAGCTTTATAACCATCACACCACATCGAAGTGTCCATGAGTGTAAGTGTATATGTGTAGTTGTAAGTATTGGCACGTAGCTAAGTGGCCAGAACGTGGTCATTTTATAAGTAAGGCGCCGACGTGGTTGTGAAAGATAAATTTTCTTCAAATTTTCACAAACCTTACAGGTTCTATATTTTAAATAATATTTTTACATGGCTAGTGCTAACAAAGTATATAATTGTACAAGATTGAAATGTTTAGGAGCGGTAGATCTGTCAAAAGTCTGAGCATCGTAAAAATTTCATAGAGATTTGTCAGACTGCTTTCTTAGAAGTCTCAAAAATATGTAAATATTCTTAATCATATCAGAAGGGGGTGACACGTAAAATCAATTAACCAATCAGATATATAACTATTATATTCTATATTTTTTTGTGATGTCAACAAACACTTGTCACTTTCGTAATGCTCGTTGTAGTAGAGACTTTGTAATCGCAGATACAACTATAGTAACGCTGTTGAACAATACTGGTGTCAGACGCCTTCGAATAACACTCACACTAATAGTACTTGCTCGATAATACTGGCTCGAAAAGTAACCACCTAATAGTAATCCGAATAGTAATCCGTATAGTGATCAGTATAGAGAAATAGTATAGTGAATAGTATAGAGATAGAGGATAGTTTAGAAATAATGATCTAAATAGAGGATAGACTAGAAATGGGGATCTGTATTCAAACGAAGTGTCGGCAGCGACACTTTATTCCTATATAACAATTTCATATTAACATAGTTATGGATCTTGTCGGTGTCAAAAATCTACCTTAAAGTGACCTCTTGAAAAAAACTTAGCGAACTTGGACCCTCGTGCCTGCAAAAAAAAAAAGAGTGTCAAAAGTACGGTTATTCCATTGACACCGCTATTATTTTAACTACCTTCACTCCCTGGCAATGTTTATTGTTTTAAAAAGCGATGATTAGAATTGTGATAAAACCTAAACATATGACTTTTTTGTTCTTGAGAATTTCCAACAAAAATATTAAAAAACATTTTTTATTAGATTATTTATTTATAGGAATATTTTGTATATATTTATTTATATTTGTATTCATAAATTTATAAACTTTTGCTAAATTATCAAAATATGAAAAACAACAATAAGGAAATCCTTATTATTTAACACTTTATAAAATTTGAATCAATTGGCAATTAGCCAAAAATAAAATCTTACATTATACTAGAGTATATACGGTAATCAAAATTTTGATGTTCAACACTACTTCAAACAAAAGGTTAGAAAGGAAACCTCCATCAATACTAGAAAGAGTAATAACAATACATGGTCTTGAGAAACCTATTTTGATGAAAATTGTTTTAAGGGAAATATTTTATAAATTTCAATCAACGGTAGCACTAGCTGCTCAATCAAAGAATGTCAAATGTTTCCTTATAAGGAAACGGCTAATATTACCATTCTAAATCTATATAAGGTTTGTTTTGACTTGGTTTTATAATGTCGGGTTATTTTCAATCCAGATCTAAAGTTTTATCAGGAAATATCTTACTATGATCATTAATTACTATTCAGTCTAAGATTTAAATCAACGATTCAAATTCATTCATTCAATTAAAACAACATAGGAGAATGTCGTCTGTTAAATATTTAATGTTTTTCTTACGATTTAAATAAATACATTACCCGTGTATTATATCAAAATAACAGTTGCATTCCTTTGCCTATATTCAATTAAGCAGTGTTCTCGTGTATGAATATTGGTCATTATGAATTTGTATATTACTGGTGTTATTTTGATATAATATCCGGGCAACGCCCGGTAGCTCTGCTAATACCGAATAAGCCTAGTGTCAGAAAAAAAAATTGAAAGAAATTGTGCCGGAACTTGTATTCACTACACACGAATCCATCAGCCATTCTAAAACATTAGCGATAAATGACATTTGCTAGATTAATGAAATGGCTATTGACATTGAAAAAACAATATCTTTACTTCAGGGAATAATATTTTCCTTGCAAGTAAATGAGTCAGCAATTGGGGATAACAACACTTTAATAATGGCCTATGTTTTTGTTTTTTATTTTGGTGAAAACAGTATATTGCAATATGATTTTTTTTATACTAATACTATTAACATTGACACAAAAAGCGAGTCTATTTTTCAACAGTTAAATCATAATATAAATTTACGTCTTTAACAAATATTTTCAGTTTGAATTTCTGGCATAAGGAGTTAACATTATTTACAATATTTAAATTCGAACTAATGTCTTCATCTTTGTTGTTATTGTCACAAATTTTCGATCGTTGTGCGCTCCGGTCTTATTGTCGTGCCAATCACGTTTTTCACTGACATGAAATCGAATGATTATATTGAATCAACTGCTAAGGTCTGCTGTTAAGAATGTTGGCTCACTGTGACCTACCAGACAATTTTTCTCGTCAGAATCCTTTTTGCACGTTTATAAATCTACCATTAAAAATGGTGGAGGAGCGAGCCAATCTACTCCGTAGGAAACTACTTGGTGTAGAAACCGCAGCAGTAACTCCATAGTGTCCTCTGTAGTCCCTCATGGATGTTTACAGGGTTAAAAGCAAAGATATAAAATGTGAGTTTTATATAAAAACGTAACTATTTACTTAATACTTACTGTTGAGAGTACCGTGGCTGATATTTGCTAAGTAACACTTTTATTTTTGTTTTGATGTACTCGGAAACAACAGGTTTTCCCCAGTGATATATTTAGTGTCTGTCCTTATCAGAAAACTTATTCTCAAAAATAAAAATAAAACAGAACAAAAAAAGAACAATAAAATATTGCAACACAATGTAAAAAAAAAAAAATTAAAAAGAACAAAAAAATCCAGCAATATGTCATATAATTCTTTGAAACGTGCCAGGCATTAGTTTTTCCAATGAACTTTTGTGAACTCCCGCTGTCATATCTGGTATCTGGACTGCAGCTATCCAATTTTCACTTTCCAGTCTTGTTTTTTTTGTTCTCATTACTTTTTGGTGGGAGTGACAAGACTTTCGGACCACTCTGTACATCACACATTCACATCCATACTTCTCAATATAGTCACCACCTCTTTCTAGATTCATTGTGCACGTCGCTTTCTAAATTGATTAAATTTTTATAAATGCCATGAAAATAGATACTTTTCACCTCTTCCTTTCGCGTGCGGCTTTATTACACTTTTTCTTCATTAAACCCACCGACTTCCGGGCATAATGACAACACACTTCCGTTTTTCTAGAATGTTCCCTAAGGATTTTTGATTTCATTGAATTAAATTCTTATTACTGTTTTCATCACAGTGAGCAAGCAATCTTCTTTTGTTTGTTGTAACTGGAGAGTTCTTTTTTTTCTGTGTGGTCAAGCATGGATATTTTGGAGATAATAATCTGTTTTAACAACTGAACCCATCAAACCCAAACGCTAATGTAATGAGTCAAGATATAGCTATATATCACAGATTCAGATCCCTATTTCTCAACATAGACACCGCCACTTTCAATGGCAGTGTGCTACGAATGAGTACATATAACCCAGCTTCGTAAAACACAGCTGGTTTCTGATCCCTTACAGCAGTTTTTGCTTCTTCATAATCACCTGACTTACCACCCTCAAACTTCCATCTCTTTGGTCCAATGAAAGAGTTACTGACCACTAGATGACAGCATCCAACACCTATGTCCACTATATCTTCGTCTCGCAGAAGATGGTGCATTTTTTTAAATCCAATATTATGGCGATTTTTTAAGCGTAGCTTAGATACAACAGAAGGACGAAAGTATAGGGCACCCAGTGAAGATCAAACTCACTACTCAGTCGTAATAGATCTTGCGAGACAAGCTTGCTAACCATTACACCACATTACACCACGTCGGGGAACCCAAAATTTAAATTTTAAGATAAGATTTCTGATTTTTAAATTTAAAACAGCTTTACTCACTAAATTTGGATGCAATTTTAAACAAAGTTTTGAATATTATCCAATGGTTACTGCAAATGTAAATCAAGTTTATGAAATGTTTCAAGATCTTTTTCTTTAAAAGTATAAAATTACAAACATTATTCCAGTAATTGTAGAAATTTTGAAATCAATTTTTGCTTCAAATGTCAGCTTTGCTCTTATTTTGTGTTAATATGATATTTGTAGATAATCTATTTTCAGAATTTTACCACCATTTATTAGCCAATATTCCATCTCGATGCTTTTCCCAATGTTATTTGTGCGAAAGCGAATGCAAAGGCCTCTACGGAAATTTGAACTCGATACTCTAATCCCACTTTCCAAGGCGATAACCAGTACGCTATGAGCACGTCGATTTTATATCTTTAGGTACATTAAAACCTATGACTTCTCAACAGATATCAATCGAGCCACTGCAATATCTCTATGGTAATAAAGATAATTACACGCTTATTTTATTACTAATTTTATCGGTTATTCCCCTACAAAATGTTTTGATGCGAAAATATTTTCAAAATTTTATGTATAGTGAGCGGTAAAATGTTTTAATCTCTTTCAAATAGATCAGAGTGTGCAATGAGCAAAAAAAAACAAACAAATAATAAAAGTTTGAATACATTTGATGGAGACAAATTGTATCAGCATAAAGAAAAAACTGTGTTGGAAAACAAAAATCACAAAATGCTTTGAGATATCAATACCCAGAGCAACCATCCCACCTAAGCAAGATTTTTAAAAATATATCATGTCCATTCAGAATGTAGGCGATCATAACTCTCCACATTTTCACTTAATATATTTTCTGTGAATTGCCTTGCCTTTTGTGGGGACATAATAGAATGGTTTCCATTTGCCTTCGCCACATTTTTGAATTGGTAGATTTCCTTCTAGAATGGTTGCCACCCAAGGCTAAAGAGTCATACGTACAGGCTTCGGCTCAACCTTATAGACAAATTGTTTCAGTACAAAGCTGAAATTGTTCTGGAACACGAAACGCTTTGGGTTTTCGGCAACCAACCAAAGACGAACTCTATTTACTCTTTTCTCAATGAAAACAACATTCTTCCCTTGGAACCTAAGGGTTGTCGGAAAGGCTCATATGGTTGCAAAGATTAACTATTGATAAATAAAATGATCCTGGAAAATTTCAGGAAAGAGGTAAATATCTCAGCAGAGCATGGATAGATTACCGTAAATCCTTTGATAGTGTGACAGACTCCTGGATCCTGAAGGCTTTGGAAATGTACAAAGTAACCTCGGTGATAGTAAATTTCTTTAAATATTTCAAAGGACTGTAATATACCTAAATCACACCAAAAACAATACCACTTCCAATTGCCTGAATATCCGACGCTTTCAAGGAGATTTCCTGTCACCCCTCCTGATTTGTCTCTTCTTAATCATCCTTTTGTATGAACTAAACTATAATAGCTACGGATACAAAGTAAACAAGAAAGTATTGAATCATCTATTCTAAACGGATGATCTCAAACTCTTTGCCAAAGACGACAATGAGTTTAAAGGTCTCCTAAATACTGTACAATATGTCAGTAACGATATCTGTATGGATTTCGGATGAGATAAATGTGCAAAAGTGACATTCAGGAAAGAAATAATTACAGAAACACTCAATAGATTTAGATTTTGTCACAGAGTTTAGGGAACTGGAACAAGAAGAAACCTTTTCTCAATGAAAACAACATTCTTCCATTGGAACAGAAATAGCCTTGCGATCCAATTGTGCTATTATGGCAACTGTAGTATATCTATGATATCTAGGAATTAGCAAAAGAGATGGAATACAGCATACCCAAATGAAGGAGAAAGTAAGAAAAATATATCAAGGGACTGTGTAAAACCACATTATACCTAAATCGCACCAAAGGTACTGCCACTTCCAATCGCCTGAATGTCCAACAAGTCACCCCTTCTGTTTTGTCTGCCCTTAGCCCCCCTTTCGCATGAACTCTGGATACAATGTAAACATGAAAGTATTTAATCATCTACTCTACATAGATGATATTAAAATCTTTGCCAAAGACGACAATGAGCTGAAGGGTCTCCTCAATACTGTCAAATGTTTCATTGACGGCATGGATTAGATAAATGTGCAAAAGTAATATTCAAGAAAGGGAGAATTACAAAAACATACTCAATAGATCTACATTTTATCACAAAGACTAGGGAATTGGTACAAGAAGACGCCTATAGATATCTTGGAATCGGCGAAGGGAATGAAATACAGCATAATAAAATGAAGGAGAAAGTAAGAAAAGAATACTACAGACCGATTTGAATTCACAAAACTGAATATCAGCCATAAACACTTCGGTTGACCCTGTACTGCAATATACTTTCAAAATCCATAATTGAACCATAGATGACATTAAGTGAATGGGCGCCAAAACGAAAAAGCTTCTCAATTGCAATCGCACCCCATCACCCCAAGGCTAATGTCGATCGTCTGTATGTGTCCAGATACGAAGTAGGCAGATGATTAGTTCAACTAGAACTTTCTAACAAAACTGCAACAATCGGTCTTCGAAAATACCTGAAAACTACAGAAGACTGGATGATGATCTGTGTCAAAGAACATAAATGAAGAAATTTAATCAGTAATAAAGGAAACCAACAAATTCAAAATGGAGTTTCAAGTGGGTGAAGAAATTCAAGTAAAACATAATACACCTACTGCAGCAGTAAAGAGCTTAAAAAAGAAAACAAATACAATGGTCCAGATACAGAAACGATGGTAAGATAAGCCACTTCATGGTTAATATTCTGCCCGTACCTAACAAGACAAACCCCGTACTCATCAGTGGTTATGTAGAGCAGGGTTAAAATCTGAAACCGAAGGTTTTATTCTCGTTGCATACGACCAATGCTTGCTAAATAGAAATTACCAAACTCACATACTGAAAAATTGTGTTAGCCCCAAAATACAGATTTTGTGATAAATAATCAGAAACAATTGTATCAAGTTGCATGGTATTGGAACCCACTGAATATAAAACCTATCATGACAGAGTTGACCAATATCTACATTGGAAAATCTGCAACTTTTACGGAAATAAAACTACAATAAATTGGTATGAAAACCACCCAGACCAGGTTACTGACATAGGACCTGTCACAATTTGACAATACACACGGAGATAATAATCAAAGCTAATCGCCCAGGCATCGTGATCAGAGAACACAAAAACAGAATGTATTTTATTGGCATGGCAGTCCCTGCAGGCTGTAATGTATTGCTGAAGATCTTCAAAAAAACTATCAAAATACAAGGACTTTGAAATCGAAATCTCAAAAATGTAGTATATGAGGACATCAATAATTCTAGTTGTATTTGGAGCCCTCGGTTTGATTGAAAAGGGTTCTAATAGAGTCATTAAAGAGATTCCTGGTATAAAAGAAATACAAAAAATTGTACTCACAAATACAGCTAACACCTTACGAAGAGATTTATCTATGTAAAATGTGTGTGATCTTACTATTTTTATTTTTTTTGTTTTGTTTTTGGTTTGTTTTTTTTTTTTTGTTTTTTTTTCAAAACATATCCAGTGGAAAATGTCATGATACCATTTCTGACCTTATGTCATTGGTTGGGATCCGGAAGGAAATGTGTATACAACAAAATTCAAATGAAATAATAATAATAATAATAATAATAATAAATAAATAAATAAATAAATAAATATGATTGACGTAACTCTTCCCCTATTTTTCAACAGAGAAGAGCGTGATTTAAGAAAAGAAAAAGAAAAGAAAAAAAAACATGTTTTTGACAATGTTAAACAATATTTCAACAGAATGTCTGTCTTTTTCAAGTATAAAAATATATAAATCTACAAAAAATGATGTCTTTATACAAATGTGGCTGTCCTGATAACGAACACGTCAAAACGAACGAAACACCGAAAACTGTAATTTCGACTAGCATCTTAAGGTGCACATTCTGAAAAAATATTTAGAATCTACCGACCTTTCGACCCTTAAAAGACATGAGGATTAATGTAAGCAAATAACTAACTTCCTGGCCCGATGAAATAAACAAAATGGTAGGAGAGCTCCATACGATTTATACTAAGCTGCTTGCTTATTTCCTCTTAGTAACTGAACAACTGACGGAAAATTCCAAGATGATTTCAAGATCATCATCATATTAAGCACGTTTCAGCTACACGCTTTCACGCTGGCGGCGTTTCATTCGTTTTGACGTGTTCATTATGATGGTAAGGAAAGCAAACTTCGAGGTGTGTCGCTGATTCGCCAAGTGTGGCATTCTATAGTCCCCTATGACACAGACATTGGACCACTCCACAAGATGTAGGAAAGAAAATGCTCGATCGCCTTCTTACGTTCCTTACAGAGAGGAAGCACAACCAGCCGGTAAAGGATGAGAAGAAAGACATAAGTGGCACACGCCTCAGCCCTACCCTTCAAGAACAACCACCTTCGGCTCCAAATTTCGACCGACGCGCAGCCCTTTACCTGTACTTCTGACCAATTTTTCTCCAGCTGGAGTCTGGGCCCCGAACTACACTCCGAGAATGCGGACGAGCCTATCAGTCTAACCAAAGGGCCCCGGAAGTCCCCCCCCTACCAGACACCTAACCTCAAGCTGAAAAACTTGTGGCGGTTAATCTTGGCCGCCGTGATCTTTTCTTACCGTTCAAGCGCCTTCAGCACGACCTCAATGTCGCTGCGGGACGACACGAAAGTGGACACGTCATCGGCGTACGCGGAAACCCTGGCTCGAGCCACACCGGGGACAGCGATTCCACGTAGGGACAGACTTTACGCCCTGTTTTCAGCCGGCGAAGGAGAAGCTCCAACGCCAAAGTTTAAAGTAGGGACAACAGCGAGCAATCCTGACGAACCGACCGAGAAAATCGTGTTCGAATCCGGCGGCCTGCAGGATTGCAACCGGGTACCGATGGTCGACCCTATCAAATGCCTTTGACTGATACAAATTGATCAGCGCAGCTTGCTCGTAGTGTTTTACACTCTCTAGGATCATATGCTGGTTGCTCTGAACTGTTCGGTCGTTCACAGAACAAGTCTGCTCGGGTTCCAAATGAATCTCGGCAACTGAAAGGGTCTTGACCATAACCCTAAACTGCGTTTAGCAGAGTTATGAGCCTGTAATTATCTAAATAGCTCTCAACACTTTTCTCCTTTTTCAACAGCGTGGTCGCGGACCCCTGGCAGAACCAGTTGTTGAACACGGCAGTCAAAATTGGAACAAAGATGTGTGACAGCCTCGAGTAAAATTCATAGAGTAAACCATCAAGTCTCGGAGACTTGCCACTGCCGACCCTCTTCAATGCCGCGTAAACTTCGCCCCACCCCATGATCTCACACTCGCAGCTAGCCAAATCTTCATTACAGAGACCAGGCTCCCTGGTAAACTGACTCACGAAATCCTGCCCAAATGCCTCGCACATATCGGCTGACCTCAGAGTACGCCCGTCAGGGATATCGATCTCCCGAATGTAACGATCAGAACGTCGACGGATCTCTTCCTTCCGCAATTCTTCGCCCAAATTCACGGTTTCGCCAGACATCTTGTTTAACTTATGCCTAACAACATGACCCTGGTAGCGCCCGCTAACCGCGCGCTGCAGAGCCTCCCTAGCTAGGTCTATCTCTAGGGAATCCCCACCCCCAAGTCACCGCACGGGAAGGACTATCCTTAAGAGCCTTTACCTTGTTAGCGTTATCTAGTGCGAGCCGCTGGCTATATTTAGTGGTGAAGAACTTAATCTTATCCTTAAGCCTCTTCCACCACCTATTCCCAATAACCACCCCACTAGTTCCCGCTGCACTACGCTAATCAGCTGTTACCGGAAGTCCCACCTGTGCAGCAAAGACAGATTGAACTTCCAGTATCCAGCCATTCTAGGCCTAGAGTCTAACGCCACCCTGGCGCCGACAAGTCTGTGGACCGAATAGCCTAACCAGTGGAACGTGGGACAATCTAACAGATCTACATCAGCCATTCTGACTAACATTCTATCCAGGTATCTGGATACTTAGGTAGACGGCCAACTACGTGTCCACGTCCACATTTTTCCCCCGGTGTGAATACCCGGTATCTATCGACGAGACCAAACTCGCCGATCAGATCAATCAAGCTACGATCGCACGACCTCCCACTATCTCCCTGTCTAATTTGGGGTCCGGGACGGCATTTCAGTCCTCCACTAAGACCACGCATAACGAATCCGCCAGGAACGGTCCATGATGGTGAAAAAAGCGTTCCTCCTGATTGTTGGGGGTATAAACCGCAACGATCCGGAACGAACCACTTTTCACGGCAATATCGGCCCCGATCAACCGGCCCTCCGCATCAACGTAGACATGGTTCAACCTCGCATCTAGGATACTCTTAACCAGGAAGGAGATACCTCTGGCCAGTCGGACTCTGTATGCGG
Source organism: Acanthosepion pharaonis (assembly GCA_903632075.3). NCBI lineage: Eukaryota > Metazoa > Mollusca > Cephalopoda > Sepiida > Sepiidae > Acanthosepion > Acanthosepion pharaonis. Next base: position 1,578,492 of record CAHIKZ030003422.1, read on the forward strand.
AATAAACGAAAAAGTCGTTAGACAGCACACAAGCATCAACGCTGCAAACGCTTGTCCAAAGACTTATTTTTTGTAGATTTATATATTTTTATACTTGAAAAATTATGACATTCTGTTGAAATATTGTTTAACATTGTCAAAAACATTTTTTTTTTTTTTTCTTAAATCGCGCTCTTTTCATAACTGTCTAATAATAATAATAATAATAAGTATATCGTTAATAATAATCAATTATCCTTTTTCCTAACAATACTGAATAGGAACATTGAAATCTTTTAGATACCTCACAGAAAGCCATGGATAGTTGTTAGCAGCATTGATCGTCGTATAATGGTGTGTCATAAACCGATCTGTAATTGATAAAAAATCATTTGCCTGCATCTCACTAAAATGTATTGTTGCTTCAAGTCATACGATGTTTTGTGCAGTTCTCGATTATCATGCTTTTTCAAGTGTTTTCATTTGATTTTCTTGATCATATGAATAATGAGGCCGTTTATATGATGAAAGCACTTTAATTCCTAAACTAGTCACGGATGGTTCGAACCAATGAACAATAAAACATTTTACGCCTCTCGTACCTGTATATTTTAATTAACAATAAGAGGATCCCTACAATCGGACCGCCCAAGAAACAAGATCTCGTTAGAAAAAAAGAAAACAGTGCTGAACTGTTATGTACTACCGGTCCTTCAATATGGAAATGAATGCTGGACAATCTCAGATGAAGAGACTTATGGCAACAGAAATTTGTTTCTACAGAAGGAGAATAACATGGACAGAACATGTGACCAGCGACGAAGTCTTAGAGAAAATGGGAACAAAAAGACACATATACTTAGCTTCAGAAAGATACAGTTCATATTTCTAGGATACATAATGAGGAAAAAGGGCTTGGAAAATGTGACACTCAGAGGACATAGAAGAGGCAGAGAAAGACATAGCATGACCTACCTAACGAGATTGTGTAAGTGGTTGGCAGGAACAGCGATTAGGAGGGACAGCAAAAATACAAATTTGCTAAGAGCTAGAAAGGACAGGAAATTGTGGAGAACTATGATCGCCCACGTCCTGAAAGAACACGACACGAAGAAGAAGAAGAAGAAGAAGAAGAAGAAGAAGAAGAAGAAGAAGAAGAAGAAGAAGAAGCTAATCTTCGGTCATTTGGTTTAATTTAGGGAAGTGGATTGAGCCGAAGACTTTTCAGTGCCTCCCGTAATTTAAAAGTTGTAATACCCATGAGTAGAAATTCTGAAAAGTACTTACCAGTGGCGATTCTACGTTCTATGGGGGGGGGGGGTCCAATGCTCCCCGCCCCCGAATTTTGGTTAGCAACTTGGCTGCCCCACTAATTTTCTAAGTTTTGTAGAGGAAAAAAATCAAAGCAGACAAATTACACTGTTCTGCTAGTACCGACGTTAGTATTAACCCTTTGATTTTGTTTTGAAGTTAACCTCTCTTGTGTTCCAACAGCTTGAGAATGGAAAAGATGGCAAGAATAGATTAGAACTCTACTACTATGAATGAAAAGTTATTCCGTTTAATTTAGTGAAGTAACATACTTATACTAAAACTTATTCCTACGTTGTGTATACGATAGTGGTGTAGTAAGAAAATAAAGACGTTGCTTGAATTCCCCCACCTCCTCCGCAGAAAAATCTCGTCCCCCAAGTGGGCCCACCCACTTTCAGAGTTCTAGAATCGCCACTTGTACTTACCTTCTAAAAACTTGAATTTTGTTTTGTTTTTTTTTATATCTTAGTCGAGCTGAAAGCTTTTCGGTAACTACGCGTGTCTATATAACTTCAATGTTGATGTAAATTAGAGTTTTCTCAACCTGGGCGATATCGCCTACCTGTGGGCGATTTCCACTGCTGGGTGGGCGGCGAGCAACTGAAGAAAAAACGGAGGTGATTGGAAATTTTTAGTGAGTGATATAGGATTTTGAGTATGAAAAAGTATTCCAACATATGTTACTCGAACAAAAATATTCAAAAGAGAATTACAAAGAACCTGTATATAAAAAGGGGGGCTACTTGGGTATAATTTGATCACCTTCCTAGATAAGATATAAATATCCCAGCAAACAACGAATAGTTCTATAGTTTTGCGAAGTGTCATTGTCATTCAAATAGTTTTTCAGACGAAACAACATTTTTCGAATATAAATTAGATAAGGAAAGATCAAGCACAACAAAAAATATTCTCTGAATTTTTATTAGTTGCTAGTAGTGTACATTCATTTTAATTTTATAATTATGAACAAAATCGTTCAATTTTGAGGTCAACACTTACAGCGCTAACCCTTAACCATAAAACTAAATTTTATATATATATATATATATATATATATATATATATATATATATATTTTCAATGGTCACGTTTGCTTTTGTTTGTTCTTTAATACGATAGAAACAGCGGCAGCGGCAGCGGCAGCGGCAGCGGCCGAACGTCGGCGTTATTTGTTACCACCCTTTGGTATTTTTACTATATTATAAAGTCAGTTTATGAACCAGTAACAAGAAGAGACTTGAGGCAACAGAAATTTGTTTCTACAGAAGGAGAATAACATGGACAAAACATTCTGACAAAATGTTTTATTCTTGTAAATTCATAGTTATATTTAATCATCAAAGAATTTTTCTACAACTTTCTATTTTCTTTCGCCCTTTTTTTTTAAATAAACCGTATATTCCTGAAAAGGAATGCTCTACAAAGTAAAACAGATGAGACTTTTGAAGAATGCATTGCCTGTGAATCTTCCTATTTTAACTTCATGATTGTTTACTCTGTTGCATTTACGACACGAGGATAGGAGTTTTCGTGCAGCGAAATCATTGACCAACTTCTTTGACGAGAGAAAGGTATTTCCTATTTCAGTGTGTCATCCCGACAAGTCAATTGCTAACTTTAATGTTACATAATAACAATTCTTCCAGTTTTCCGCAATGTGTCATAATAAAGAATATTATTTGAAGCCCACCAGAGGAGAACCCTTTTTTACTGTATATTTCGCTTAGATTGAGATATTCAAAGTCTATCTGGACTCAGATAATTGTCTCCCGTTTCTATTCTTCAAATTTAAGCTATTTTTTATCGCTAGTGACAATGTTATCACAGAACTACATTTTTTCAAACCCAATTAAGAGAAAGGTAATTGTTTAAACGTTTTTCCTAGCTTTAATGGTTGCCTGATTCATCTCAAATTTTGGGGAAAATCCATGTATTATTTGTGCTGCATCTCAACTCGTAACAATTTCCCCATTTATATGTAACCCAGTGGCATCTAACAGTAAATATCTATTTATAAAATGTATTCTTATTCGACAAATACTTACTCTCTGACCGAATTTATTACGCACTTTTTGTTTTCGCTATTCCCATAACTTATAAATTTACACTGGCGTCGCTGTTACTACACACAGTGTTATTTGCTTATAGGGAACTTTTCCCATGTTCTTTTCTCATTTTTAGATTAATCGCAACCGGTTGAGAAAGAAAAAGAAAGGCAAGTTCCATCTTGGTTCTGTTTGGACTACTCTCACCTCTACCCACGGATGATCACAGGTGTGGTCAGGAAATAAAAGAATACGGGGACTAGGCTGGCTGGAAGTCATAGCTGCTGTCCAGGTCAGGGCGAATCGATAAAGGTTTTTAAGAAAATCGATTATGAGTACTGTTCTTTTGTTACCTGTTTCCTTACAATGACTACGCCAATTTAAAACATTTTACAGCTCACACCTCAGAAATCAGTTTCACTATATATTCAATTAAATTAGCGAAACTTGCAGTTAAATAGATCGCTACATGTCATCATCATAACCATCATCATCATTATTAACCCCCTAAGTGTGGTCTTGGGGTCGCTACGCAAATTAGCGCCTGACCAGCTAGGCATTCATTCATTTGTAGCGCGTCTTTGACAATAGTCTGTACGTGTCCATAAAAAAAACATGTCTTTCTTTGTATTTATTTTAAATGCAAGGTCACTAAATAGAATAATCAAACAAAGGTTGGTAATGAACAATAATACTTAGGACAAGAACAACACATATAAGATTCGCCAGCGGCGCGTAGAAAAAGTAGTCAACTGCTAGAAGTGACTCAAGTGAATTCCACAATGAATCTCCAACTGCAGGATATCTACTAACCGCCCCACGCGGTCAGATGTTGTACAAGACCAAATTTAATATGGAGTATTCGACCCCGTAAGCTCGGCCAAAAATTCCCCGTATCCGAGCTGGAAACGAATCTCCAACTGCAGACCAACATACAGTATTTACTACTGCATTTATGTGAATGGGGACACACCCATTATCATCCGTAGATATGCTATAACATTAAATAGCAAGTATTTTTAAATATAATCACCGTCCTTATCAATGCACTTGATCCAACGCTTCCCTAGACACACCGGTTCTCGTACGATCACAAAAGTTAAGCAATGTCGAGTCTGGTCAGTACCTAGATGGGTGATCGTTTGAAAATACCAGGTCCTGTAAGCTCTGATGTGCGGATGGTTTAACGGATAACGGTTCAGAAATTAGAATTTGGAGAGTCGAGTTCGAATTCCATTCGGGCTCCTTATATTCACTTACGCGCAAAATGCCTTTAGGAACGATAGGAATCCATCTATTCTCTCCACAGATATGTGTTAATTATTAGGAATTGTATCAGTAAATCATTATTATTTCAAAAAATTCTTACAATCTGACATTAATTTCTGGCTTTAAATAACCTGCAATGGGTTGATATGCCGTAAAAAATCAATCACATTGCTCTAACTTGCATCTCTTTTTCAATAAATATTTCAGATTAAATTCCAGCTAATAACGATATCAAACTGCCGACTTATAGATGTACCTTCGTACATTGTGTGAAATCTGAAAAAAGGTGTTAATTCTTTATTGTTTCGAACCTATGAGCAAGCATCTTATCAGCTTTAACATTTGTAGTTCTTCGTTATTATAGCAGTCAAGTCCATAGTATAGATGATCGCAAGTATAGATGTCTTCATAACTGCTATTTCGCTATAAATGCGTCACTCGTATTTTTTTGCGTGAATTGAAAGTTGCTACGTGTGAAAGAGAAGAGAGGTTGTGCGTTTTGTGTTCCCTTACGATGACTACGCCAGTTTTAAACTTGGCATCTTTTCAAATTCTCTTCAGGTCTTTTCCATTCTCTATTTTACTCGCTCTTACAATGTCGTGTACACAACAGCTCTGTCTTTAAGACGATCGCAAGATTACCACTACTTTTTTTTTCACGAGCTTAAATTCTACGGTTTTATTCAAAAGTTAATTATTTTGTCCATTTATGTACGTTTTATATATCAGGAATAACGTTTTCCTTATATTTGTTTTGATTGTTGCTTTCAATTATCAACTTTAGACCGAATCACTTTAATAAAATATTAACGAAAAGTTTTCCACCACGTTTGTTTTAACATATAAAAGAAACTTTATCTCTAAAAACAACAAACGACCCCCTGTATTTTATTCGTAAAATACAAATCTCCAGATAGCAAAAAAACCCTACCGATTCCTGTCCCAAGCCCAAGTGTGAATGGAGAAAGGTCAGACGTGTGGTTCAAAAAATTAATGAATGTTTTCACGGCTTTATGCCTTAAGAAATTAGTGGTGTTAATTACGCAGCGTGTCCTTTTATGAAATTCGCGCCTTAATATCATTTTCTCCACCACAAGGTCATCTTATTAAGAATGAAAAAGGAAATTATATATGCGCGTTAAAATTGCAATGAAACGTTAGCTGGATTTTAAATAATAAATGTATAAGGACTGAGAGAATATTTTGGCTGACACGTTATGAAACTGTCCAGGTTGGAACACCTTCAAAATATCAATAAGCAGGGTGAGTGTAATAAGAATGTCCACGGTGGAAATAGTAGTTAAACAATATATATATATATATATATATATATATATACATATATATATATATACTTTATTTTAGAATATTACATCAAAACATGTAAAAAATCGCTACACTAATGCAATCATGTTTCGAGGCTTATTAACACATCTCAGGCCTGGTGAGATGTGTTAATACGCATCGAAACATGATTGCATTCGTGTAGCGTTTTTTTAATGTTTTTGATGCAATATCCTAAAATAATGAATATTGCTCTACTTTTTGCATTGAGGCCTCTTTTAAATTGAATGTTACGAACGTCGGAATTGGACTCGTTCTCATTTTACATGATATATATATATATATATATATATATATATATATATATATATATATAATATATGTTGAACGCTGATATCGGATTATACGGACGTGTCTTTTTTTTCATTGCTCAAAGAAAGCGATGTCATATTTTTTAAAAAGGAAAGTCTTAATTTTTATAATTATCTTTTATTCTTTTATTTTTTTTCTTTGTTTATTATATTATATTAGATTATATTTGTTGTGTTATTATGCACCTATAGTATTTAATATATTCTTAAACTTTTATTTATTTTTAAGATTGCATACAACGATTTTTATTTTAAAATAAGTGTTGTTTAGCAAATGTAATTTATTAAGAAAATCTCACTAAGACTTAACATAATGCATTATATTTGTTTTAGTTATTAAATAGTGGCATGAATAATTCTAGATTCTATTCTATTTAAATTTAAACGTAAGATTTCTTTGTTTTTACGATTTGGTCGTAATTTTCGAAACTGGAGGAAAGCTTTTAGAGTTGTAATGTTTATTTTGTTTATCTTTGACTAACTACTCATTATCGTCGGTTTTATTGAAAGATTCTTTTAATAACATTTGCTGTGATTATAATTCTTTTACATTTTCTTTTTTATTAATTGTAATGTATTTCAAATTTGTTGGTAAAGCGTTTTTAATTATATAACGTTATTTTGTTTCGTTTATTACTAGTCGAAAAACAATTATAATAATATAATAAAATATTCTAATATGTTTGATAATAATTTTATATTTTTATTTTATTTTATTAATATTATTTAAAATATATATATATATATAGCAATATATTGACACATTTATTGTCGAACTGGATTACTCCGACATCCAATGTATAAAAATGAAGTTTTTTATGTGTATAGGGGGCATTGGGTAGAGCTTTGTTGCTCGTCTGCTGTATCTTATTTTTAAGGGTAACGGTCAACACTGGTCTTCACCCATCCTCTATATCTCTCACGTATATAAATAAAATATCCTGGGTATGACGATAAACTACATCCGGCAGCAAGTCTTCTGATCGGGAAATTGGAGGATTTGACCACCTTTTAATTGCTGTTGTTCCCAGGTTCACGTTGACCCGGGGTGGTAGCACCTGTTAGGGTCCCAGCTATAGGCAAATAGTGCCTACCAGGGCTGACCAACCTCTTTAGTGTTATAGAACACGACTGGTCTAGGAGATGGAAAACTCTTACACGAAAAGCCTGAGGTATATTGTCTGCTTCGTCTGTGGCGTTTATTTGCACCGACTGAGTGTATCAATAGTTCCGAAAAGTGTGGATGGTTCTGCACAAGTCCTCACCACTTTAATCAAATCACTTATGTGGGTTTTCTGGCGGTTTACCCTGACTCGTTCGTTCTTATCCACACAGTTCACTTGCAAGGTCCGCTGGCGAGAGACTGAAGGCGATGGGGTCAGGAAAAGGATATTACTGGAGACTCTATCTGGAGCTCTATACAGTTGCATGGGTGATGGCTGTTCACAAACCCATGAGCAATTGTGATGTCCGTGTCCTCCATCGGTGACAAAGTATCCCTATTATGGGGAGGTGGCGATAAAAGGAACCCTAAACATTGCTAGCTCACACAGAGAGACTTGGCAGCCCGCTGCAGCTGTGTGATTATCCAATAACGCAGTCGAAACAGACAAAAAGAAATATAAGAAGAATTTTCATTTTGGATGGATCCTGGAATGTTCGCACTCTCCAGGACAATGATTCTGCACCAGAGCTTAAAACAGCTCTTGTGTCTCTCGAGTTGAAGAAGTATAACATCAACATAGCGGACATTAGTGAAACACGTCTGGCTTGCAATTCTCAGCTGAGGGAAGAAAAAGGTGGATACGTATTTTTAAAGGCTGACAAAACAGAGAAAGAGTCACGCCAATCTGGTGTTGGCTTCGCCATCAAGTCAGACCTTGCTAGCTCACTACCTTCCTTACCTAAAGGTGTATCAGATTGTATAATGACATTAACCCTTAATTTGGAGTGCAACACTCGTGTGACGATGACTAGCTGCTACGCTCCAACCTTATGTAGTTCAGAGTAAGAAAAAGATGATTTTTACGATCTCCTTTGGGGTGTCATTTTCAAAGTCCAACATAGGGATAAATTAATCCTTACATGTGACTTCAATGCTCGTGTTGGCAATGATTATCATTCTTGGAAAGGCGTTTTAGGTCGCCATAGTATTAGTCGTGTGAATTCGAATGGATTATGCCTTCTCACTATCTGTAAAGAATTTAACCTTCGTATCACTAATACCTTCTACCAGCAACCCAGCTATCGTAAGACCATCTGGATGCATCCTCGTTCGAAAGACTGGCATCTGATCGATTCATCATCACCAAAAGAAGGGACATAAAAGATTTTAAGATAACGCTTTCATTCCACACAACATGCTATCTGTCAGATCACGCTCTACTTAGGAGGAAAGCTACACTGCATCTGCAAAAGCGAAGGATTATAAAATCTACAGTGCCCAAGCGCATTAACGTACTGCCTCTTAAATCGACTGAAACGAAAATTGAGCTCTCTGACAAACTTGATGCTGCACTTGATTCTGTAAACATTACCAATAATATCGAACCATGTTGGAAGGCTCTGCAGGATGCAACACATTCTACATCCTTAGAGGTTCTTGGCCTACCACATCGTAAGCATCAAGACTGGTTCGATGACAATAATACAGAGGTTCAGCAGCTTATAGATCAAATGCCTTCTTCTCATAAAGCATAGATTAACGTAGTGAACACGTCCGATAAGATCTCTTACAAGAAGTGCAAAAGTCAGGTTCAACGAGCTCTCAGAGCCATGAAAGAGCGTTGATGGTCTAAAAAAGCCACTGAACTCCAAGAACCTTCAGATAGAAAGGATGTAAAGGCTTTCTACGCTGTTCTCAAGAGCGTTTTCGGTCATCAGAAAAAGGTTGTTGCTCCAATCTCCACAGCAGATGTTGAAATTCTCTTGACGGATAAGTCAGACATTTTGAATACACAGTTCTTAATAGAAAGCATCACTCAATAGACAAACGTGTGGAGTAATGGATAGCGGCTCGGATTGAGGAATCGGAGAATCGAATTCCATTCAAATCCATTTCATGCACTTACGTAATTCTTACTTTTCCTAATATCCTTGGGAAAGGTATGAATCCTCATCTTCTCCTCCTCCCCCATCAGCTATGGGTAAATAGCAGGGCAGACCGGGTTCTATAGCCTTGGATGGCAACTGGTCTACAGCAGAAAGAAATGTCAACCTACTGCAGGGAAAATTCTGCCTCGTCAGTCATGTATCGAAAGATACATGATCACCTAAGCGTGTAGCACATAACTGACTGACTTCCTGTTACCATAAAACTAAATATCTCGTTTCTAAGTTGGGGAGATCAGATTGATAATATTTTGCTTTTTATATCATTTCTTTCGTGTGATCTTATTTCTTTATTATCTTTTAATGGTTTTAAAAGTAGAATCCTTTCTTACGTTGTCAATAGACTTCACTGTATTGAAAAAAAATCCTAGATTACTCAGACATAACATATAATACTATAAGCACAAGATTGCATATAAAATTGCTTCATTTTGTGGGGGCACAATAAAATTTATATATATAAATATATGTTTATATAAATAAAGGGTGTTCCAATAACTTGGACCGATTTTAAATGTGAATTAAGTTTAAGTGTCTAATGATTTTTTTCTTTTTCTTTCAGATTTGGTGGACATTTGGACGATATTATTTTTCACACATAATTGCCATGACTTAAATAACATGATTCAATAGAGAAATAAATAAATTGACACCAATAACGTTGATTTGTTTATTGCTGGCTTTGATCCGTCTTAATGAAACACCCTTTCTATATATAATGAAATGGACTAAGTCTGACAATCATTTTAATATATTTTCTATTCATACGTTATATATATATATATTATATATATATATATATATATATATATATATATATATATATATATATATAAACCGGTTGCTGTTGCCACACCAGAATAAAATAATCTAAATGATTTATTATTACATTAGGATACAAAAGTATCACGACGTTTAAAATTTAAGGCGCCTTTCGGCCGACAAATCTTCAGGAATATAATCGTCAGCAGAATTAAACGAAGTAGTTAATAAGAAATATTTTTATCAACAACTGATATTAAGATGTAAATTACCGAACTAGAGGAGGGAATAGGAAAATATATATATATAATGTAATGAACTAAATTCGACAATTATTTTAATATATTTTCTGTTTATACGTTATAGATACAAATAAATAAATGCTCTGACTATAATAAACAGTATTAACAACATTTACCGGCCTGAATGTCCGAGAAATTTCATAGAAAATATGTGCCCTCCGACAGGAATCGAACCTGTATCCTACACGGAACCATCATATAGCCTGACGTGCTATATCATTTAGCAACAGAGGAAGAGTCTCCTAAACAAGGTCAAATTACTGTTTTTAAACAGATATGAGCGTTTGAGAGAAATCATGGGAAATTTGTTTTTTAAAAACAGTATTTATGTGTATATATCCTGTTGAAGGAAAATAGGTCTCGGTACAAATTTACAGACATTACAGTAAAAAAAAAAAAAAAAAAAAAGACAGAAGACACCTGCCGTATTATACAGGGTGGTCCGAAAGTCTTGTCCTCCATTATCAAAAAGTAATGAGAACAGTAGAAGAACACGTAATACAGTAATACAAAGCACATGTACTGAATTCATTTTATTCACTTTCATTGACGCTATCACACATTGAGTAGATGTGTAAGAACATCATCATTTTCGTGGCCATGACCTGTGTGATATTCCACGAAGCTGTACTTTGTTGCAAAAGCTCTACGAACGGCGTCCTTCAACTGATGGGTATTCTGATATCGTTCATGTGAAACTCTCTCTTTGATGATGACAATACCCAACAGAGCGTTGAAATAGTAAATTATATAATGTAGAAGTGACAAGACTTTCAGACCACCTTGTAGAATAAAATTAGTTCTTCCGTCGGAAAAACAAGATTTTTAAGGCAAATCGATGTTGGTCCATTCTTCATTCTTTCCTCTCTGTTCTTTTTTTGTCTCTCCCCTTTTCTCTCTCTCTCTCTCTCTCTCTCTCTCTCTTCCCCCCAGGCTGCTCATTTTATTCTTTCTTCGTTTCTTCTCTTTTACACTAGCTCTCCTTTATCAGTCTTTTCATTCAGCTTCTTCTCTCTCATTTTCTCTCTTTCTCCACCCTCTTTCTTTCACCCACTTCATTTGCCCTTTTATTCTTTACTTTTGTCGTACACTATCAATCTTTTGACTTTCTCGTTCGCCGCCTTCACATTCATTTTCACTCTTTATCCACCATTTTTCTCTTTCTTCCCAACTTTTCAAAATCCATAATTTTGAAGTTTCACAACTCCTTTGGCCACAGTGAAAAACACTCTGATATATACAAACTCTGTTTAATTGACAAATAAAATTAGAAAAAAGCAAAGTCCTAATATGCCTTGAGACATCCGTCCATCCATACAATTTGCTTTAAATAAGCGAGAGAATTGAACCAGATTAAGTTCGATTATAAGGCAAGGAATGAATTTAATCCCTGTGCCTTTTTTGTCGGTTGTTTGATGACAGAATTTACAAATGTCAGTAATATAAACTTTATCTTTTATGCACATTATTAATGATAAAAACGAACCTCTGTGTCTTTTTTTAGGTAAAAGACAAATAAGCCAAGATCAGTTTACAAACAATACGGACGGGTTTCCCTGCTGGCATTTTCTGGGCCGACCCGCTTACCACCTGTCAAGGACGAGTTTTACTTTACATAACAACAGACCTTTTATGGCTGTCACTTCACACCAGACATGTCTTTCTCTGGTGTTCATCTAACTTCTCAGATACTGCCTTTCGAACGTCAGTTATTGCCTTTTTCCCATCTGCATTGCCTCTACCAGAAAACCCAAAGACATGCAAAAAAAAGTTTGGTTCTCATTGGATGAATTTACTCGGTGAAATAAATATATAATGATTTCTGTATAAGAGTAACTTACTAGTCTGTCTAATTGACCATTGCTCGTAGAGAGCTTTCGAGACGACCTGGATAATCTGCTTTTATAGGCACTGGTTAGACTAACTTTATTAAAAATGGCGCATACCACACACTAATAACTTAACTATTTTTTAATTTTTTTACGGCTTATCAACTCTTTCAGGGTTATTTAAAACCAAAAATACTTTTGGATTGTGCGAATAAATTTTGTTTTCTTAATATTGCATTAACATTTTTTAAGAATAACAATCATTTTTTCCATATATAAGTCCTACTATTTAACACATAGGTGAGGTAGATGGATTCATACCATAACCAATAGTATTTCCGTGTAAGTGAGCGTAACGAACCAGACTGGAATTTGAACTCGGCTCTCCGATTTCTCATTCTACGCCGCACACCCGTCATAACTAACTATATGCGTATGTGTGAACGCGCACCTTGAACTGTAATTTGTGTGCTTGACTCGAAAGTTTTACTTAATAAATTCTTCTTCTTTATTATGAAGCTTTTTATGAGTCTGGTTTGCAATACGAGCCGGAATTATTCACGAAATTAAAAAGAAAAAATGCTCTTATCGTTTGAATACAAATCCCGAAATGCGTAAAGATACTGGAAAGTGTAAGGATAACTCTCAGAGATGAGAAGAAGTTAACATGCATCGGGGATCTGACCAAGGTAATAGATAAAACGATAGCGATTAAACGAAAAATGTGGGACACAGAAAAAAGAAAAGATGGAGAAAAAGGTTGTTTGGTGCTTAATGGGTTTACTAAGCAGTGAGAAAAGACTGGACATAAGATAGGGAAATGGGAGGGAGGTGTTTGCTGGTAAGGCACCTTCCTCCTTCCATTCTATTTACTTGTAGTACGTCACTATAATTTCTAATACGTAATCTTTTGTGCGTCATCACTGTCGAGCCATCCATTTAAGTTCCAGGGAAAGTTTTATGCCATGTCCCTTCAGGATGTAGGTGATCACAAATTCCTTCTTTTTTTTTTATCTGTGAATTGTCATACATTCTTGGAAAAAATAATGAAATGATTTCTTGTTGCTTTCGCCACTGTTTTGGATTCTGAATAGCTCTTTTTTTTCTTTCTTTTTTCTTTCTTTTTTTTAGACTTGTTGCTACCGTGTGCTGACAGCCCAGCATACCCTGCTAAATAAGGGCACCTCGTGGTGGTGTAATGGTTAGCGAGCTTGTCTTGCTAGATCAGTTACGACTGAAAAGTGAGTTCGATCCTCACTAGATGCCCCATACTTTCGGCCTTGTGCCACATCTAAGTTACGCTTAGAAAATCAATACCCTGCTAAATAACATTTGGAGGAAGAAAAGTTGGATGCATGTATTTGTACAATTGTGCGAAAGTAACTGCAAATACTCAACATGTGTACCTTACTATTTATAGTACTTACGTGTTCATCCCTTTTATTAAATCTCTACTGTTTTTTATTTCTAGAAATTTTCTTATTCTTTTGAGATTCTCCCTTTATTTGTTTCTTCATTTTCTCTTGTTTTATAGAATCACATTCAAGTCCTTCAAGGAATTTATAGCTTTCATTTTTGGAGTATCAGAGATTAATGTTTTAATTGTTTGTTTGTTTGTTTTTAATACTGAATTCAATTCCTTTGTCTTTGCTCAAATTACCGTTTTAAAAAGTATCTCCAGTTCTTTGAGAACAATTTAAAATCATCTTTAGACATTAGATGATTGATTCCTTCCATATCCTCTTTTATCATTTCGTAAGATAAAATTTATCAGCAGGACCATTATCATGACAAATAGCGGTAAAAACAAGAAATCTCCCTAAAAGATGCCATCTTCTTTATTTTCTGCTAGAAAATCTCTTAGGGTGGTTAAGTTGACTTTGCATTGTTTTATAGAGTCAGATATAAATTCTTATACTGTTAAGTTAATCTCATGAGATTGCAAGTTCATTTTGAAGAATCGTGTCTTGTGCCTTTCTATTGTCGATCTTTTCCTTTGAAATATTTCTTTCGTCTTGATTTAATTTCCGTAGAATCATTCATTGTATGTATAACTGGTTATTTGATTCTTTGGGTCTTTTTCAAACTTTCTCTTCTTCTGGTAGTAATCTCTTACTTTGTCTAGAAGGACTTATTTCCTTCGCTATTTGGATGGTTAAGATTTTCCACATTAAATGTAAACACGTAATGCGTACGTAATTCCTTGCCAATGTTCCTTTCTCAGCAGCTTTTTTGGATAAGGTCTGATTTCTTTTTACTTCAAGCAGTTTTGAACTTAAATACCTAAATTCTATCTGATCCTAATGCTTTCCAGGTAACTGTTCTTTTTTTTTTTTTTTTGTTTTTTTTTGTTGTTGTTTTTTTTTGGGGGGTGGGGGTTATAAACGCATCTATTTTTGTTTCCTTCCTATGCATGAAGATATTTTAAAACAAGAGTCGGCAACCTTTTGGAGAGAGCAGACCATAAAGTTATGCAGCGTCTCGGAGGAAGGCCATGATATCAAGTGTAATATAAGAAATTGTTTCAACCTCAGACCACTCCGTCCATGAGGTTGCCTTGGTCTGGAGGTTTAAAGAAAAAACAACGAATTTAATGTTATATTATTTAAATAAGATTCCTTATTTTTACTGCAGGAATCACAACTAACGTAATCAACAAAAATGCAAATTCCTTACTACGAATGAAATACAGTTAGTAATGGTAAATTATTTAATGAGACATTTGTTTCTGCTTATTGTTTAATAACGTCTCCACATCAGGTGAAATATTTATTGTTGACAGGAGCAAAACATCATCCAGTTGGTCATCACCCAACCTTGTTCTTAAACGACATTTACTAGATTTCATTTAAAAAAAAAAAAAAAAAAAAAAAAGGTGTTCACAAGCATATGTACTTCCAAATAATGATGTCCTCATTTTTGCATTATTCAATAGGCTTTTATATTTTCCGCTTTTCAAAACATATTTCTTGTCGAAGTCAGTAATGGATTCAGAATTAAATGTTGATTTTAAAAATTCTTTTTTTTTTCCTGCCATTTGCTCCAGAAATTATTTAGATAATTATGGTCCAGGTGTTAAGAGAAAAATCTTTCGCGGCCCGGAGGCTGCCGGCCCCTGGTTTAAACTTTCTCCTGAAATCTGCTCTTTTTTGGCATTATGTTCCATTGCAAAATTCTTTGTCTCTCTCATAAGTAGTAGTTATTATTTTGTTTTCTTTCTCCGTTGTCACTTTGAAAAAAAATAACCTTCGTTATTTTGTCAGTATGGTATCATCTGCTGCATGTATTATTTTGCTTTTTTTCTCTTTGCCTAAACTTTAATTTTTATCTTTTTCTAATTACGACAGGTATTCATTTCTGTTTTAATTTGTATCAGTCCCTCTGTCTAGTGTGTAACACATTCATATTGTTCGAGTTTGGAAATACGGAGTCTATAATCTGATTTCTCAAGCTGGTTTGTTATCTCTGTTTGACTATAGGATTTGACACGGCTTACAAAATTTTCCGTCAACGTTCTTGCTGCATCACAGGTGAAGGCATTCAGTTGTGTTATATTGTTTTCATGAGATATAAAACTTTATTGACCTCTCCGTTACGGATTTAACCTTTCTCCAGTTCTTCCTCATGAGGGAAAATAGTATAGTGATTTTCTAAACATAGTTTAGATGTGGCACAAGGCCGAAAGCACGGGGCACTCAGTGAAGATCGAACTCTCTATTTAGTCGTAATTGATTTAGCGAGACAAGCTTGATAACCATTACCCCACGTCGAAGTACAGCTGGTGGTTTTCTTGACATAGTTTAGATGTGACATAAGGTCGGAAGCATGGGGCACTCAGTGAAGCTCGAACGCACTATTCAGTCGTAATTGATCTATTGAGATACGCTTAGAAAATCACTTTAGCCTAACTCAGATACGGCACAAGGCCGATAGTGTGGAGCATAAGGGAATATAGTATTTAATTTTATATTTTATGTATTTATTTTTATTTATATGTATTTATTCTTTAATTATTTCATAGAATCTGCTTTTATCGGCGACTTAACTTGTAATTCTATGCATGACAAGCCGAGAAACGATGGCGTATCTCAATATAAAAGAAAAAAAAATGATAGTATCGTCTGAAGCAGCAAGTAGATTTGACACTGGGAAATAGAATGAAAATGTAATGGGCATACGCTGAAAAGACCGAAGAACTGAAATTATACAGGCCACATACAATGCTCGCTTCATTGATTCTAATTTCCCAATTCCACTCCACGGTAGCGACATAACTCACTTCACTTGTTCCATTCAATTAGACGTCCAAATATCAGTTAATTTAGTTGCAGACCGCCTAGAATCTTCCGTCTGGATGGACGTTCTAATGTCAAATTCTATCTTATGAAAGTGATTGATTGTATTTTTTAAGGTTAATATCAATGAAATGAAGTGTAACAATTTTAATTCGCTCACTTCTAAAACTTAAATCTAACAGTGAATGATGAATAAAGAAGAGACTTGAAGCAACAGAAATGTGGATCCACAGAAAGATGCTGAGAATACCATGGACTGAATGACGGAGTTTTAGAGAAAATGGAAACAAAACGGAAACTTATACTTAACATCAGGAAGAGACAGCTAAAATTTCTAAAGCACATAATTAGGAAAGAGGGTTTAGAAAATTTGAAACTCACAAGACCGATTGAAAGCAAGAGAGACAGAGCTTGAGTAAACGTAAAGCAAGATTTAGGAGAGATAACAAAAAGACAATTTGTATTAAGATCTACAAATGAAAGGAAATTGTAGAGACCCATGATCGGCAACGTCCTTTAGAGGCATGACAGACAGAAAAAGGCGCATTCGATTGGAATAAATATCTTATTAAAGTTCTCTATGAACAGAAACATGTCAGAAGACATTTGATTTGTTTAACTGACTGTTTAATGATATCATCATGCTTTTTTACAGTATGGTTCACCATGTACAAGGCCTGGGGGCTACTCAAGGTAGAGGGTTACATTAAGATAAGCAGTTTATGCGGATGAGAGGAAGATAACTGTTAACCGTATATTTGAACAGTTTAAGATTGTAGTGATCGAGGAATTGGGAGTTGGTTCCAAATAGCAGTGATTCGCGAGAAGCTGTTCAAGTAGGATTTACTCCTTACAAATGGAATGTGGTTGGTTTGCTACAATGTGAGTGACATGGCGGGTCCTCGTCGTGAAGGTTATAACTGGCGGAATCAAAGAATGTAGTTCATCCGAGCACTTTCCGTTGAAGTAGCGATAGAGAAGTGAGAGGCTTACTACATCCCGCCTCTGAGAGAAAGAGATTGGCAAGAAAAAAAAAAAAATATCCTTCCAGTCAATTTAAATAAGATTTGAAATTCAGAAAAATATTTTGTTTATTGGAAATATTAAATTTAATCTAATAGCTTGAAATTAAAACTAAAATAAAAGCTTCGAGAAAGATTTTTCATTTTAAACCTTAGGTATCACGTTTTTTGTGGAGGTCCCTACGTAACTGTTATCAGTGTTGGGAATGAAATTAGCGAACCACGTTCAAGTCTCAACCTCATTGGTTGCTTTCACTTTAAACTAATGCTCTTTGGAATCCATTTCCTTTCCCAACCTTGGATGGAAGGCGATCTACGTGAAGTACTGCTCTGATTTCAAAATCGTGAAGAAGGTAACAGAAACGCGTTCCAAGACGTAATGGCAATTCACAGATTAAAAAAAAAAAAAAAAAAAAAAGAAATCTGTTGAAAACCATGATTGCCTACGTTTGGAGAATTTAAAAAAAAAAAAAAAAGAAAAAGAAAAAGAAGAAGAAAAAAAAAAGCAAAAATACATCGCAAAATTTCGGCTTTTCTTATCACCATTCACTGACTTGACCGCTATTTAACCACCTCCCTGTTTAGCTTAGGTCATGTTATATATATTAACAAAGTAAATATTTCTGGTGGCAAGGGAAGGAATAAGATGATCAAAACCGTTTTTATCAGCTTTCTTTAATACTAGAATTCTCTCAATACAAGGCTATAGAGTCACTCAAGGCAGAGGGTTACTGTTAAAATGGTTATGATGAGTGCAGTATATATGGACGAAAGAGAAAGTGGTACGAGGTAAAGATTAGGATATAAGGTGAACAGTATTCTAGTAGGAGAATAGTCTTACTCCCAATCATTAGATTGTCACTTGAATTAGAGAGTTTAAGATGGTAGTATTCAGGGAAACACCTGCGCATGAATATGTTCCACAGTGGCAGATCTTGGAAAAAATGTTGAGTGGAACTTTTAACCAAAAGTCTATCTCAATTCGTATGTAGCTCACTGTAAATCAAGAAAAAAAATTATTTCTCGTGGTCAATCAATGCAAACGTTAGTCAAAATAAGGGTATTTGAAAAAAAAAAATAAATAAATAAATAAATAAAATTATAAACCTAAATCAAACAACAGAGCAATCGTTGTCGATTGCTCTGCGCAACTACTAAGCTTACTTTTCAAAAGCTGCTTGTAAGTAAAACAGCGCAATTTCCCATATCACTTATATGCACATAAAAAAAATACAAAGTTGTTTCTCCGTATGCTAATATCTAAGTAAATACACAAAACACGTGCAGCCTGTCCATGTTTCAAGGTTTTTCTTTTTCTCTTGGGTTTCAGTCAACTGCTCACGTGACCTCTAATCAAACTGTGATAACTGAATCGGTGCCAAGAGCAAGTGGCGTGAGTCACGGGCGATTTCCTATTAACAATCAACTAATTAATGTCTGTGTCGTCAGTTACCATTTTCTTCTCTTCTATCTACTTTCATCGCATGTATCTCCGCTTTCTTCTTTCACTAAGATTATCTCAGTACGACACAAAGGCCAGAATGAAATGATTGTTTTGCACCAATTTTCGAAGGAGGGATTGATTTGTCTTTACGGCTTATCAACCCTTTGTGGGTTATTTAAAGCTGAAATATATTGTAAGGATAATTTTTAAAAAGACTGAATTAGCATTAATATTTTTGCGAGCAATGATTTTTTTCCACATGTCTTAACCTTGTGGGAGAATAGATCGATTCATACCTTTTCCAAGGGTATTTACGTGTAAAGGAATGTATCAAGCTGAAATAAAATTCGAACCCAGCTCCAGTGATGTCTCATTCTTAGCCGCTATCCATAATACCGTACACACGTTCTTCCAAATCAACTTTAAAATTCATGTTCAGGCTTGAACACTGTTGCAAATTTTCCATCTATGCCAACAGCCAATCAGATCCATTATTTCTCTTTTCCTTTGAAGTCTTTCATGCACTATATTTTCCTCTTTTCTAAGTATTTTTCGTCTTTTCTCATGAAACCTTCCATTTTTTTTCTTGTTTCTATTTTTTTTCTCCGGCTTTGATTGTTCTTTTTCCTAGTCTCCACTTAGTACAAATTTTGTACAAATTTATTTTCCTCCTTTTTCACTCGTGGCAAACTCGTCCAATCACGAATGGCTTCTGGACATGGTTTAGTGCTTAAGAAAGCGATTCTCACATTATGACAATACAAAAATCGAGCCTCATTATGTTTCTCACTTGTGGCTCTGTACTGTGTAAAACATGATCGTACAGTAGCAGTAAGTACAGAATACAGTCCGTAATAACAAGAAAAACTGAAAGCATTGGCACTTTGATAAACAATAGTTAACATTTTACAGGCTAGTTCTATTCGGACAATGCCCCTCTCTGACTTCATGGAACTAACTCCTGAAGTTGCTTCCCTGATCACTACAATCGTAAACTCGGGCCAACCATTCTCTAAGCTGTCCTCCTCCTAAGCTCATACAACCTCAACCAGGATTTCACCTTAAAATGGAGATAAATACATCTTCCAAAAAGATGTCAGAGAATGCTCCAGGTTATTGAAGCTTGTCCCAATAACTTATGCCAAGGGTTTAAAATAAGTGGTTTATCTTTCTTTTTGGCATTTTGCCAGTTTAAAAAAAAAAAATAAAAGTACTCAATACCTGATTTGATTTCAAATACGAATTTGGCCAAAGAAATTTTACAATGTCAATAAGTAGCAGTGATAAGAATACCAATGAAGCAAATTTATTTTAAATAAGAATCTCGAAAGTGTTTATCAGATTAATGTAGATAAGCTTGCATCTTTGTCATAATCCACTGGCAACATGAGGTAAACGTACCTTGTGATTGATCCCAGGATGATCTCCTGCCTTGTGACATTTTGGCAAAAAAACTAATGCCATTACTTGTCAATGAAACCTTGCTAAGGCATGTCAAAGACAGTCAACACAGCCAGATGAAGACAAAGACAAAAATAGAAATGCAGTGAAGAACAAAAACTGAAATAGAATGTGATTCCTTGTAAAGGAAATCAGATTAGATTGTGGATGTTGAGTCATATACATGTACAATGAATGGGAAACAAAAAAAAAAATCATGGACCTTCTAATGCCAGTATTTTATTCCATACATTATTCTTCAAAGTGATGGGATGAAATCAGTAGATAAATTGTAATTTTACATCCAGACACCTTGACTGAGAGAACCATCTCTCTGACCAAGTGATCTTTAGATTGTGAGGTGTTAACCTGTTCAGTTTTAAGTATTATAAAAATTCCCGATTTTGGGCCTTAATTATATTGAGGGTATAAAGGCAATCATTCAGCTCCATTTTTTTTATGCCCTTGTTATGTTTCTTAGCTCTTATATATATATTTTTTTTAGTACTTTTTAGTCCCACTGCTTCTATCCCTGAGTTTGGAAACATGTAATCATTAGTAAGAATCCTGATGAATATTTTTTTTTTTTTTTCTTTTTTTTCAATTTCTGTGTCTGGCATTTTACGCTAATAGAGGAAGTATCAGCCAACAACCCAGCTTTCACTCAGTCAAGACTATCTGCAGGTCTTTCATCTCAAAATTTTTCATTGTTATTTATTTAAAAACTACATTTTACTTTTTCATAAAAAAACAAAAAAAAAAAAAAAAAACAAAACAGGTTTACATTACTCAGATGACACAGTGTGTGTGTGTGTGCGCGCGTGTGTTCGTTTGTTTGTTTGTTTCACTGACATGAGGTAAGTTATTCAGCTTGCTTATCTACAAACATACCTTAGTTTTCTATAGTACCACACAATTGTGATAACTCATAAAAATATTAGTTGGTTCTAATATTACTGTCTATTCAGGGTATACTTTTCCTGGATATCCTTATCTAAAAATTGCCAGACATTTTTTGGCCTCAAATTCAGAGTCCTTAGAGACTAGCTTTGGGTCACAGCCAAAGCAGTCTACCCTGCTATTCACCCAATCAGCTGAAGAAATGAATTCAAGACTTTCCCCAAAAGCATTTGTGCCAAAGTGAACACAAGAAACTAGACTAGAATTTGAATAATAAGCAGTGCCCACTTAAAGAAAAACAAATAAAAAATTATATATTGTCATTCAAAATAAATTAAATTACTCTGAAATTAACAACCAGACAAGTGAGGAGTGAATGCATTCTTAAGCAAGGATTCAGTTGATGCAATACACTGAATGTTATGAAAGCCAAAAATAAAAAATAGATGAATAAAATCATAATTAATTAGAATAGAAGACTAAGTGATTAAGAATATTTAATAGGGGATGCTAGAAAGTCACAAAGAGTAATTTTTAGTGATGAATGCAAGAGAATATACAAGACCAGACCAGTGGAAGACATAAACACACATCACATGCACACAAAAAAAAAAAAAAAAAATTTTTGTGAATGAAGATGTTCAACTTTTTGAAACACTGGCCAATACACATTCCTAATTTCAATAGGATCAAACTATTGTGATTGAAATTGAAGAAATAAGTGCTGCAACAAAAATCATGCAATTTCCAAGAGCTTTAAGATTGCTGCCTAGAATGAGGAAAAATTTCCAATGAGAAAATCTGGACAGTCTTCCATTTAATTGGGGCAATTCTTTGAACCAAGAGAAGCAATAGTAAGTACTAACTTCATATTTCTTTTAACTGAATTTTTTATATGGCATTTTTTCAGCATTACTATGCTTAAAATACTGCATTTTTGTTTATGCTGTTTGGTAGATGAGAGAACAACTTATTTCTTAAACATCAAGAATCTTAAAAATGTACTAAGAAAAGTATACTGATAAAATTAAGAATTTGCTAAAGTGGCCCACAAGTTTTGTATGCCAGTGTATATATTGGTGTCATAGCCAGTTGTGTAGTTTGATCAATATAATATATATCTGAATTATTAATCCCTAACAGTAAAATAATAATAATTGAGATTGAAGTAGCTAAAAAAAAAAAAAAAAAAAAAAAATCAAATGTTAACCTTGAATAGAAATACATTATAGCTCCAGCACTCTCCTTATACTACAGATTTTCAAAAAAAAATTTCAGTTTAGAAACTTTTAAATTACCAGCTACATGACAGAAATAAGTGCATGTCATACATCCATACTATAGTTAGCTTGAAGAAACATTGCTGTGTAAAGATTTGCCCTACGATTGATGCCTGTCAGGAATATCTGATAAGTATTGATACTGAACTTTCAAAATTAGTGTCTGACCAGTTTATACAGCAACTGGATATTTTTCTCAAAACAATGATCACCTCAGGAAATCTTACACAAACTTAGTCTTTAAATTCCTTGCTCTTCCCATGTGCATTCATATATATATATATATATATATATATATATATATATATATATATATATATACACGCACATACATTCACCACACACAAAGATTCTTTGAATTTTCAGTTACTTTGTTTAAATGCCAGATTTTTTTTTTTTTTATAAAATAAATTTTAAAGTAATATCCTGTTTTACTCATCAATTGAATGAAAGCAATCCCATTAAAAATTATGTTTATGTGCTCAAATCAGTTATGCAAAGAAAATACCACCACCTAGACTTGTTCAGATGGCAGACATTTGGCTGCACTAAAGAGATTACATAGGAATTGCTATTATGTACTAAAGTGGTTCCAACCTACCAAGCCAGAGGTGGCAGTGTCACATTGTGGAGAGTAACCAACAATTAAGTTAGAACCATCTTGAGTTTTACCTACAGGATATTACTGAAGCCCGCCATCATTTTCTAGTGGTACTACTATGTCCCTAAATTCATTGAGGTTTCTGCAACTCTTCATGCACACGTTACTGCACATCTCTAAAAATGTCAATAGTGAAAGCACCATTTCTGAAATGGGTTTGAAATTTTACCTTCAGTCATTGAAGCAACATTAGATTAGTTAAACCCTGCATCTGATTTTGTGCAAAAAAAAAAAAAAAAAAAAAATCATGAAAAAACTATACCCATAATAATTGATATCCTTAATTTACAGTGAGTGTTGTATAAAAGGATTCCTAAAGGACTTTATCCAGACAGTAGAAAAATTACTTTAATGGAGACGGACAGTGTAGTGTTAGAGAATAGTTTTACACCCATTTGAGAGAGAGGAAGTAATGGGAAGACAGCAAGCTGAAGGTCGGTCTATTACGGAGATCTAATTTACTGAACCCCCTCAAGAGGATAATCAGCACAAGATACCAAGTATCATTGATGAAGAATATACTCAAGGAGGTAATGTAACTCCAATATTGAAAACAATTATTGAAAGACAATTAGAAAAAGTATGATAAAGTAACTAGATGAGCTAAGAATGTAACTGAAGAGTTCCATAAGGCACAGAACGTCTGGAACTAATGTACAAAAACGTTAATTGAGAAATGAACTTAGGACCTTGTGAAAAAGAAACTCAATATAATTGAGCATGTCAAAACCATGCACTTTTTAAGTAGTAATATTGTATATAATACAATTTCATTGCAAACCAAATAAGAATGTGTTATCCATAGCATAGACCTTTGTGTACACACAAAAAAAAAAAAATAAATAAAAAATGCAGGTTTAGGTTAAATATTTTAAAATATTAAAGAGAGGGAAGAAAAAAGACATTTTCTCAAATATAAATCTTGAGTGAATAGATAGCAAAATTGTGGGTAATAAACCACAAAAACAGTAGTAACACTGATTTGTAATACAAAGTTTTTTTTGTTTTTTAAATAAACACATTAGGAAAGGGTATGGTTGGTTATTCTAAATGATTAGCTAGTTAAGAAAATTTTATATCATGTTCTATGGAATATTTTATATTGGATATTACAGGAAGAAGACACTAGCTGAAACCTGCTTCAAATCTATTACTCCAAATGAATCAAAATAAGTTTTATTATTATTATGCACACAACAACAAAAATAAAAATGAAAGTTCAGGATGTTTTGTTTTTGTTTTTAATACCAACTTTTATTAACACCAAATCTGTCAAAACAGGTGTATTCACAGAGCCATGTGTACGCCAGCTGAAACAATATTAAGGACAGAATTTTTCAAGTCGGCAGCTAAATTAAGACAATACTGCTTTAATAACAGCATTTTTGGAGGGGAGGGAAATGGTGAAGGACTTTCTGCACAGAGTTGACAACATTAACTAACAAATTTACCTAACAATCACTGAAAGAAACACACTGTAGATTGTTGCAGCAAGTGCCACTAGTGTTTTTGTTTAAATCTGAGCAAGCTGTGATGGAAACAGAAGTGTTTAATGATAGGAATGCTAAGATATAATGAGCATGAGAAATGAAATATACAAAAATGACGGAAACGATATGTGCTATTATGAGATTTGCTAGTTATATAAAACGGTGGCAGCGGCAGTAGGTACCATTATGAGGGAGAGGAGAACATTAAGAGAAGAGGAAAAGAAAAAAGAAAAATTTTTTTTTTAAAACTTTTATAGGCCTACTATTACCCAAAGCAGGCAACAAACTTAACTGAATATTACCAATCAGCCAACTGACCAACCAACTACAGAAAAATGCAAAGAATCAATGAAATAGAAGAGTTTCCGTCCAAGTTTTCTTTCTGAAAACTTACATTTTTTTCTTTAACATTTTTGGGTTTTTTTAAAATATAAAAATAGTTCCTTCACTATAATTATCACCATTTATTAAAACTAGAAGGAGAAAGTGAGTGCAAAGGATAGTAGCATTAGAGAATGAGTAGAAGCTAAAATGTTGGAGGAAGAGGATGGAGAAGTATAAAAAAAAAAAAAAAAGTACAGAACCAATAGAGGTAAGAAAGGCAGAAACAACAACAATAACAATTGCTGCTGTTACTGCTGCTACAGTTTTTGTTGGCTATGGTAGCAGACTGCTATTGTTTTTTGTTACTGCCACTGCTGCACCATTTACAGCCGTATACATAAGTAAACAACGCCTGTAATTTCATATTTACAGCTGCCATTGTAAGATCTAATAAGTGATTAAAAATCTTGGTCTTTTTAGGAAGGGCAGATTTTCATTCACCCAGTTGTGTTCTTTATCTTTTTCTTTGTTAAGATAACCTTTTAATACATCTTCTCTTGCTGTTTCCAATTCCCCCTTAAGTGTTGTTGCTGTGGTTACTTGCAGCACAGTTAATTCAGTCATCAATATTTCTCAGAGAATTTCCGCACGCTGAAATAAAGAAAAAAGGAAAAGTGTTACTAGCAAAATAAAAAAAAATAAAATAAAATTATGAAATTACAAACAGAAAATATTTAAATTATATATAGTAAGAAATGGAAATATAGCCACACGGTTGATGAAATAAAATTTAGTCAAGTTTTGCTGGCTGATAAAAATGGCATAACTGGGAGAGGTTCAGAAAGCCATGAATAATTTAAAAAGAGGATAACTAATTAATGAAACATTTTATATTAGTTATTTGAAACACTATGATAATTTGATGGATTAGTGAACAGCCAGTCTACAGCTTAAATTCAATTGTCAGATAAATATTGACAACTCATTTTTCATGCACTTTTGAACACTGCACTATGGTAGGGAGATCTGTAGTGTGAATTATTTGTAGAAAATTCACACTTCTACCTGCTACAGGAAAACCATTGTGAGAAAAAGATCAAGAAAGCTAAATGGTGCCACTTACATTTTCAATATTCAAGAATTTTTGCAAAAATTAGTAAATATAGACTAGTAACAAGCAGCCAAAATTCTGCTGCTATTCTAGAAAATGAAATTTGGAGGGGGGGCATCATATTTCAAAACTGCTATATAAATAAGCAAATAAGACAATTTACAGTAACTTGGAATTTTATTCACATTAAACATTAGGAAAAAGAAGCATGACAGGAGTGGCTAAGATAAATTCAATAATTCTAAATATAGATTTATTTCAAAATTTTTACAATGACAACTGATTAAAAAGAGAAGATTGCTCTTAGTAATATAATTATTTTTAAGATTAAAAAATTTAAACATTCCCTTAACATGCAAATAAAGCAAGTCAATATGTCATGCATGCAAATAAGTACATGTAATAATATATCACTTATTTGCATACACATTGATATTATATACAGTTGCCATTTATACAGTTGTGCATGCACTCAAAACTGTTCCCAGATGTTGATAAGGAGAAGTAGTAGTATTAGTAGTGGATGGTGAAGTTTAGCAAAGCAGTAATTTAGACCTGAGCTATCAGCATGAGGCAAAAGAAAGATTTAGGTATTAGGACTGGAAGTTAGTTGGTCCAGTGAGAATCATTCCATCAGTAGTAGAAGGGTTAAGGATTAGTGGGTTGGGTGGGAGAGCCTGTGTATGTGTCGCTGCTACTTACATCCATGGTTCAGGAAGATAATGATTCATTGTTCTCTGACTACACAACAACAAAATTCATTAGTCTTCCAGACCATGAGTGCCAGAGGTTAGTTACAAGCCAAGTGCCATCACCATGTGTCATGCAGATCATTATCACCACCAGCCACCACTTGCCAGGCACCCAATGAGGTCGACTGGCACAAACCAATCACATTCAAATATTAGTTACAATTCATCCCATTCAAACAAAGTTTCAAATGATTACAGATTTAAACAATAGAAAACATTTTATGAATCAATTCAGAAAATTTTGCCTTAATCTTGAGAACCTCATCTTTGAAAAATGAAATCACATTGAGAGACAACCAAAACAAGGTATTTAAGGGGGGATCGAAAAGTGTCATCACAGAACATTAATCATCACCAATACAAATACCACTATCCTTAAAGAAACAAAATAAAAATAAAAAATACCAGTCCCCCCCAGTTGATGTAAAATTTGGAAGTAATTTCTGGTCTAGTACAAGCAGGAACTCAACATTTATTGGAAGTGTCTAAGATGAAGTTTAAATACAAACCATTTTATAAAAGTTTCATGTAATTAATGTTAGATTAGTTCTGAATAAACCCAAAAAGCAAGTTAAAGTCTTTGAAGAAAATAGTCACTAGCCAATAGAGGTTATCTCAATTCATTTTCATACACTGTCAGATTTTTCTAAAATTACCACATACTGTCAATTTGATAAAAATTAACTTCTTGAAATGTGAAGAATCACTTTAACAATATGCAAAATAATGATTTCCATCAGCAGTGTCTCCTACCTTGACTGCCATTTTATGTTCATTCACATCAGAGACATCTGAAAGAAATCAGCAAAAACTATGGAGTTCCAGAGAAAGCTTTCCCTTGCTCATCAACAAGTCACATCTTTTTTGCTGCCCCATATTGTTCCATTGATGAAATACTTTTGTTTTCAAATATTTGCCTATATTACCTAAATTAACAATTTAAGATTTCTTTAAATACCTAATATTTATGATAAAAAAAAAAAAAAAAAAAAAAGGGTGGGGGGAATAAAGCGGTGCTAAATGTTCATGGAACAGCATACAAAAGGCCCTCCGGAAAAATAAAAATAAAGACAAGACAAAACAAAGAGAATGGGCCATGCATTAATCAGCAAAATTACCTCATGCACAAGCTAGAAATTGATGAAATGGACAGTAACTAGAAATTAATGTGAAGACAAAAGGTTAGTAACTGATTAGGAAAAAAAAATAAATAAATAAATAAAATAAAGCTGTGGAAGGACCTTGACAAGTAATGGAGATTAAAGAAAGTTAGTAACATCTGAAACAAAATACTTCAATGAGAGAATGATAGGACAATTTTCAGACCAAAACTAACTTCTCTTTCACATGCACAAACAAAAGGCAATTGAAAAAAAGTGATCATGCTGACCTGTTTTGCAGCAAGAATTGTGCAGCATCTATCTGTTCCTGGGTGCCTGTGATGGTAATTATCCGGTCATTAGAGCCAGGCAGGGCTTCATCTATGACAACCTGGGCACCTGACTGACGCCG
Source organism: Acanthosepion pharaonis (assembly GCA_903632075.3). NCBI lineage: Eukaryota > Metazoa > Mollusca > Cephalopoda > Sepiida > Sepiidae > Acanthosepion > Acanthosepion pharaonis. The sequence continues at coordinate 1,606,992 of CAHIKZ030003422.1, forward strand.
AACCTCTGTTATACGATTACCCCCTCTTCCTATGATTGCACCAGCAAGCTGAAAATACAAAATAAGAATTTTCTGTTTACCCCATCAAGCCTAAATTAATTCAACTGCTGTACTACTTTAAGAATAAAGATCTATAAAATTATAAATCTAAGTTTCAGAGCGATTTAAAAAAAAAAAAAAAAAAAAAAAAACAAACACGTATAAAGTATCAGGTATATATTACACTGCACTAATCCAATCCGTTGAATGTAACATAGCAACAGCTTCATAGAACCACTGAAGACTTACAGATTCCATAAAATTAAATAATCTAATGTCAAAGAAATAAAACATCACTTACATCTTTAGGAATGGTGACTTGTGTAGTCGTAGTCTGTTCCATACCAAACATCATTCCTTGCTGGCCCATTCCACCCTGGGACAGAAGGCAAAGATACAATATTTGAAACATGCACACAAAAAAAAAAAAAAAAAAAAAAAAAAAAAAATCAATCAAATATATAGCAAAAATAAAAGTGCAATAACGTACCATGCTATCCTGGGCAAAATTCTGTTGACCTCCATAAAAGCCTTGACCACTTCCACCTCTTCCTGGGTTGACAAATCGATTATCTGAAGAAAAAAAAAAAAAAAAAAAAAAATGTATCAAAGATTGTGGCTTGAATTTAGACTAGTCCTTAGTTTAAACTAATTTGACATAGTTATAAAAGAAATCATTTCTAAAACTTACCACCTCCCCGGCCACCTCGTGCTCCCATGTTACCATTCATAGCACCTCTGGAATAAATAAGATCGGAAACATGAAAAATGGCTGTTAAAAGTAGAACTTTTTTCCAATAATAATAAAAATAAATAAATAATAAATTGAAGAGTTGAGAAATCTTTCATGCTTTTATTAATAGCAACACTAGTTTAACATTTAGTAGAATACAAAATAGATAGAAGATTTCAGTAATGAATAAGTGTAAATATTGTTCTTATGCATGCAAAAGAAGGAAAAGTTTATTACCTTGAAGACAATATATATATATATATATATATATATATATATATAATGGTCAAGAGCTCCAGGACAAAAAAAAAAAATCTACTTTCCCCTGACAGAGGTTTAATATTTAACAAATTGCAATTTAAGCTCAGAAAGGGAAAAAAAACATTAAAGATTATTTTTAAAGAATAAAAGATAGCACTTTTGCTATCAAAAAGAAAGCAAACCAAAGTTGTCTCAAGTGTTTTGGAGCAGCATTCCAAGAAAAGTTTCAAAATATTAGTAAGGGTTTTTTAAAAAAAAAAAAAAAAAAAAAAAAAAAAAAAAAGGAGATACAAGGGCAGGTGTAAAGAATTAAAGAATGATAAAACACAAGTGGAACCAGTGATACCTCTAGACAGAAGTTGGGGCCACAGCAGAAATATACACTTACAGCTGATGTGGTAAGTAAGGGCAGGCTCTCAATGTATGAATAATAACAGCACAGGTGAAGATTGACATGGAAACTATTTAATTCATCAACTAAGAAAATAAATGCAAGACTGAATAGAACCACCTGCACAGAGGAGGGAATGAAATTTTATAGTAAGTTTATCTTTTTATATCTTATTCTAAATCAAGGAACTGACTAATTTCTAGATAATCAAAACCTGCCAAAGAAAGGGTGAAGAAGAACAGTCTGCACCACACTTGTAGAGTAGAGACTTTTTTTTCTTTTTTGAATGGGTAGGTTCCTTTCTAGAGGTATCTCTGCTGCAAAACTAACTGTATTTATGCGTGTGTGTGTGTGTGTGTGTATGTGTGTAAATGTATGTATGTATGTGTGGTTTTATTACCTCATTCCTCCAAGTGCTGGCAGGTTTCCATCATCTCTGCCCCCGTTGCCACCGAGACCGCCATTGCCATAGGGGAGAGCAGCACCCATGTTGTTCCTACCTCCAGTAAGGCTAGGTAGTCCACCCCTGCTCATGGAGCCAGACCCTCCCCTGCCCATATCTCCCATGCCTCCAGACGTACCTCTGAAAATTTCACAATTCAGAGTTATTGGCAGCAGAAATTTGATATGAATCAAAGTGTTTGTTGTAAGAAAGAAGGAAACAAGAGCTGAACAGGTTTGACAATATTGTAGTCCCCACCCCACCCCACCCCTTTAGGTCAGAGTTGAGGCCAGCAAGTGGACAAACAACCTGATGTTACATACAAATGCTATCCAGGTGAAGACAGTTGTGGAGTTTCAATATATAAATGTGATAAAACTTAAGCCCCTTTAGTGTGCACAAGGGATTTTAATTCAAAATTCTATAAATAGGCAAGTGAGAGTTTGGGCAAATATGGAGAGGGAGACAACTGTTTTTACAATGTAAATTGATAAATTCTATTTGAAAAGTAAGCAAGAGAATAAAAGATTGAACAGACCAGAAGTGGGGATTAAATAGATCCTTATGCAAAAGGTTGAAAAAACTAAGACAAGGAATTGCATTTCCAGAAATTGGTATCAAAGTAGCTCTAATTTAAAGAGACTAAGAATTACTGATTTAAAGAAACCAGTCTTGTATTTGTAAGAAAACATTTTTAGCAAATGCAAGTTACTTTGACCATTAGCCTATTCTAAATATCCACAACATTACAATTAGTGTCTTCAAGTGACAAACAAAATATGGGGGAGGAGTCTATTTTTCTGTGTCATAAGTCTATATCAAACATCAATGAGCAAATAACAAAAATCATTTTAAGAATCAGCTCAGCCAATCAAAAGTTGGCAAATAAAAAAAATAAAAAATCCCCGCCATTCCATTGCCACAATGAATCAAATACAACTGATTTATTAAATGATCCAATAAAATTTAGAAAAGTTTGAGGCAATTATGAAAGTAAAATTAACATTATTTCAGTGCATGGCATGAAAAAGATAGAACAATTTGATAATGAGGAAGAAAAAAAATAATTACATAGGTTTTACAAAACTAACCTTCCTCTCATCTGTGGGCTCATCAATGGAGAGACTCCTCCTCGTGGAGGTGGGGGAGGGGCACCGCGGGGCAATTTCCCTCGGCCTCCCTCAGCAATGGTGTAGCCGCCATAGTCATGAGCATAATACTCATCATAATTGTGTGGATCATATGGCTGGTTCACTCCTTTAGGTGGGGCCTGAGAGTCAAATAGGGATTTATTTTATAATTACATTTAAGTCACCTATAAATAAACTGAAAGCTGAAACTAATTCATTAAATTACCCAAAGAAACACTAAAAAGCAAATCATTTTAGTTTTTAAAAGTCACTTAGGTAAAATAAGAAGCTTTGTAAAATAAAAATGTTTAATTTCATTTCTTTCTTGGGTATCTATCACTTCAAAATGATGCCTTTCAAACATTTTAAAAAGATTCTAAAATAATGAGAATACAGCATAGAATAATTCATCAAGCAGGAACATACATTTATCTTATTGAAGTTAGTATATTAAATATATCAATAAGCTAAGATCTATTCAGTTATAGAGAGATCCAAATTTCTCAACCTCTGCCAACATTTATGTACATTTTTTTTTTTTTTTTGAGGGGAATTCTTAAAAGAAACTTTTTTGAGTTTCTTTTTAGCAGCAAAAAGACTAAAACCAAATACGAAGTGCCAAATTGTCAAACTTTGAACAAAGCAAACAACTTACCATTTCTAGAAGCTTGTAAATATTTCTTATACAGTCTGTGACTACAACAGGCCTTCCTGAGATAGCAACAACACGATCTGTTGATTGTGGGCAACATGTTGAATAAACTTTTATGTTGGCCCCAGTTTTCTAAAACAAAAGAGCATTTTAATAATAGTAAGTACCAATAAGTGAAGGATTGAACTTTTTTTTTTTTGGACCATACTATTAGAGAGTATGTTCAGCACCTATCATGAAGAAATGATAGGTGCAAATGACTTATTTCATAGAGTGCTTCATTTACTTGTACCAAAGTAAATCTAAAAAAAAAAAAAAAAAAAAAAAAAAAAATCAAGAATTTCTCCAGCAATCTTAAAACTAGCTGTATCCAAAGGATAACAAGTCTTAATTTTTAATTTTGTCAAATTAAGAAATTCATGCTAAAGAATAGTTTAACTTATGAAAATTAACTAAGGGAAAGGTATGAGACACTTACTTCCCTCAGTTCTTTGATCTTGAATCCCGCTCTACCAATGATGCAACCAGCTTGGCTCTGATGAACCAGAACTCTCATCTCACAATCAAAATCACTGTCTGAGAATTGTTTGTACTAAAGAAATGATAAAAACATGGATTTATTTTAAGTATACACACAAAATACAATGAGCTAAACAGATACATAGATTTTATTATATTTAAAAACTATCTTTCTGATTTAGCAACTTCATCACATTGAAAATACATATAAAAAGAATTTTTTTTTTTAAGGAATAGTGAACTTACATCTTCAAGAGAGGGAATGATGTCCATCAAACATTCCAAAGCTGTGTCTATATCGGCACCAATTGTCAAGATTCTGTAAAATGTAAACAACATCTCAATAAAAATCCATCCCTCTGCAATAACAAATGGAAAAGTTAAACCAACACCAAACTAAGCAACTGAAAAGGTTTTCAACTTTATGCTGACACTTCAACTAAATTAAATAGTAAAGTTCCAGTGGAGTATTCAGAATACTGTGCTGCATCAACATAAGCAGCCATTGATGTTGAAAGGATTGTGTCAATAAGAGTACTTTCCTCATATATCTTTATTAGCCCAACAATTAACAGCAAGTAATACGGGACCTTGGAATGTGGAAGTATGTTAAGTCATTAATTTAAAATATTTATTCTTAAAGCCAAATTCAGCTTTTATTTCATAATTTGAATAATTTAAATTAATAGTGAATAAAGAAAATATCCACCCCCAGAGTGTACTTCATGCACTAGTGCATCATTGTTTTTAAATTGCCTGCTCTTATTAGATGGCAAAAGAAAGAAAAAAAAAAAAAAAAAAAGAAAAAAAAAAAAAGAAAAAGAAAAAAGAGCATAAGGGAAGGAAAGAAATCCAAAAGCAGCCTAAAAAGACTGAGAAAAAAAAAAAAAAGTTGTTTTAAATAGCAACAGTATGCTTTGTTAAGCTGAAGCAAAATGGAATTGAATGAACACAAGTGCATGTCCCTTTATGTAGCTAATGGTATTAGAGAGGAAAAAAAAAAAAAAAAAAAATCTACACAATTTATATCCAATCCCAACACTGTTCATTCCAAAACAACCAGAATAGGCAGACAGCAGTTCTCTACACACCCACACAAGGCACTTCTGATAATAATTATAAATAAAATATATAAAAAATAAAATAATAATAATAATAAAAAAAAAAAAAAAAAAAAAAAAAAAAAAAAAAAAAAAGTTTGGAAAAAAAAAAAAAAAAAAAAAAAAAAAGAAAGAAAGAAAAAAAGCTCCACTACAAGAGCTGTTATACTAGGCAGCAGGGTTCACCACGAATTCAGAACTCAATGACAAGAACAAGCATGAAGCTTTAGAAATTACAAGAAAAGTTTTCAGTTTTTAATTTACAGGCTGTTATATGATAAAAGTTTTAAAATGAGATTTTAATGCCCAACTTTTTTTTTTCTTTATATAAACATTAACTTGCATGAATAGACTGGCTAAAAGAAACAAAGACAAAAACCAAAACACCACCACAGAGGCCAACACCACTGGAAAGTGGTCACAATCTTGAGCAGTTAAAAAAAAAAAAAAAAAAAAAAAAAACTTGATAGGAATGAAAAGGCTAATGCTGGAAATTGAGTTCTAAATTATATGCAAATGATGAAAATGCAATGTGTATGTATATATATATATATATATATATATATATTTACACACACACACAGAATTTCATGCTTGTTCTGTGTAATTAAGTCCTGTATGTGGTATCTCCCATCCTCCAAAGTAGTCAACTAGTTATTGGGAAAAATTAGAAGAGGAGGAGAGAGAGCAAAAAAGGGTAGGAAGGAAGAAATAGAAAGAGAAAGGGAAAAATTCAAGAAGAGAGGGTGGGGAAATATGGTGTAGAAAGAAAAGGAAAACTGAGATGTGAGTGGGTAGGGAAAGAAAAAAACCACAAAAACTTTTTTTTTTTTTTAAAATAAATAAAATGAATAACAGAGAAAGACAGAAAAAGAAAGAGAGAGAGAGAGACAGACAGAAAGAGCAAAGAACTTATAAAATGGGCTTTAACATTATCAAACAGTCATAATAAAATGTGTAGTAGTACAATGCAGTAGGGTGCATACCGTTCAGGGCCGGTGCAATCGGGCACTGTAACACTTGCTTTGAACTGCATCATGGACGGACGGACGGACGGGCAGGGATGACGTTCCATGGGTCAGGGACATTCAGGGTCAACAGACGGGCCATTGGTGGACATAGAAGGGCGAGAAGAATGGGGCAGGCAAGATATATATAACAAAGTATTACTACCAGAAATCTTCACAATGGGCATAAAAAGTAATGTAAATGGAATTCATACATTCACTGAACAAGTCAACTTCAACGGGGCTGAGATTCTGTGGAATAAAAACTTGAGGCATTAGTTAAGACAAACTTGCAGTATGAATTGTTACTTTCTGAGAAAGTCTTCAAAAACCTCCTCATGACTAATGTTTAAAGTTTTCTTTTTTCCTTTTTCCTGATGGTTTTCTTTCTCCCCTTGTGGAGCGGGTTCCCGGGAAGGGGTTAGCAGAGAAAGGAGATTTTTGTTAGGGATGATATATACAGATTCACAATGCACTGAGCCTCCCCTGACGGGTGTAAGTGTCTGCTGCCTGGTGAGGAAGACAAAACTGTAGATGTTCTAACCAAGAGCCAAGTCTTGTATTTCAGATTTGCTTAACAGCATACAATCAAGTAACAAAATTATATATTTATATATACACACACAAATGAACTTTTGTTCATTTCCTTACTCCATGGTAAGAATAAATATTCTTTATTTATATATTCTTGCATGCATTGGCATGTTCATACAAATAATACCTACAACAAATAAAGAATGAGTATTAGCCACAAGAAAAATGCAAATTGAAATTTTCTCTGATTAATGCCTTATTGAGAAAGGCTTCATATAATAGGAATATAAACAAGTTGAGATCAGTGAGGTCAATTATTTAATAAAACCAAGTGAATTATTCACATGGTTTGAGAAGCCAACACATGCAACGCACCATTGAAAAACCTGGATTACCATGCATTTGTATCTCTGCAAGAATACCCCTATGAATAAAAAAAAAAAAAAAAAAAAAAAAAAAAAAAAAAATCTAGTCAACAGCTGGAAACAAAGTGAAAGGAAAAATTTAAATGAAAAACTATTTTCTGAACAGAAACTGAAGTTGGAAAAATATTTAAAGAAACATTTGAACTCAAGTCAGACAACTTTCCAAATTTTGTGAAATAAGCTTTAAAAGTTATGATTTTGCGATTTACATTAATAACTAGACAAATCACAATAGAATGGTAGGCAGAGGTAAACAAAGCAATGTCTATTAAAAGTAATTAAACATTAAAAAAATCTATAGAGTTTTTAGTCATTTTAATGAGGTGACTTTTAGGAAAGATATTGCTTTGTATCCATTAATCAACCAATCTCAAGTAATCTTAGATGAAATCAACTGATCTTGTACTACAGAAGTATCTACTGGCAATTAGTACAGAAGGAAAGTTCAACTTTTATTTTCAGAGATGAAAAAGATACAGAAACAAAAATCTCAAACATTTTTATTTATATTAGATTTCAGTCAAGCCTAATGACCATATAAAGTGAAACAGGGTTTGGGTCCTAAGACCAAGAGAAAGTTTACAATATAGAATTCATTTGTAAATACCAATTTGTATTATTGCCCACATTTTGAATTTTCCTTCGTAATGAAGTAGTATGGAAAAATGCAATTCTATAAAGTTATAAACTGCCAGTTCAAGCAAGAAATTGAATGATAGGATAATATTCTGGCTACTGAGCAATGAACAAGGGGTGGAGGGGGCCAGAATTAATCATGTGTGTGCATGTTAAACACGAGATGGTAGAAGAATGATAGATCAATTTAAAAAAAAAAAAAAAAATTAATTAAAGTCTACCTTAACCTGAATGGAAAAACATTAAACTTTAAGTTATCTATACACTTGCTAGCCAAAGAAATAAAAATGAGTACCAAATACTTGATTGGTGAGAGAAAGATTGGCATAATGGGAAAAATATAAAGAGAAAGTTAAAATTAGAAATACTCACATCTTCTCTCAGTCTCTTGATGTTACTACCAGACTTCCCAATGATAGCACCAGCATTCTAAAAAGATAATACAAATCTTCAAGCAAATTTAAAATGAGTCAAAGCATCAATATTGTACTATTAGAGATTTAAGCCAAATCCTCGGAGAGCGAATGAAAAATATGAAAATTTGCTAATCAATATCCACTTGAAAATTATTATGCATACAAATATTTGTGGCTTTAAAAATGGTTATCCTTTTTGAAAATGTTAAATGCACTTTATCTTAACCTTATAGAATGAAACTTAAAAAAAAAAAAAAAAAATATAATTATATACTTCTAAGTAACAAATGAAAGAAACTTTTCTTCAAATTATTCAAAATTTGACTCACCAGTATATGCAAATATTTCTAGAAACAAGTTTAAAATACTTTGGAAAACAATTTCTCATTGTGATGATAAAGATTTGAATTGGAATTGTCTGAATTACCTTACTCTGTAAGAGAATCCTCAACTCTATCCTAGGCCCATCGCCACGAGCTCTCTTCATGGATGAATCCTCTTCATCATCTTCCAATGGACGCTTCATCATACCTGTTGGCCAATAATAGTTAAGTATCACGGGATCTGTTTTAGTCACTAATTTGTACTGTTAAATGCCTATATTTAAATCCAGGTTATTTTCCTTATTTTTTTATTAGAAAGGAATCATTAAGAAACATTCATGTTTATATATATAAGAAAAAATATCCATATATTAGATTGCAAGAACCAGCCATAGAGACAAGTGGTTTCTTCCTTTGTGAAAGCTAACCTACCTGAAAGGGAAGGAGGACAATAGGCTATAATACACAGATGAATGAACAGGGAAGTGGGGGCCAAGGGCAGAATGATATCAGCCAACTAGCTGTCCAGGTTATTCACAAAAACCTCTCAACAAGGTTTACTTAGAAATTGTTTAGAATAAGTTACAGCAAATTCATGGCCCAACGACTCTAAAAATAAAATTTTTCCTGGCTTTGGTAAAAGCTACACATGCCAATTCAAAGATTTATACACATGCCAGCTTACTATTATATTGAAAATTAAAATTTCCAACCAATTACACTTACAGTCTAAGCTTTAAAACAAAGATTAATAATTTACAAGATAACCTAAAAATCATGTACACCAATCAAGAACTGCAGTTTTGCAAACAGCTTGTTTTGGGGGATACACACACACACAATAAGGCAGTAATTTATACTATGAGACAATAATTAAAAATATTTTATTAACTTGGTGGGAGAGGGACCTGTATAGATTACATTAATCTCTTTTCTGGACTGAAACACTTGAAGAGAAAAAAAAATATCTTCAGAAGATAGTAGCAAGCAAGCAAATGGACAAAAATATTTACAAATCTAAAATAAAAATCAAGAGGTTGGCTTATAAGTTTCATAAAAGAAATTTCTAAATCAATTTTATGAGCCTTTTATAGAAGGCTATTTGGGTTGGGTGAGAAAAAAAAAAAAAAAAAAAAAAAAAAAAAAAAAAAGAAAGAAATGCAACAAATTGAATTTTTTTAAACATTAGCCAGAGTTATTTTACATTACTAAAAACAGTAAAAGGTTGGTTGAGATTCAAGTTTATTGAATGGTCAACTTTCCAAGTAGGCACAAGAATTAGTTTTACTTAACTATCACATAACAAAATCATATAGAGAAATTCTAAGACAAGCTATTTAAATTTCTAACTTTATCCAATAAGGTATCGTTTCATCACAAATCTCATTGAAGTGACAAAAATCAACTCATTTTTAAGAATTTTCTTTCCATAGAAACTGCTAAATACACAAGCTAGAGCAGGGAGTATAATAAACTATTTCAAAATGGAACAGTTAAAAGTTAAAATATTCACAATTAATATCACAAGGATACCAGAAGATAATGGACCAAATCAATAGTAAAGTATTGGGAACTTAAGCGTTTTAAAAATTTTGAATAAGAGATTTCAATACAAATTGAAAAGATTAAATGAAAAAGGCTAACAGTTAATACACACATAAAAGTGAGCAAGAGCACAAGAATAGTAATGGTAAATACTTCAGTGATAATGTTCACTTACTGCCAAAGGTTCAGGCTCATTACTGTAAATGGAAACAAGCAATATTGACTAGACTTTCCACAGCTCAACTAACCCAGAGATTAAAATAGCAAAGTGTAACAAAAAGGGCAGTAGTTCAAAGTAGATATTTCCTACCTGGCCGTCCACTGATGTACCAGCACACCACACCTATGCTCAACAGCAGCAACACATCAACATAAGCAGAAGCACAAATGATGTGAACTGGTCTGGCTACTACTACTTAAATGGCTTCTTTTCACCTGTGGTCTCAACAGGTTTTTTTGTTGATACTTAGTCCACCTAGCAACAACCAATCAACATGTGCCAGCATCCTCCTACCTGGCCAACAAGTAGTGGGAGGAGGACCTGCTATTGCTGGAGGTAAGCTTTGTTAAGATACAAACGTGGGGCACAGGTAATTAATAATCTAAGTCACTGATACAAAGACAGCAACAACAAGTGAGTGACAATACAAAAAAGGTAGGCAAAGAAAATTATAAGTGACTGGGAAAAAAAATCATGTAAGAAGTATTAAAAAATTTTTTTTTTTTTGTGGTTAAATCAAGTAAATAGATAACTGACAAGTTTTTTTTTTTTCATTATGTATACAGGGAATGAGAATGACATGTAAAATAATATTAAGATCTCTCACAGTAATTGTAAATTTGTACATTTAGACTGAATTAATTTTCTAGGCCAAATACTGTCTAAAATTAAGAAAATACCATAAAATGTTTAACATGAACAATTGAGAATTTGCTTTAAATTTTTTAAAGCTTTTTAAAAGAAATACCATTAAGATTTACAAGGTTATTCAAATTCATTGTAAGTGAATGTGATTTACCCCCTCACACACACAAAGTTGTAAACACCAATGTCAGGACAAAGATATATTTATTCATCAAAGGAAATTCCGAACCATAACAACAGAGAAAGGGTATGAGAAGTTTAGGGAAAAAAAAAAAAAAAAAAAAAAAAAAAAAAAAAAATCAATAATGCAAAGCCATCAATTTGTACTTTGTGACACCTGCTGCCACTGCATCACCTGGCTGCCATGGTAACATCAAGCTACCAATGACAGCTAAGAAATTGGCCACATTAGAGCTCCTCCCACAATTTCAAAATAAAATCCATTATATATATATATATATATATATATATATATATATATATAAAAAAAAGAGAAAAAAAAAAGATAGTGGAAGGGCCAAAGAAAAGAAAAAAAAAAAAAAAACTTACTTAACTCACCTTCTTTTGCCAAGTCCATGATTTAAGAAATCTGAACTGAATACAATTGGACTGCAGATTAACAAATGAAAGGTGTTGGTTTGATTCTTTTTTGCCTGCACTCAGCAAGTGGTCACCACCTGGTACGACCTTCTGCAAGAGAAGCAAAGTTCTAAATTTGTTTAATATTTAAATTAGTTAAGAGATCATTTATCCAAAAGAATAAAAAGGTAATTTTCAATATTAACAATTCTAAAAATATACAAATGCAAGTGAATAGTTAAGGTAAATACAGTTATCTCATTTAATAAGCATTCATTAATAATAATTTGATAAAACTGTTAGACATTTCACAAGAGATTTTTATAACCAAATAACTAGAAATAAGAATAAATTTACATTAATAAGAATTCTTAGTTAAATATTCTAGCATACTTTCAAAATAGCATTTTTGGAATGGTTCACAGCCTGTTTAAATTTAGTCCTAATTACCTAAATTGCACATAACATACACAAGTAATTTTTCTATAAATGAATTTCTGAAGCTGTAAAAAAAAAAAAAACATATGTAAATTTTTAGGCTGTCTGTGATTCAAAATAGCAATCTACAAATTTGCATGTTAAAATCAGTATGAAACTCACTTTTAAAAGTGCATATGCATGCAAATATGACCAATTCTCATCAGTAAAGAAAGCTCAATAGTAAATACTGATAGAGGAAGTTAAAATAAACCTAATGAAATGAATTATAAAAGAGTCATTAACATGATAGCCATTAAATTCATAATACTGCTGATTAGTTTTCTCCTTAGAAGAGAAAATCTTTACATTTTTTTTTCACAAGATTCCTCAACCACAAATGTGCCACCTTTTTCTAACTGTCTAGTCAAACAAGCTAGTGAGGAAAAGTGTTTTAAGTGGAAATAGAACTATAAAGTGTAAAAAATTGGATGCATGATAGCAAGATGAAACAAAAAAATCTTGCTTGATGACTGCTTTGAAAGCTTAATGAGTTTTAAAGTAACCATTCAGGAACATTCAGAGTACAAAATATAGTTTGTCTAAAACAATCTATGCTCTACCACTGCCCAATTTAGTAGCTAAAAACTGAAGCAGCATATAAATTTTTTTTTTCTTTTATAATAGAGATAAAAGACTAGTTAAAATAAATTATGTTAATTTCCAAGTATATTAAAGTTTACAGTAGTATATAAATGTGCCATATTACTGATGGCCCATTTTTGAATAATCACCTGAAACCTGGTTTGTTTATTATAGTTATTAAAAGTTTCAATCCTGAGTAAATTTCAGTATGCAAGTTTTAAATCTGAAAAGTAGTAGTTCAAAAACATTGATAAAGCAGTGTAGGCATAATTATTAATGACGACAAACTGAGAATAAGACATTTGAGATTTAATAAAAACAAAAAATACTTGAAGACATACATTACAATTAGTTAACGTACGCATAACGTCAGAACTGAAAAATTACCTCCCCTGTCCAGATGGAACTAGATAAATTTGCCACATAATTTCAGCCTTTAAACACACACAGGTGAAAAATTATTCTCTATAAATTGGATAAAAATTAAATGAATGTATAACAAAAAAAAACAAAAAAACTACGGTCTTTTATGTTATTAGTTTGCTATTATTTCCCTACGATAAAGTAAAAATTAATGCCCTAGAATAAATAAGTAGTATTAAAGTCTTCAATTTTAATCATGAAAAGAAAAATAAATTTAAATTAAATTTTAATGTTCACATGTTCTTAACATTCCAAATTTTGAAACCATAAACAAAAAAAAAAAAAAAAAAAAAAACTAAAACAGAGCACCTTTATTTTTATATTTTAATTTTTTTTTTTTTTCCATTTATCCCAGTTGACTTACATACAGAAAATTTATTAAGTAAACAAATTTGGTTGGAGATGATAAAAAAATGTTACCATCAAAACCTTTGTTATTAATATGAACGATCAAAGGATTCTTCGATGTAAAAATTATTTTTAATAATCCTAATTCTAAAAAATTCAAAGTCTTGTTTTTCTGGCATTAATGCTTGACTGTAAATATCTATAAGAAATTTGACAGTCTTTTGCTGTAAAAACCACTTATTTAAAAATTCTTGTAAAGTCAGATAATTGTTGGATGCTAATGAAACTTTCAGAACTTATTCAGAAATTAATGAAATTAATTTTGAAATGTGTTTTTGAAAATTTATGTTACACTCAATTGGTTTCATTTTTTTTTTAAATTGTTTTAAAATTCTGTATTAATTTGTATTGGTCAAGTGATAATGTTATTAAACTAAAACTGTATTTACTAATCATAAACAGAAAAGCACACAATTCAACCACCCCAGGATTTTAAGAATTTGTATATAAATGTATTGATTTTTGTATTTAAAAAAAAAAATTGTTGCTTTCTATTCATGTATTTTTACATCAATTATTCTCAAATTTCCCTATCAGGTTGTCAATAGATCTGTCAGAACCTCAAATATCACCCACTGCAGTGTTAAAAAAAAAAATGCTTTCCTGCGATAAAGTAAACTGAAATTAATGTTTCAATTCAGATTAAACTTTAAATCTTATTTTTCTCAACATTTTATAAGTATATTTTATTTTTGAAATATTACAAAAAAAAAAGTAAAAAAGAATTGTGTTGTTGAGAGATTTGTCAATATGGATGATTTTACTGATAATGGTGGGGGGGGGGATTTCCAGTCAATTTTAATTAGGTATCTCCATAAATTCAGTATACCCAAGGTTGAAATGTATTTTCATAAATGAAGTCTTTCTTGAAATTTTCTTTTTAGCCTCAATTGAAAGTTAAAGGATCAAGTTTTCTAATTTCAGATGCAAAATACTGTTGTCTATTTCAAACAGAAATTAAAATGATTTATTAGTTGAATCATTATCCCACCCACCGATGGAAAAAAAAAAAAAAAAAAATTTTTTCTTGACAGATTATAAACAAAACATTTCTCAGTTTTAAAAATTTTGCAAAAATTAAATATGAAGTTAAATTAATAACATTCCATAAATTAAGTTACCTCTAATTTTTTTTAATCCTTCCTAACATGTTTGAAATTTTGGTTACTTTTGCGTGTCAGCAGTGTACACATTTTAATCAAATCAGAGTAATTTAACTTTGCTAATTTTCCTCAACATTTCAGAAAAATGTTGCATTTTACAAAATTTTTAAAAATGAGAATTGTTTTTTTACAAAAAAAAAAAAAAAAATTTTTTTTTAACCATTTAGCTTCCAATTAAAGTTAAAATGAAACCTCGTTCATTTTTAAAACTTAGGTATTGAAAATTAGTGAAGATGCTTACCAAAAAATAAAATGAGAGAAGATAACTAATTTCATATGTAAATTAAATAAAATAAAATATAAACATTAGGTTTAAAATGAAATAATGGGTTACCTTTCAAACATTACCAAAATATAACTCAAATTTTTTTTTTCTTAACCAAGTAAAAGCTAAACACTATACTAGAAAATTTAGATACTACCCCACAAAAATTATTTTCAATATTTCTATTAAACTATTCAATTTTTGCTTAAATATAAGTTTTAACTTAATAAGCTAACTTTGATGATGTTCGGAAGAATTTTAAATGCTAATTAAATTAGTTTTATTTTACTATTTGGAGCAGATTTTAGGTAGCTTGGTATTAGTTAAAAAAAAAAAAAAAATGGGGAGGGGGGGTAACATATGTATAAAAAATTTTTTTTTTTTTTAAACTAAGATTAAAAAAATAAATTCATTCATTTGTGAATAAGTCCTGAAAGTTTAGTTAAAATCCGACAATTCGATTTTTGCAAGAATTTCAAAATTAATGTGTTATTTTACCGGAAACGGTGACGCGAAAATCAAAGATTTTTAACAAATTTCGAACGTGTTAGAAAGCAATAAGAAAAAAAAAAAAAAAAATACTTTGGTCTTTCCTCTTAATAACATTTTGGCATAAAAAACATTGCTTTTTTTTAAAAAAAAGTTTGGGGCCTCTTTTCATCATGGTATACTTCTTTTTCAGCAAATTCTTGGAGGTAACTTTGTTTATTGGAAATCTCAGCTCCGGATTGAAATTAAAATAAGTGTCAAGATTTTTAATTTTTTTAAATGCACTTTAAACCCTTTGGGTATTATTACTTTTTTGATAACTATTTAAAATTAAATAGTAAATAATATTTAAAAAAGGTGAAACAAAAAAATTCAAGTTATTTTTTTCATAGAGCCATTAAGAATTTTTTTTAATGTTCCCACAATTGAACTTATTTCCAAAATGATTAAAACATTTTTATAAAATGAGAAATATTTGCATAAACTTCACTCATCAATAAACTTGCATATGCAATTTTGTGCAGAATTGTGTATTGTACGCTAACCGCAAGACATACAAATTTCGAATATATCATTGATGCTCCCATCAACAGAAACAGTTTCCATTAGTTGCCGGTCTCTATGACAACTGTAGCGTTAGTCAAGATATAAAAAGAAGTCAAATACAATTAAGAAGACTAAGAGTCTCCAAAATATTTTCAGAAAAGTTCATGCTTAAGTGCATTTTTAGAGAAATATAAAAATTTACAGAAATTTCAATTTGCATAACAATTAGTTCAAGCTGCAAGATATTTTTAAACCTAAAATAAAATATCTATTATAAAGATAAATAAAAAGCGTAATTTAATCAAAATTCACATGACTTTTCTAAGTAAAAAAAAGTCATGTGAATGTTTATTAATTACGCTTTTTATTTTTTTTATATTTCATTTTACTTTACAAGCTTAAATGTCAGCAGTCACTAAAAAATAAAAAGTGAATCTGGAGAAATTTGCCCGCCAAAATGGAACAGATTTTGGCATCGTTATTCTTTGAACTACTTAAAGTATGATCAAAAGCTTATCGGCATCTGAAAAACAAGCTTAAAACAGAGTAGTCCGCTTTCATTCTAATCTTAGCTTGTGACAAATTCGATAGATGACACGTCTGAACATGAACACGAAGAAAAATAGGACACACATCGGTAGCTATCTAGGCACATGGGCTTCAGAGCTTTAGAGTATTAATTGAATATAAGTTAATTTCGTAATCTAAACCTGATATCAACAATTGAAGCAATCTTAAAATTACAAAGATATTTGCAACTTTTAAAATTGAGTGAAGGCTCAGTCATTTTTAAAGCATTCATTTTATTTTTCATGAACACAATGGTTTGTTTTTTTTTTAGGGAAAGAAAGATACATTTACGGAAACTAAGCCAAAAACACTAATTTATATCTATTTAAATGATTTTTTTCTAAAAAAAAAAAGTTCTGAATACTCGTAGATGTACAGGAAAAAAAAAATAAACGAGTATCAGTAGTATCGTGTGCGATCATCGAGAGTTTGTTAACATAGGATCATAAGAGTGAAGCGGAAGCGGAAAAATCACGTGATGCAGTTGCTGCTGGCCGCCCAAATAATATCAAGAAATGACTTGAACCTCAACAGGGTAACGATGGGGGGGGGGTAATAACTTGTACACGGTTATAGCAGATATCAGGTTTAAACAAATATATTTTTTAATGAGAGGTTGAAAAATGAGTTGAGTTCTATTCTTTCTCGTAAGGATGAGACTGTCTGGACTAATTACCAAAAGCCGAGCATTTGTGGGTTCAATCAATGACTATTTCATAAAGCAAAAAAAAAAAAAAAAAAGAATGCGAGCTTCTTACGTAATTTTTTGTAGTTACCGACACAGACGGTCAAAGAAAACACTATCCTTCTTTTTTAAAGTTCCTCAGCGTTATGTTTAGTTTATTACTTTCCAGACGCAGAAAAATGGAAGATATGTAAATTCCTTAAGTTTAAAAGAAAAAAAAAAAAAGGGATTTCCATTATTATTTTTTTCTAAAACGGAAGCGTGGATTAACAATTATTTTATCATTAATTAATGTAGCCAGCTAATCATTCAGTTCAGTCAATTCATAATTCAACCTGATGATCGAACAGAAGTACGATGAAAAGGACACCAAAATATCTTATAATTTAGAGAAACATTCGCAGATAATGGCTTGAGAAAAAAAATCATTAATAATGGAACAATTCAATTTTTGAGAAATCGACAAAAAAAAAAAAAAAAAAAAAAAAAAGGCTAATAAGGGATTTTGAGAGACTAAAGAAAGAGTAAAGATATTGATTGAGGAACAACCTACAATACAAGCTAGAATTGAAGTTAAAATAAAATAAAAAGCACCATGTCATCATACACATTCAAACTCTTTCGGCACAATCAAGAATTTTTATTTATATTGATCCAACAAGTCAAAAGAGTAAATTATTTAAACTAAAGATAAGTTAAAAAATAAAAAAAACCTTGTGAAGATAAGTAGCAACTAAAACACTGAAATAAATAAATCACATCCAAAAAGGGTTAATGTTACCCATCGCTCCCCTTAAAAAACACCGATTAAAAATAAAAAAAAAGAAAATCAACAAGTCTGTTAATATGAAATTTGCTCCCCAGTAGAAGGAAAATGCAACCGCGCCCAATTGGCCCATGTGCAAGCTGACGTGTCTTAATGAATGCGACTTCTTAAAAAGCAAACACGGATATTTTGTTTAATAAAAACAAGTTTTTACACTAATACATGCAAAGTAATATATTTTTTTAGCTGGAGCCGCATCGGATTCTTAGAACTCATCTATTCTAAAATTAATCTAAGAATTTAAAAAAAAAAAAAAAAAACTAAAAGTAATACGATTGTTTTTAAAAGAAAACATGATCACTGCACACCTAATTTAAAGTCTTTTGCAATGTGAAATCAAATCTGTTCCATGTAAATTAAAAAAAACCCTATGACCGAGTACATTTCCATTTTATTTATGAACTACAATATCCATTGGGTTTGAGTTTGAATTTGATAAAAAAAAAAAAAAAAAAATTCAAAATTGAATGTTTTCGATTTGACGCCAGCGTCACTAAAACGTGCAAATTTTTTTATTGAAAATTGCGGGTTTTGAACAAGGAAATTTGTACGATTTGCCGTACATATTTTTTTTTAAACATCAGAAAAGTAAACAAAGCATAGATTTCCCTACAATTTTCTCATCCAGTTCAGCTTTTACATTACGAATGTTTAAGATAGTAAAAACAAAATGAACATATTCTTAAAACAAATTTTACAATTAAAATTGCTCAAGTTCTGAAAATTTACTTATGCCAAGTTTGCTACGGCTTTCACTTCAACATAGAATGTGGGGGGGGGGGCAATTTACGTTGTTATTAGTAACAAAGACTAAGATTATTTAATGTTCAATCACTAATGATTTTTACTGTGTGTATGGAAACATTTTTTTTTAATTTCAATAGCACATAGCTTATTTGCGAATCAATTCAAAGTTTTAAAAAAGGTAATGATTATTTTTCCCGGAATTCTTAACTAACCCAAGTCATCAGATTATCACCTACTTCCATTTTAAAATTAGAACTAAAATATTCAAACAGAAGCTTCTTTTAGAAAGACTACTCAACTCCACCGCCTAACACAATTCGATTAAATTAAGTCTAGTAAATTTAATTTTAAATAAGTTAGTTTTTCTGAAAGCCCTTATTTCAATATCGAACGGCACCGGTATTCATTTGGCCAGTAATTAAAGTTAGATCTGAAGTTATATTCGAATATGTAATAATTTTGAAAGCATTAACAACTGACTAAAGAAAAAGCGAAAAACAAGTAGAAGACATGGTCTTAAAACAAACAAGGAAGATATGTTTAAAAATCCAATCGAGTACTTCCGTCTCATGTTGTGGATAGTAGGTGCTGTTATGTATGAATTATTTAACAAGGATGCTGAAATGTTCTCAACCCAAACAAGAACACTTTCCAATATTTTATATCTGCTTAGATTTTTGCCTTTTAGCAACCGAGTAGTCAAGATACCCTCGTGTGTGAGTGTAAAACAATACAGTTGATTCTTCGGAAACGATTTCATCAAATCGAAATTATTTTATAAAATGATAAGGGGGGGGGGCAAAACTTTGGAAACTGAACTGTCTACTTTTAAACGTTGATGGATCGATGGTTGCGCCAAAGCTCACATGGGGGCACGGTACACACACACACGTTCATTTCAAGCATAAAAAAAAAACATGAATGTTAAAACATTTTAAACAGGGACATTTTTCTTTACTCCATATGCACAGTACATAATTAAGAAAAGTACAAAGACTCATGTATTTTCTTCATGAATAAGAGTTTCTTAATTTTAAATATTGAGGAAAGACCAAAACAAAAAAAAAACAAAAAAAAAAAAATCATGCCCTAATTTAATATAGTTACAGTATCAGTCTATCACCCCCAACATAATTAGGGAGTGGCATTTATCTTCCAATTTAAAATATTTTAATAAAAGCGTTGCTATCTGAATAAAATAAAATAAAATTTCATAAAAAAACTAAATGGGAATGTGATTTATTTAAGCATTTCAAGTCTTATATTATATTATATATAAGATATCAAAACTTAACCGAACAATTTTGAAAACAATTCACAAGCGTCTCCTTCGCCCTTTAATTTATACGTTTCCCGGGATTCCACGATTTTTAAAGATTTTAAGTGGGGGACCGATTTTATACTTCTTATCACTAGAAACCGAACCCCCACTTACAGAAGTAGCAATTACCTTGCAAAATCCCTCTTCTGAGCTTTTAAAAAGATAAATCTGCAGATATAGTTTAACCGAAAACAATCAGTGAATAGGTTTTTTTAAATATATATAATTTAAAAAAAAAAAAAAAAAATCATAAAAATTACTTTTTAAAAAATAAAAAGTTAAAAAGCAGTTATATTAAATAAGTGAAGTATATTATTTTTGGTTAAGGATAAATACATTTCCTTAAAAAAAATATAATCCCAATTCTCGTCTTGCTACAAAAATCCTAAATAAATAAAACCCAACTTGTAAAATTGGGGAAAAAAAAAAAAAAAAAAAAAAAAGAAATCCACAAAAAAATAATTTCCTGATATTTTTATCTTTTATAAACACATACTCTACGACACGTTAAACATGAATTTTCAGAAATATTTTTACTTTATATACTTTAATTTAAAGGTTCATAAAAGAAACATTAAAGCAACGAAACGGTGAATTTAGTAAAGAAAGATTTTATGGAGATAGATAAGACGTTAAAGGAGAAATATGGAGCAATCATTTAAGGAAAAAAATGTTTTCTTGCTGATTTTTAGAAACTAAAGAGAACATAAATGTTCAATATAAGGAGGATATTAATTAGGAAATATCAGACAAGTGGACATATACTCACAATTAAAACCACAGAAAAATGTTGTCCCTTCTCTTCTGTACGGCAGCGAGCAGCCGCTTTACCTTTTTTTCTGCAGACACGCTATTATTACTTACTAACGTATATTATTAGCGCGATGCTAAAAATGAAAAGAATAAACGGAACAGGCCAGCAGTTAAATATTAGTAGGCGTATGTACGCTTGCTTAGAGCAAAGTCGTGTATATGTGTCAGCCGTAAAGGTGGCTGCAAGGAAGAGACCGTCTTGCTGAAGTGTTAAGAGCAGGCACTGTAAAATGGCCGAAGCATGTAAATCTGACCTCCTTACAAGGCCCCTTACGTGCTCACGCACATAAGTCTTGAACAATTTAAAAACCACGAAAATCGCAAAAAATCCAAAGCATCGATTAAACTTTTATAGAAAATCAAAAAATGAGTTATAACACGTATTTTTTTATTGAATTAATGAGAGAGCTTTTGCCTCTAAATTAAAAAGTAAAATTATAACTCTTTCATTATGTTTATTGTTTGAAATTTTGCTAAGTAATATGCTATATATTCGCCAGCATGTCTTTTACTTTTTTTGTTTTAAATTAATTATTTACTTATAGGTACATTTACATGTACTTGCTTACGCTTTATAGGAAAAAAATGTAACAGGAAGAGCTTAGAGGAAAAAGGAAGTAGGAGGTGTAGTGAATTTTTCAGTACATAAGGGGCCTCACCGGTGACTTCATATTCGAATGGCAGGCGGAATGTACCACATTCCAAGAGAAATAGTACAGGACTACACAACGAATTGCTCGGGTACATACCCTACTTTTTTTTCCGAATTTGAAGAAAAAACAAATAGTAGAGAGATATATAGATATTTCGACATCTACGTATTGAACAATGATTTATTTTCACATTTGTTTATGTTCTATTACCGTTATAGCTAAAAACCCAGTGATTTGATTTGCACCAGGTGCAACTTCAAACTTATTATTGTTTATTGACGGCTTGCATTGTAACTTTATTTTTTAACTATGATTCTATTTTATATTCTAGGGTTTCATTTTTTTTTCAATTTCTGGCTATAATGTTAAAATTGTGAATATTCGACAAATATTATCCACTTTTCTTCTACCATCCTATCTTACTTCTCTCTCTAGTTCCACGTTTACTTTCAGTCTCTAGTTGATTATTTAATTACTTTTTTTCTTTTTAATTGTTTACAGTCTCCCCTTTCTTTGCCACCGACCTCAATTTCGTAATTATTTTTATATTTTGGAGACTTCGGTACAAAAAGCTAATGGATTTGAATATTTTTATTACTCCATTGCACTAACTCATTTTCAAGTTAGAGAAAGTAACAACTTTTTTAATCAAGTTATAAATTTATAAATACAGTCTCTCAGACTTTATTTAATGCTAGCAATGATTGTTTGGTGTGTTTTCTGGGGGCTTGTAAAATCTTGCATGGCAATAAAAGTGAGAATAGATGACCGTTTTTTAAGTATTTCGCAAGTTGCTATATAAAGCTCAAAATTCCATAACTAAAAACTTTTTAGTAAAAAGTGAAATTCCTTCTAAAATCAAATGGAGAAACCTTGTTTGTTTACAATTTTAACAAGGGAATTTTTTTTTTTTTTTATATTGTGCAAACAAAACTAACCTTATGACTTGTATAACCCCCCCCCAAAAAAAAAAAACTATAAAAATGAAAAACTTTGGGTTTTTTTTTTTTTATTTTTGAAAAAAAAAAAAAGTAAAAACTTTCCATATTAATTGCAAAATATGCTTATGCACTTAATATTTTTTATGCCATTGAAACAATGTTGTAAATGAAATGTAAACATTCTAAAAAAAAAACAAAAATTTCTTCTCTTCATTTTTAAAACATTTTTTTTTATAAATTGAGAATAAATTGCATTTTCCACACCCTTCCCTACATTCAACATTAACAATTCAAAGCTGAGCATTTTTTAAATATATTTAATGCTATAAAGTTAATAATTTCAGTGAAACCTATTTAAAGAGCTATTCTTTTTTTATGGTAAAAGCATTTTTAAAATTAATTTTTT
Source organism: Acanthosepion pharaonis (assembly GCA_903632075.3). Lineage (NCBI taxonomy): Eukaryota > Metazoa > Mollusca > Cephalopoda > Sepiida > Sepiidae > Acanthosepion > Acanthosepion pharaonis. The sequence continues at coordinate 1,629,907 of CAHIKZ030003422.1, forward strand.
TGAGCATTCTTATTTTTTTATCTTCTACAACCTGACAAAAAAAGGCTTACTACAGGTATTATATTCCTACTTGTCTGTTTTCTTCAATATTGAGACCTATGAATAAACAACCGAAGCATAATATCCACTTAGTTTTGGTATCATCTCTATATTATTAGAATATAAATCAAACCAGTCATAATTATAGTAAAAATTGATACAGTCAAAAGTTTGAATTAAAAACCAACAGAATGATAAGTTTGCAGCCATATTTTGCATTAGTGAAGATTGTTCCATTCTAAAGAAAATATTCACAAAGTGAATTTTTTTAAACAAAACTTTCATTAAAATAGTTTGTCTTGTTTGTTGCTCAAAATTCATTATAGTATTTCATTTGTGGAGGTTAGATATTCTTAAAATTTCAGAAATTTATATTATAATTCAACTGATGCCAAAATATGCACTTTACAGTCCAAACATTTTTGCACTATCCATTAAAATAATTTCACACTTTGAGCCTAATCTACACATTTGTTTATAGTCTGTCTAAACACATTAAATTTTATATTGATTAGTAAATTTAAGCATCAGTACAAAGCCGTGTCTCTACATACCATGTCGGTTATTTCTTACCTCAAATTATTTAATACAGATTTAGTATCCTTTATCAGAAATTCAGAATCTGAAAGTTTTTTAGGTGCTGACTTGTTAAAAAATGGAAAATTTTAGAAAGCACTGGCAAGGTTCTTAGGTGATGTGCATCTGTTGTAAGTGACCTCATTTGCCCTGGGTGGGTGTTCTCCAGCTCAGCTACGTAGCCTAAGTTGGCACCAGTTTTTTGGTTAGTGATCGTCATTGCAACACCTTTGTTCATGGATTACTTACCAAGTGTCATGTCGCTCGGTAAAGATATTATTCAAAAAGTCCTACAGATACCTATATGGGTAGTAAAAAGAAAACATTTATGTTTGTCAATATCACAGAAAAATCTAGACAGGTGTGAAAGAGGAGGATTTGGGCATCGAAACAACCACCATATACAATCGAGAAACAGAAAGAGCAATTGTTAAAGTTTTGTGATGAACAGAAATTAATGAAAATCTAGAAAAAAAATGATGATCTTGATCATTTTATAGATGCTATATACAAATTAAATAGCCTGCATTTCAAGATCTGAAAACCGAAGCAATTCCAGTCCCAAGAATTTCGTATAAAGGATTCTCAACCTGTATTCACTTTCATACTTGTAAAAATCAATTACTCTCAAATATTTGATTGGTTAATCAAAAAGTGTTGCATTTTTTAAATCTATATAAGTACTGTATATTTATTAATAGTATCTTTTTATACAACTTTATTGAATCAGGTTTTAAATATACATTAATTAAAATTGCTTAGGGCCATCAAGGCTTTTTAATATACTGGTTTGCCCCTTCTGAGTAATTTAAGATCGCTATCTATGCAATTAACTCTACTGTTGCATGTAAGAACGTTGCTTCTTAAATCATTAAAATTAAAAATATTCCAAGAAAGCTAACATGAAACAAAGCAATGTATCAGGAGCCTGAATCTTCCTACTTACTAATGAGATATTCTGTTATGGTAATACAACTTCACTTATTGGTGAGGTTTACCATTACAATAACAATGGAATATTTCATCTTAAATAGGGGAGATAAGTATGTGTGACTGATAAATAAATAAAGTCACATAGTCTTTTAATTACTGTCAGACTAATTTTAGTAGTGCTGTTATTATAAGGATATTAGTTTAAATGTAAATAATACAAGTAATATTTCCTCATTCCCGAAATTCACACATTGTTTTTTATAATGGAATAGATTATAAACTCTTGTGGTATTCACTGCAGTTTGATCCTTTGGAGTCTCTGCTCTCAAGAATTTTGTGATAGTAAAATGTAGATTAAAAATATAGGTTTTGCATTAAATTTTATCAAATGATTCAATTGTAATACAAAATGTCTTATAGTAATTGTTACATTTAGTGTATGAAATGTGTATTATGGGACAGAGCTAATATTTAGATTCAGTATTCAGTTAATGATTAAACAATACCACAAGTTGCATGCCATATTTTTTTCATGTCTTTTACATAAATAATTTTCCAGTATCCTTGGTTCTAGAATCATGTCAGATTATCCATTATGTTAGCCCAACAGAACTTGCATGGTAACAATTCAATAATACACACAAATTATACATCTCGTATCTCTACAGCAATATCAACTGTTAAAAACTAATATCAAACTATTATTAAATACAATACCACCTGTGACTACTTGGTGAATTAGTGTTGCAATTGCTTGAAATTTAAATGCTTGTGCATAATTTTGCCCAAATTAAAAGAGGTGACAAATGATTGGTTGCCAGAATATTGGTTGTGCATATATAGTTGCAAATCTAACAATTTTGGGACATGGTATTTAGATTGAATTTTCTGTTCGTGAATAAACTACAATTTTCAAGGCATTTTTTTTTTTTTTTTTTTTTTCATAGCTTAAACTCTTTTACCCGTATCCTGTTTTCAGACATTATATATAAATCTTGTGGAATCTGTTCAGAATGTAAATATATATATATAAAACATTTCATTTTAAAATTCTTTCTAATCTTTATGCATTTTTATTTCTTTTTAAATATTTTTGATTCTTTTTAGCACAAAAATTACTTTTAAAAACCATTTGCTAACACAGATTATACTAGAAATGTTTATATATCTAGTTGTATACATTGACATTTTGTGTGTATTTGAAGTTTAGGAATAGATAGCAAAGTAACTCTTATTGTAATAATACAAAAAAAAATCACTTTTAAATCATTGCTTGATCATTTACTAGTTTATACACTCAAGATGAAAATGTACTATTATCTTTCACTTTCAAATACCTAATAAAAATTATTCTTTTTTTTATGTACCATGTTCATAGATTATGACTCTACATTTTCCTGTTTTTTTGTTGCTTTAAGTAACTTTTTACCTGTTACCATCCTATCCTTCTTTTGCCATCAATTCATTAAAACTCATTAAGTAGGCTATTCATTGTTTCCTCCCTCACTTCTCTGGCTTTCTGGTATGTTTTATGAGTATTCATTTTTATAGGCCCTCTTTCCATTGTGTATCCCTGAAATTTCATTCTGATTGTAAATATCATTTTCCTTATATAGGGTGTTTCATTAAGACGGATCAAAGTCAGCAGTAAATAAATCAGTGTTATTGGTGAAAATTTATTTATTTCTCTATTGGACCATGTTATTTAAGTCATGACAATTATGTGTGAAAAATAATATCGCTCAAATGTCTGCCAAAGCTTCAGCGGCACACCTACACTCGATGGTCAAAATTTTTGATGCATAGTTGCTCTTCGATCTCACCAATATCCTTCAGCTGTTCAATTATTGTTGACTTGTTGACAGACCTTACTTTTGAGATAACCCCAAAGGAAAGTCGCACAATTGTGGTGGCCAATTGACTTCACTGTCTCAAGAGATGATGTGACCTGGTAACGTCTCAATTCATTTCTGTTTGAACGTCCATTTTTGTAATAAGCTTTGATAACTTTAACACATTGTTTGATTGTTAATCTTTCCATGGTTGAAATTGCCAAAGACTTAAGTTGTTAAATCTGAAAGAAAAAGAAAAAAAACATTAGACACTTAAACTTAATTCATATTTAAAATCGGTCCAAGTTTAGTTTCTAGTTTTAAAACTTTCTCATTGCTCATATATTATCCATTATATTCTTAGCATTTGTTGGTAGAGCTACATCTGTTATGCTAAGTTTTTTCTTCATCTGTGAGAAGTGTCTAACATTTACTGTCATAGATATTGCATAGCAGTTCAGCACCCTTTTCTTTGTTTCTGTGGATATTTTCCTATCTTGAAATCATTTTTCACTATCACTGTGTACCTTAGGATTTTTGCATTAAAAAATAATATATTTTATGGAAAATAGTCTCTCTCTCTCCCCCCCCCCCAAATCTTCTGTTAAGTCTATTACTTTAATACTTAAATATTTCAATGTTCTGGTTGTTGAAAAAGCAAGTGTCTTCCACAGTTAAATACTGGTTGTGCCAAGTATATTCCAAACTTGTTGAAATTTTTGCCTTGCGTCTTATTTAAATCCATGTAGTAAGGTAAATAGTGTAGAATTACTGAAAATATGCAAAAGCCACAGCCATATAAATGGCAGGTAATGTTTATTAACCTTTAACCCTATGGATAATTAATATTACTTCCCTTTCTACGACATTCTTTTTCAAAGCCTCTCAATTGCAGTAACTTTATTGTTAATTTCACTCAAAGTTGTTTTCTGTTGGCATAGCAGGATATGACAACACATCTATGAAATTCAAACACTATTTTTCAGGTAGCAGTCACCTTCAATGGCAGGATAAGCTTTTTGTACAGTAAATGAAGTCACATACAGTGATATATATATATATATAATTATTTTAAATATGGACAAAATATACCTACCCCTTCAGTGACAAATTTCAGAAAGAAACAAATATTGTGGGTGTAATGAAAAGTACTTGAGTAAATTGGAAGAATCTGCAATGTTATTGGTCCTGGTCTGGCATCTTGGCTTCAATTACTTTCTCACTGCAATAACATAGCTTCCCTCTGCCTTTTTTATAAATAATTTCATGGTAATTTTTCCTCTATAGTATCTAGACTTTGTGTTTAAGTACAGTACTAGATTGGTGGTAAGGTCTCACCATTTTACTGTTGAAATGGCTAGATATAATTGTAATTTCTGTGCTATCAGCTTCTTCTTTCAAACTTATCGCTTGTGGAACTATTATCTTCTTAATTCCTGTTCTTTTATTGTTCTCTTTCCTTAATAGTGTTTTTTTTCTTCATCTTCTCTTACACTCAGTAACTACTTGTGTCTTAGTGGCTTTATTGCCTTAAACGAAACCTTTCCGTAATCTGACCAAACATCAGAATTTACTTTTGAATCCTCTTTTGGTTGAGCTAACAACCTTACAGCACGCCCCCCCCCTGACTTTATTTATTAAAAATGCTCATATTGTTGCATGATACTTTATTGATGTTGATATGTTAAATGTTTCAGCATCACTTTATTCATATTGTTTTAGAATATTTTATGCACTAATAGCATGTTCCTTAAATCAATCTGTTGTGCTTTTTTTTTTTTCTTTTGAGAACATCCCAGATCTTATTCTTAAATAAGTATATTCCTTACATAAACATGATAGTAATTAAAAATATATTTCCTTCAGGTAAATTACTGACATTTTTATATTCCAATTCTGATAGTTTTGCAAAAAAAAAAATCTGTTTTAATATAAAATAAAAGCCAATATTTGGTTGCTATCATTGCTATAGGTCAGTTCTCTGATCTTATAGAAAACAAATCAATAACCCCTTCAGATCAATTTTCCTTTTTAGAATACCAATACATTAAAAATGGATTATTTATTTTATAAATAGGAAAAGTGTTCATTATAACTTTAAATTCTCAACTTTCTTTTGGTAAGTAATATTCTAATAATTATTAGAAAAAATAATTTTGGCATAACTATTTGTTTTTATTATTATTATTATTAGTAGTAGTAGTAGTACAAGTACCACTGGAAATTACAGAACCTAAACCTCCTTTTTATCAGGCTAACCCATATCCTCCTGGCATCAGTTTAAACTGACACCTATTTTTCCTATATATTTAAAACTATAAAAATAAACTATAATTTTGAACAATGAACATTTCTCTGGGATATGTTGGGAGTTTTTATCAGAAATCAAAAAAATATTGAATGTTAATCAAAATGGTCATAATATATGGTGTGTGGGGGGGGGTCAATTTAAACTGATACCAGGAATATATAGATTGGTTGTTACCTTTTTAAAAAATTTTATAAAGACCTTAAAAAAAGATTTAAAAACTTGTTTGTTTTATCTGGTGATTAGAAGGGACAAATGGGCAGTTATCACTATTCTCAAAGTTTCTAGTCATTTGTAGTTTGATGTTCTAGGATCAATCTCTCTATTACAGTAAGATGAATAAAATACGGATTACACCTTTTATTTTTCAGCAATAGCTGAAAGAACTATACAATTTCTGGATAATCTGCCATTAAATGTCACTTTGTGTTATGTGCAATATATGGCTTCCTACATTTAAAAAAAAAAAAGTCACATTCTGCCATTGTAGGGTTGATGACTAAATCTATGTATGTGGATTGTGGTTACTAAAAGCAATGACTATTTATACACCAGAAAATCTTATTGAGTTCTGTGTTGCCATTTTATATTGCTGTAATATTGTAGATTCTATAATCATAGCATTTGAACTTAATTTGCTTGTTTCATGGAAACACATTTAGGCTTCGTAATATCTATGGCACTGCTCTACCGGTCAGCTGCCAGCCAATTACCCAAATCATATATCGCCTGTCATGCATAGGGTTAACTATAAGCTTATCAATCAATCTTTATGAATGTTTTGTCTTGTCAGTGAAAATTAATGAAAATGAGAGCTTTTTCTCCTCCCCCTCCCCCGCCGGATACTAACACTTGTTTAACAGCAGGACATGTAGCTACACTTGCAATGGACAAAACAATGGCCATTAATTCCTGTCAAGTATTTCTTTTTATGTGTTACTTACCTGTCCATCATGTTAAGTAGGAATTCCAAAGGTCACTTATTAAATTATCTTGGTATCCTTTTTAACAGAATCTCTGTCTAATAAATAAGGTTTGTCTGATATATTAAAAGTAGCATAGTAGCTTTTGATCACTCTTTATTGGTTGACATTTTAGATGAGAGAGAGTGTTTGCTTAGGTGTTCATATGCTATTATTTGTCTATGATAAGTCTCAAGTCTACATTAAATGCAGATTCAGGATTTTGAATGAGGTGGGATCCAAAGGAGAAAAAAATTATAGCGGGTGCTGTTGGTGATCAATATCTTAGCAGGGAGTTTGTGGGTTTTTTTGTCATTTGTATGATTTTTAACATTAGAATTGATCAAAATAAAGGTAAAAAATGAAATTTAATACAGAAACTAATAAAGTAAAAAAAAAAAAAAAAAATTATAAAGTATAAGATTACCAGCATATCTGTTTTTTGTTTTGTTTATGATGCTATGTCCCTCCAGGATATAAGTGACCATGACTCATAGATTACTTTTTCTCTATGCAAATTGCCATGCATTCCATTGCATAATTTGTTAGTTGAAAAAAAATTATTTTATTTTTAAGATTAATTTGTGATTATGTGAAGTTAAATATTGTAAATTTATGATTGTGAGGTTATATATTTGTAAATTTACTTTAAGTATTTAAAAATAAAAAAAAAATTGTACTTTACCTGAGCAATGGGTTCCAGACTCCCTAAACTCTATCCTCTTTTTTCTCTTTGATCTATGTATGGAATACATACAAATCTTCATGAAATTAACTCCTCTGTTGAGTCTGTATGTAATGATAATTTATATTTTCAGAACTAAACTAATCACTTGAAAGAGTCACTTTGGGTTCTGATTTAAATCAGTTTCCTTTGCTGAGTTTGTAGTAATTAGGTTTTCAGTAGGTGCCTCCTAAAAAAAAAAAGTGATGCATGAGTTTAAAGTAAATGAAAAATCTTTCTTGAAGCTTTAATTTTATTTTTAATTCCAAGCTATTAAATTTAATATTCCCAAAAAGCAAAATACTTTGCATTTCAAAGCAAATTTAAATTGATTGTAATTTTTTGTTTTCTGCTTATCATCAAAATCTATAAATTCAAGCACATTATTTATTCTTTATTAAAAATATTTATTAAAAAAATCTTTCAAAAATGAAATATACATTTTTGAAACATTTTGGGGGAAAATTAGCTAATTTAACATAATCTGAATTGAAATTGCTTTCAGTTTAAAAAAAGATCACAGTATACTATCTTTTTTAACACAGTTCTAAATCAATGTATTTTTCACTGCAAAAAAAATGCTAAAATTTCATATACAAATTTAGTCCTGGGTTGATGCTAAAAAAAAAAAAAAATTTAACCTAAATTTCAAATGTTTTAAAAAAATTTTTCATGATGTCTGTTAACAAATTTTTGGATATACCTAGTTTTCAGCAATTGAATGATTAGATGTCATCTCTCGAGTTGAAATATTTTGTAACTACAAAGCTGCATATGTTAGTTTATATTTAAAACCTTTTTAAAAAATTTAAATTTTTTGTCTCAAGGGTTACAGGGTAAAATAATCTGAATTTTTATTTTATATATATATATATATATATATATATATATATATCATGGAATCTGTCTTTTATTCAAACATATCTGCTCTGAATTTTACATTGAGCTCTCTGGATATCATCATCCTCCTCAGGTCTACCCATATGGATTACCTAAATTTGCATAAACTATATATATATATATATATATATATATATATATATATATATATATATATAAATATATATTTTACTTATGAAGTGAGATTTGTAGAAACAATCTTTCGGCTTTTAGAGAATTATTCTAGAACTAACCTTCAAGTAATTTTTTATTTTAGTTTTGCATTTTATTCTATCAAAGTAACTTAATACTGCTTTAAGAATGTTAATCATGTCTCCAAAGACTTTTCAATAAATCTGCATGTTAAATTTAAAGAATAGCTATTAAATTTATTTGTTTCATTCTGGCTAAATAAGTATACAGAAAAAAGGATAACATTTATGTTTTTTTGATCCACAGTTCAGTGCTGTGACAATGAGGTATAGGAAATGTTTAATATTTCTGTCAGATCAATTTGCTTCCAAAAATTCATTTATTAGTTGGTTCACATTGTTAATAACAAGAATCACTAAACACTGTGTTAGAGATAAGCAGAAGAAACTATCATAAATGTTTCTCTTGGCATTTTTAACTTGGTTTAAATTGTAATACCTATTTTACTAATTCAAAGCTGCATATATTTTTAAGTTCAATTCTGATAATCCTTAAAATTCCCTTTTTATAGAGAAGGAAGTGTTAAAGCACACATTTCTAGTATTTGTCATTTTGCTGAATAGATTTGAATTTCTCTATACACTGATTAAATACTGAATCTGTCACTGCTTAATTTTGGATTAACTTACTTTTAAAGTTCATATGATCAAGGTTGACTGCAAATTACTTAACAATTACAACCAGGCAACTCATTTTCCAGCCAAAGTTTACAAATATTTATGGCTTAACTATGAACAGTTGTCATGTATTTTATAATTGGAAGAAACTGTTTTGATAAAACTTGAATATTTGATGCTAAATTTATTTTTAATTCAAGAATTCATATAAAAATGACAAAGTGATCAAATCATTAGTTTCCATCTCACTTGTGGTTATTTACTTGCTTTACTGAAGATTAATTTAACTAATCATGGAACTGCATCCAATACAGATTTGATCATCTGTAAACATTAACTTTTCTTAAAATAAGCTTGAATTCATGGGCAAAGATTTAACAACTTACATAATTTTATTTTAGATCTTCTATGTGTCATCTCTCTTCAGGACATTGATGATCATAGCTCTCCACAATTTTCTGTCCTTTGTAGCTCTTAATAAGTTTTGTCTTATCACTCCTAAATCTTGCTCTGCCATCCATTTACTCAAGCTCTTGCTTTCAATCTGTCCTGTGAGTATAACATTTTCCAAGCCCTCTTTCCTCATGTGTCCTAGAAATTTCAACTATCTCTTCCTGTATAAGTGTCCTTTTTGTTTCCATTTTCTCTAAAACTTCATCATTGACTATATGTTCAGTCCATGGTATTCTCAACTTCCTTCTGTAGAATCACATTAGGAGAATTCTTTTTCTTCTATGTACCACGTCCCTTCAGGACATTAGCAATCATGGCTCTCCACAATTACTTGTGCTTTATAACTCTTAATAAATTTTGTCTTTTTGTTATCTCTCTGAAACCCTGTCCTGCCATCCATTTACTCAAGCTCGTTAGTTAGGTTATGTGCTGCTTTTCTCTGTACCCCTTGTCTTCAGTCTGTCCTGTGAGTATAAAATTTACCAACCCCTTTTTATTCATTACATGCCCCAGAAATTTCAACTATCTCTTCCTGATGTTAAATATGTCTTCTTTTTTTTTTTTTTCTTTTTTTTTTCCATTTTCTCTAAAACTTCATTGTTGCTCATATGTTCAGTCCATGGTATTCACAACATTCTTCTGTAGAACCACCTTCCTGTTGCTTAAGGCTCTTCATCTTTGACAGGGATTGTCCAGCATTCACTGCCATATAGCGGGACTGATATTATATAACAGTTCAGTACTCTTTTCTTTGTTTCTAATAAAATTATTCTGCTTCCTAATACTTTGCTTAGCTTTTGGAAGGCTTGTTTCACTATCTCGGTGTGCCTTTGGATTTCAGTGTTGCACTTTCTGTCATCTGTTAATACACTTCCCAGATACTTAAATTTTTGTACTTGTTTGATTTCATTATCCCTTTTTGTGATGTCGGACGCCTTTGCTTTGTCACTTTTGTGATGTCAACAAATGCTCGTTATCACATTCATAATGCTCGTTGTAGTTGAGACTTTGTAATCACAGATACTAGTAATAACTCCAGCAAATAATACTCACACTAGTAATACTTGTTCAAATATTAACTGCTGAATCATAATTCGTAGAGTGATCAGTATAGAAAATTGGGATCACTTAGACGCCATATTAATTCCCATATATACCTTTCCTTTATGATCATGTGGTCTACTTATTAGAAATGGAATCACCTGTGTTTGCTCACTGGTGATCAGTGTTCTAACTCCAGTGTTGGCAATAACACTTTGTCCCTATATGACGCCCTTATTTGTAATTTGCATTTTGGGCTTTTTCTTTTGCTAACAACCATGCATTCCATCTTCTTGCAATTGATGTTTAGTCTTTTCTTGTTTTCCTTCACTAACTTCTGTAGATGTTCTTGTAGTTTCCTTTCTGTGTCTGTTATCGACACTATATCATCTGCTGTGTTAAGATTATGGCCACCAATAATGATTCCTGGTAACATTTCTAATTCTTTCAGAATTGCCTTACTGAATAGGTTGAATAAGTCAGTAAGAAGACACATCCTTGTGATACACCACTTTCTATTTTTGTATATTTCCTGAACTCATTTTCTATCTGTATGCAGGCAATTTACTGACAGTTCTAGATTATTCTAATGTCTAGCTTACTTTGCAGTTACAACAGTTCTTTGTGACATACTTTATCAAACATTTTTACATAATATATAAAACACAGGTACACCTTTCTGCATTTGTATTGCTCTTTCTGATAACTAAGAATATTAAGCTTAATTCAGATTGCAACAAAACCACAAATATGAGGCACCTGATGAGAAACTAACGACTTGGTTTTAATGATGTGTGAGAGTAGCCTATTCACTACCCATTATCTCATAATGTAATATACTCACAAAATATCAACAAAATACCTTAATATAAAACATTTCTTTCAGAAAATTAAAAGAATATCTGTAATTATGAACAGTTAGGGATACATTAAAAATAATTTCTCAAAGATTCTAGTTTAGACATGGTAATCAATATATTCTGTAATGTTAGCCTATTGCTAGTCTTTAAAAATACTGTCAAACAAGAATTGATTATTTTGTCATATTCATATTGAATAATTACAAATTTTGAACAGAAAATAAGCAACCATGAAGATGATGGGATGCTGGTGGGGACAGTTATAGAGCAAAAAATAGGGTTATCACACACACACATATATATATATATATATATATATATATATATATATAAATACCTAAAAAAAACTGCTGCATAAGTAGAAAGTATGCCACCTGAAAATGTTGGGTATTTATATTCTCATAATATGCAATGCTCCTACCTGGTGGGGTACTCGCAAAACTAAGGGTAGATAACTCTCTTCTTCCAAGAGCTGATAAAACAATCCATAAGAACACTTCCAATCATTAATTAATAGCTTCCAAAAATAATTAATAGCTTATCAAAAAAGAGGGTGGTTGACATCTAATACTCAACCTGTGGACTTCAGAAATATCCAGCACTTCACATGTACTAGGATAAGCAGTGGTTTCACAAGACAGAATCAGTAAGAATTGACACTTTAGGCAGTTTAAGAACTTTGGTTATTCCAAGAACCACAAAAACAATTAATAGAAGTTTCAGTTTGATCATGTTTTCATCCACTCTTAATTCAAAATTTATAGCCTCCAACTGTAGTGTTAGTTTACTTTCCATCCAATATTCCCCAACTCCAGAATTCTGTACAAAATATGATCATTAACTCTAAATTCATACAAAGGATGTAAAATTCTTATCCTTCATTCTATATGATAATGATTCCTTGGAGCTTGATGATGTATATTTATTTTCAGTACATGAAATACTGTTTGTAACTTATGTTTGAACAAAATTCATCAGGAGAATCTCTGGTTGTTGAATACAGTAGTTCTGAACCAAAAAAAAAAAACATTGACTTTGGTTTTAACTGCCCTTTTTTATTCAATTTCTTTGAATGTACAGACAGTGCTTTTAGTTTAACTGTTTTGAGGATTGGTGATACAAAACTATAAATATATGTTGAACAATCTTGAACTGTTCACTGATGAAATTTAGGCCATGATCATTTACTAATATCACAAAGAGCTCATGCATAGCAAAGATTCCTTTTACTTCTAAATTGTGGCTTGGGTAACCAGCAACTTCATGATGAACACTTCAAATACACATAAACAAGAAAAAAAATAGCCAAAACCATATATCTCATAATGGATCAACAAAATCCACATGTACTCTTTCATATGACTGACTTGAATATTCTTAGCCAATAATTAGCACTGCTCTGAATTTGAATACATCCTTTACCAAATTTGCAAGTTATTGCAGTATCAGCATTCAGATTTGACCACTGCACAAGTTTTATGCATACTATTCCTACATGAGTCTAATGAATCTCTTGCAACACATTCAACAAGGGGGAGAAGAAATGGCTCTTTGACTTCCTCCAGTATTGCGCCATCCTCACAACTCAATTCTTAATTGTTAAAATTATAGCTGTTATTCAGTAATCGCAATATGATTTCCCCAGTGATTCATAGTCAATTCACAAATTCCAACAGGATTCTTTCAGGGTTTTGAATATAATTCAGTTATCACAGGGGAATTAACCAAATCCATCATATGAACTCTATTTTCTAAGTGAACAATATCTCACTAAATATTTACTGGAAGACGATTAAGATAGCATTACATTACTGTTGGGAGACCCATCATGATATTCTAATTTGTAGTTATAGGCAACTTTGAATAGTGCCCAATTCTAGCAGCAGAAAAAAAGAGGAATTGGCTTATTTTTAACAAACAGGAGTGGTTTATGGTTGGTGTATAAAATGAAAAGAATTACCATACTGATGAAATTCTTTGATGGTAAATACATGTACTAATCCTTTTCCAATTCTCTCTGCAACTGGCAATATTTCCAAAATGTAACACACCAGCTTCTCACTCTTATTATCCATTTTAGGTAGCATTATTGTTCCATTGGGGGAAGCATCTGTAGACACCAGAATTGGTTTTGAAAAATGGATATGTATAACAGGCAGAACACTATATTTTCTTGGAATCTTGGAAAACCTTTTTTCTGATCTGCTCCCAACACCTAAAATTTCTTTAACAGTTGATAACAAATTGGTTAAATGATGGTTATAATAATTGATTACCAAGAAAAGATTTCAAGTCAGCAATGTTCTTTGGAGTGTGGGTATAGCTCTTATAGCATCACTTTTTTTAGAGGGAGAGTTATGCTTTTCTTGCTGATTCTAAAACTCAGAAGACCTCTCTGGAAGTAGGAACTGGTAATTTTTTTTTTTTTTCTTCAAGTCCTGACTTGTTGACAATATTTTCTGATAATTCATAAAGTGACTAGTATCCTCAATAGCCAAATTTAAAAATGTCATTCATCTACACTTTATAAAAAAGAATTTTCTTCAATCATGTATTCCATTTCATGGAAAGATGCCGGTGCTGCACAAGTGATTGTAAATGAATAGGTTGCTAAAGTTCATAAGTATTAATGGTGAATAGCTTTTGTATTTCTTTGTCTAACTGGAGTTGATGCACAAGACCCAAATCAAGCTTAGTAAATTTTTCTCTTAAGGCTGCAGACAAATCTTTATTTACTACAAAGGTCAATTATGTTTGATTTGTTTATATTTCTGACATAATGAAGCAGTTTCAGTATTGTCTGTAGGTACCAGTATAATAGGTGCTGCTCAATAAGAATATTGTCCCTTTTTTCCCCCTCCCAAATGATACCTTATTTGTCATTGATTAAATCCTTTCTCAATTCCATCCTTTAGTGAATAAGGTATTGGAAAATCTCTACAAAACTGTTGTTTCTGTTTTATACATTAAAATCCTATACATAAAAGTCCTTTAAGCAACTTAGCTTATTGCTAAACATCAGATCAAACTCCCTGTGATTTCAATGGAGTCTCTTCTACACTCAAATAAAACATTGCTTTCCAACTATGTGGGAACTTCACACTCCTCAACCAACAACAGCAAATGACTCTCATTTCCCTTGAACTTCAACAGTATTACTGACTCACGGGAAGTAGTATGCACTCACTTGCCTCATGGATAATATCCATACCTATTTATAGTCTTTGGCTTCATATGTAAATGAGTCACCTCATCTCTCTTTACCAAAGAGGTGTTATCCCCTTATTTTCCCTGGTACTTCATCTAGGAGCTTTTGTCTCCTCACTATTTCCTCCCTCTTCCTAAGAAATTGTCTAGATATGGAAGGTCTTGACCTTTTTTCTCCGATTGTTCTTGTTCATCTTCAGAGTCTATATTACTCGATTTTACTGTCATATTTGTCTTGCCTTGACAGCTTCACCTTCATTACTTTCAGCTCACTATACATTTCTTCATTGTTATCACATTGCAATCTAACTTTGTCTGTATGCGCTAATGTCTCATTTCCATTTCTTTTTTTCTAATATCATAGTATTCTGTCTACACTGCATTATGAATCTTGCCTCTTATAGATTAGATTCACTATTCTTTTTATACCATAATTTTTTGTTGGTGGTTCTCCTAATTTCTTCCAGAAATTTCTGGGTATCAACATCACATTGCTTTCTATATCTAGTTGTATGTCCAATAAAACATTGATTCAAGTTTTTAATAACCAGTTTTCATTTTTTTTATGAAAAGATGTCCATAATTATTTCCTCTTCATTTTGTTGGACTGTCTCTACTTTTTTTTTATTTTTGAATTTACACATACCTTTAAAATGATTCATTTTGAAACATTGTTTTTTCTTTGATGTTGATATCCACAATAAGTATACAATATTCTGTCCTTTTTCTTTATCATGTACGTGTCCATTTCCTATAACAGATCTGTAATTTCTGTTCTATTAAATTTTCCAATTAATTCTTGTTGCTAAACAAATTCAGCACACTGTTCTAGTGACAACTTTCTCAGTTGTAAATGCACTAGAATCATTTGCCAATACTCTTCATTTTGAAGCTCGTTTACCAATCAATTTCATTTGGATCAAATCCTCTTTGACTATAGTTTTCCGATCACAGTTTCTCAAATTCACAACATTTAGTGGCCTGTTTTGAATAAACAACATATTCAATAACTGGTTTATTCACTTTTTGAGAAATATTCATAGACTTAGTTCTCTCTGCATTCACTTGTTTTTTCTGGAGTGTTATATTTTTGGCTATTAATTGATTTATATCATTAAACATCTTTTCCTCCAACTGCCTTGGTTGTGCAATTACTGATAATTTTATAATCGCTTCAGAATCAACAGTTGTCAACAAAAGATCTGTTATTTGGTTTTATTTTTTGTTCGAGATTTTATAAGCCATGCTTGTACATATTCATAATTATCAAGTGATAATTGTTCATTTAGTTTGTTAGATCACAGCGATGCCATTCTAGTGTAGTGTTGATTCACAGGAAGTAGTATGCACTCAACTATCTCATGGGTAATAGCTATAGCTATTTATAGTCTTTGTGAGTTCATATATAAATGAATCACCTCAGTTACATTGCACAGCTTCAGCTACTTGTCTGTACATATTTTCAACCTCACCAGCATCTGCAAATCTTTCAACTCGCTCAAATTAAATTTCCTCAAATTCATCACTGAACATGAAACACCTACATCTATCTGCATCATCAGCCTCTGCTTATTCACAAAGAATTTAACTTGCACAGGCAGTGAATACAACACATATCTTTATGCAAACAACCATCAATGTTGTTCACTGTTATCTTTCTGTAATTTTCCTCCTCCTTCTAGATTGCTTACTTCCATCTTAACTCCACTTTTGACAAGTATGTCTGATATGCTTGCATCCAAAACTCTCCCTATTTTTAAAACAACTCTTATCAGCAAGACACTACTGCTTCCACAGTGGCAGCATTCACAGTTCTCTGACAGTCTATAAATAGAAGTCTTAGATTAATTCCTTGGCAAGTCTTGTGCACTTTGAATGTCCTTGAAAAATGTTGTGGCCATCACTGTATTTCTCTAGACATTTCAAGGTCTTTCTCTAATGTTTGTGTCCTCTCACTGAACAATCAAGATTGAATTTTTCATTAATCACCTGTACCACCAGACTATAACTCAAAAGTTGATCCTCAAAATTGAACTTCTCAGATATTTTCCAAAGCTTAATGACTGATGATTTCATAGTGTCTTCCACCCCAAGAATAAAAGAAAAAATACTCTTGAATTTCATTATGGTTGTGGTGAATGTACTGGACCATAAATCGACATAGCTTACTAAATGTTCTCTCATTTGCTTTATCTTCTAGACCTCAAAGAATTGCATGATTTTTAGCATCAATTGCAGATGATAGTATAATTCATCAGTGGAATAATAAGTGTTTAAAATAATTCCTCCACTCTTCCTCCTTGCTGTTCCACTCCATTACAACTTCAAATAACAACATCCTGCTAGTAAATCTAAGATGAAAAATAAATTTTAGCATTCATTCCTTTTTACCTCATTAATTTTATGTATAAAAAAACAGCCACATTGGTAAAAGATATCCTGCCTTCCAAAAATGGGGACTTTTTATATTCACATGACATATAATACCACTCCGTTGTTGCCGGCAGATAACTTTAATTGCCAAAGGCAAAATTACAAGTCAATCTGTAACACAATAGTCACAAGCCTCTCGAACAAAATGGGCATTTTAACTGTCAGACAATTCAACTAAAGTCTGCCCTGTATTATAATGTTCTGTTTATTTATACTATCTTTAAATAAATTCTTCTTTTCAACCATTTTTCTCATCCATATCTCAATTCATTTCTTCCTTTCTGATTCCAGTTTCATCTACAGACTGATTGATGATGGTTCTTGCTGGTCTACCACTTGATCTTTTCCTATAATTTGGTTCCCATATTATAAGCTGAGGTACTTATTTACTTTTCCAGCAATGACCATTAAACTGCACTTGCCTTTCACAGATTGTATCCATAATCTCTGGTAGGTTTCTATATAATTTTTCATTGGACATATGGGGTTTCCAGCTGACATTAAGTACTGCTCTTAATATATATACCATCCATTTTTTTGACAGTTATTTTGCTAATGTCCAGCTACTTGACTCCTATAAAAGAATTGTTTCTACTCTTTTGACCTGAAGAGTTGCACATTCACTTTCAACCAATTTTTTTTTTTCTTTTTTACTATGAGATGTTATTTGCTTTTACTAGTTCTGTATATGCTATTGTAATTCTAACTTTGGTCTTTTTGTGAGGAATTCAGTCATGAGCCCAAATATAAAAAATCATCCCCTTAATTTAGATTGTCACTTTTTAATGCTTCTGCTTCATTAAAAGGCATGAATTCTTTTTTGTAAAAATTTATATGCTGTCCATATATGCAACAGATTCTAATCTGAGAATAAAGAGTTCTGCTTGCTCGATAGTATTGGATGCAGGTATTAGATCATCTACAAAATCTGTCTGTGATGGCATTTCAGAGTATTAACTTGTTTACTTAGAGCAGGGGTCGGCAACTCATTTGACCCCGCGGGCCGGATTGTGTTATAATGATGGGTAGCGGGCCGGACGAAGGCCATTAATGAAAAATTAAGGAAAATTACATATGCAGACCCCTGTCAACCTAAATATTTAAAACCATAATGAAAATAAACATTGAGAAATCAGAAAAACAAAAGAAAATCTAAAATTAAAAACACCTAACAAAAATTACTTTTCCTCAAGGAACGTCAAAAATACTTCAAAGAAAAAAAATCAATGAAATGAAATGAATGAAATTATGACGTGTAGGTTTGAAACTGTTATTGAAAATTGTTCCATAAACAAACCACACACACACTCGCACATCAAACAAAAACGAAGCACATATACCCATACATACGAGTACAAATACTTGCAAACATATACACTTACGTACATACACATGCGGTATCATCTACACATTCATGAGGCATGTATGTATAATGCGCGTATGTTTAACTGTCTTTAGATTTCTGCTACCTCACATGTCAGTCCCTCCCTGGCCTCTTTCACTTTATCGTTCCTTTCGCTTCTGTTATCTTTTAATGTAGCCAAGGGCCATAAAAAATATGAAAGCCTCGTCTCTCATGTTAAAAATAGTCATTGGTAATCAGGCTCATGGGCCAGTCAAAATGCCTTCGCAGACTGGATCTGGCCCGCAGGCCGTAGGTTGCCGACCTTTGACTTAGAGTAATCTCAATACTTTTCTCATATTTAGTTGCAAGTTTCATTGCATAGTTAAGGGCAATGCTGAACAGAAGTGTGGCCAATGTATCTCCATGTAAGACTTTAACTGAAATTTCCAAAATTTCTATATCTCTATCTGATAATACTTGTTACATTATCTGTGGATAACACATTGATAGTCAATCCTATTTTAATGGGTATTCCATAAACCTTAATTCCATGAACTTTCCTCTGTGTATAGAATAAAAAACATTCCTGAAATCAACAAATGTCAGTATTGTAGGAAGGGTTTTAGTTTTTATAGCCTAATTTATTAATTAAAAATAGATTAAATGTTATAGGTTTAAAAAAAGAAAAAAAAAAATTCTTTACTCTCAGTTTGAAAATAAATGTTAGTAACTTCTTTTAAAAAGTCACTCATTTTCTTTCTTTTTTTTTAGTCCCGAGAAATGCCAGCTTGGGGGGAAAAAATAATTTTTTTTAATTTAAACTTAGAAAAATACACATTTCATTCTTTTGCTTTCACTTTTCAATCTGATGAAGTCTTAAATGGCAAAATGCATTATCAAATATATTTCTAAACAAATCTACTTTCATGAACATTTCCAATTGTCAAAAATTAAAAAAAATTTGGGGGGATTATATATCCTAATTTTAAAACTTATATATATCTATAATAAATTAAAAATGCTACCTATTAATGCTAGCAAATAATATACATAAGATTATATAATTTAATGTATATCAGATTTCGCAATTTCTGCTAATAAAGTGCTAATTGTTATAAATTAGAAGTAATAACATTCAGTAAAGTTTTCTAAAATAGATTTTCTGCAATCAATACAGACATTCTTGTCAAAAGTCCTGATAAGTAGTTAAAAAAATATGAGTTGAGCTTTCATAAGTAATGAACATTAGTACTTTTAATTTATATGTTTATATATGTAAAATTTCAGATATAACTAAAAATGTTTAAAAGTAAAATATGAATAATGTTTTTATTCATATTTAATATTTGATAAAGAGTATCTGAAGTTGTCTTTATTCAAGTTTGTATATTTTAAATCGGTTTTATAGAAAGCACTCCTTTTGCTTAAATAATAGATAAAATAGAAATATATTGGTTTCAAGTTTTCTAAAAGAATAATCCTTGTTAGTATGGCCAGTTTGATCATGCATAGAAGTGAAGATTATTTTTACAACATGATTGAGATCACTAAAAGTTCACCAGTATCTTAAGTGAGTCAGTTTGTTGTTTCAAGTTTAGTGTTCTGAATTCCTTCCATTATTTCATTGGTATTGGCACCCTGCCATACAAAGAGTTAACCTTTTATTTTCCATGATGAGATTGTCTTCTTGATTATTAATAATTCTTTTTAATGTTCAAGTGTCTATTTCCTCTGTATTTTGATCAATCTTTATCAACAACCTGAATACAATGTCAGATCTTAAGAAAATTAGTGTTTTCACAAATAGTATTGACCAATCAATGTTGGTACAATTTTTAGGATATAATTATATGAGCAATATATTATGTACATTTTAACTTATAATATCTATCCTTGTTAAAAGTATTGATAAATTGTTTGGGGCATGTCAGGTTTTATTATGTAAATAATTTTTTATTTATAAATGAATCCTCCAAAACATAGGCCATAGAATATATATTTAACTCGTGTATATATATATATATATATATATATATATATATATATATATAAATTATTTTACATCAAAATATGAGCTCTTTTACATTCTATAACCTTCACCAGTATTTCATGTATTGGCTTTTTTTTAAAAAAGAAACTTTTCTACTGTTTCAGTTTTAACATTACTTGTTACAGTTTTTATTACTTCCCAGAGTTTTTGCTTGAATATTGTTTCCATTCTCTCATACATCTTTTAATAGGGGACCACAATTTTTCTGTCAGATTAATGTGGCAATTTCATTAATTTGGTATCATCAAAAGCATTTTTTGACAAGGTAGGCAATAATCCACTCTGCAGAATGTGAAAGATCATTGTCTTCCTCTTTAGCTTCTTAGTTCTGATCTGGACTACTCAGAAAAACATTTTGTCCAAGAACCAGAGTTTTTAATACCCTGCATGTTTTCTCTCTGTTTGCAATATCAGCTGCTTTAAATCATTTCTTGCTGGTCAGTCCAGTTATCATGCTTATTACCCTTTTAACTTTTCTTAAGTCTGTGACATTTTAAAGTCATTTTTCTTGTTCTTGCCAATATTTTCAGTATCTTTTCTGATTGTTTTATGATCATTTTTTTTAACATTTTCTCAATTTCGAAACTTGTATTCACATTGCTTTACGGTATCTTTTCTCTTTTGAGGTCATATATTTAGCACTCGTGCTGATATTTAAATCACTGACTTTAAAATTGTATATCAATATCACTATCTATCTGATCATCCTCAGACACTTCTGACTACTTCTTTCCAACCATGTCTCTCATCCATATCACTACCCAGTTGTTCATTTCTAATTCTGATGTCATCAATAAGTTGATTGATTGATGGTTCTTGCTAGTATACCTCTTGATCCTTTCCCATAATTTGCTTCTCATAAGTTGATGCACAACTTCTTATTTACTTCTCTGTCAATTGCCACTGAACTGCACTCATCTTTCACAGATTGTGTTCATAATCTTTGTTAGGTTCCCATATAGTCCCTCTTTGTGAATATGTTGTTTCCAGCTAACATTTAGTGCTGCTCTCAATAGTCAAATTTATAGGGTTTTTTTGGGGTGGGGCAGTGAGGTTATAGCTATACTATTAACAGGTTGAGTATCATTTATCTGAAATTCCAAAATTTGAAAGATTTTCAGATGCTGACATGACTTGCCGCAAATGGAAAATTTCAGAAAGCAACATGGCTACTCATAGCATGATTATTGCATTGCGAAATTACAAATAAAATGCTGACTTTTTTCAGTTTTCATTACATTTAACTGTAATCAGAATTCCTGTTTTGTTTTATACAAATATTGTATGTATTGTAACATTTTGTTCATTTGTAGAGACTGATAGCTTACCGACCTTTCCTTCTTACAGTAACATCATCGATTATATATATATCCTCTCCCTCTAGTTTCTTACACCTGATATAGAAGTAGTGTTTGGTGTTGCTTTTATATTTTTTTGTAAGTAGGGATCATGTTTTTTTGTACATGTACAGGAAGTACAAAACATTATTTTTACATGGAATCTTAATTTCACCACTTAAAAATCAGTGTGAGCATTACAGGACTAGTGTTGTTACCTGTATCTTTAGGGTATGTCATTTATATAAAACTACCTTCAGTGTATATGTATAAGCTGTGTTATGAAATGTGTGGAGATATCATGTTTAGATTTGGGTTCCATTCCCAAACTGCCCCATTTTATAGATGCTATATAAAAATATTCCAAAATCAAAAAAATCTGAAAAGTTTAAGCACTTCGAGTCTCAAGAATTTCAGATAAAGGATTCAACACACACACACACGTGTGTGTGTGTGTGTGTGTATATATATATATATATATATATATATATATATATATATATATATATATGCTTACATCAGTTTTATTGTAAAAACGTAAACTTGCATAATAAAATCTGACAGTCTAGATTACATACACAAAACTGAAAACATATCTTATTATTGGTAGTAAACATTTCCAGCAATAGTCTGCCAGTAAATAAACTTTTAATATCTCTTGTCTGAATTCCCATCTGACTACCCTTTTATAATTTTCTTTCATAACTGGGGTGGTTGGGTATATATGTATTTAGAAAAATGTTAATGAGTAGAACACCTTCACTCCCTTGAAGATCATAATGTAGCACATGCTTTTCTCTGTGTTTGATGTACATTACTTAAAAATGCTGGGCATTAAAAAAAAACAACAAAACATAGAAAAGTTATTAAAACCTAGAAATCTTGTTTGATACTCCATGATCATTATGGTGGAATTAATTTCATAAACTATGCATACAAACTGATATTCACATTACTTTAAACAGGGTAGGAATGGAAAAAAAAAGGATGTTTATTCAATATACACACTTGTGTGGTCTCTTCTACAAATGATACAGCCATTTAATGTTTGAAACAAAAAAAACAAAAAAAACAATAAATGACCTGAAATAAAATCATACATTAGTCCCTTGAAAAGTACTCTACCTGAATCTCTTACACTTATTCCAATGTTTTGCTTTTCAAAACAGTTTCCAAAGAATTCTTTTTGGATTACTATCTATGGCTACCTTGTCAACAGTGATAATGAAATATCTCTAAGGGACAAATTTGGACTGTAGGGATGGGCTAATGTTTTGCAACATGACTTTACCTATCTACTTGCTCAATATTTGTGAATGCAATGGTTGCACAGTACAGAAGCTTACTCAATGGCATCTCATTATCAGTTGAGTGTGTTTTTGTTTGCATACAGTAAAATATCCTCTGATTGATTGCCAAGTTACATGATTTGTTGTTGAAAGATTAAAAAATAGCTGGGTACTTTTTGGATACATCTTGTACATATAAATGGCACCTTTTAGTACAATATTGAAACAATTATCCATTAACCTATTACTCAAGCTAATTGTTAGTTAATTTTGTTGATCATAGAGCCATTAGAAAGAATTCTATATCAGATTTTACTTGCTGTGTATTTATTACTTTGTTTTTCTAACTTTTATTTTTGTTTCTGTTTTTTATTACTTCATAATCCATATATCAGTTTTTTGCCGAAAAATATTCCTGTTCATACTTGTTTTACTTATTACATGAAAATCATTTTTTTTTTTTTTTTTTGTTGTTTTTTTTTTTTTTTTTTTTTTTTTTTTTTTTTTTTATCATTTACTATCAGAATAAAGTTCTGATTGAGTGAAATTATTTGTACAGAATTTTTTTTTTAACTGCTTCCCCGGTGTAGACATATATACACGTTTTTACCAAAAAGTGTCTTTTTTTCAGACATGGATGAATAAACACATCCAAAACATAACGTTCAATAACCAGCTACAGATGTATTTATTCACTGATCTTGATTATTATTATTATTATTATTTTTATTTTTTTATTTTTTATATGCTCTTTTGAGCTTGAATTTAGTCCAATTATCAACTTGTATGTCTGGTAAAGGTATTAGCCATTGCTCAAGTACTTCAAGGTGCCTCAGTTTCTTAGTTACTATATTAAATACAAATGAAAAAAATTCATCTGAAAATGTTTTTTCCAAAATAATTGATGGGGAAGGGGTTAAATATCTAATAATTGGAGAAATGGAAATTTTACCATATCCTGATGTTATTGCTTTAATATATTACATGAAAATCAGATCTATTAAGTTATGATGATAGGCCTTGTTTCACTCTTATTTTTGGTTAGTAAAATATAGAATATATATATCAATACAACAAAGTGAGATTTTTATACATATGTAGGATTTATTATCAGAAGTATTTGGTTGTACTAGTTCAGTAGATGTATGAAAGTTCTTGTAATGTGGTTGTTAGTAAATATTTCGGAATTTTGTGTGTGTTGTGGTGAATGAATAAATTGTTTGAAAGTGATAATTCTGTCATTAAAAGGTAATATTAAATATGAGAAAGTGATATTTGTGTAAAATTTATGTGGTAGCATCTTAAATCCATGTGCAGTCAATGAAAAAGAGGAAGATTCTAAATTTCCTGCCAGTAAACCAGTTTTCTTTTTTTTCTATGGAATCGTGGGAATTAGATTCTTTTTTTTTTTATTTTTTTATTTCTCGTGATCACGAGATCACTACAAAGTCATCTGTGTTCTTTATATTGGACTATGCCTCTTTCTTTTTCTTTCTCCTTTAAACATTAACTTTTACAATATCTGCCTTATACATTAAGTATTCTGTTTACAAATAGGTAAATCAGCTATCAATCTCTCAGTATGAATGTTTTGATGAGGCCTTGGAGTATATTGGCTGTTAGAATGGATCTATGCTGAATCAAATGGAAACTTCAGCATTTTACATTTTTCTCATTATCCTTTATGGTCTTTTTAAGTACTGTTACCAGACCTTAAAATACCTTATTTAGTATTGATAGTTGTTTGTAATAAAACGTCACAATAAGTTTAAATGCAGAACTTGAAAGTGATTTTCTTTTAGTTTTAGAGCTTTTGTCTGCTATATAATGTATTATTATTAAGAGTATTGTTTTATTTAAAACAATGTGCATAATCTTTTAATGCTTTGTGTATTTATATGGATCAAATTTATTTTGTAATTCCTTGCTATTGTTTATATTGCTTTATTCTAAAAATGCTGTGATGACACAAAAGATAACACTGACTGATTTTTACTTGTTTGAATCTAAATATAATATAAATGCTTCTTTTGTTGCAAAATACCATTTCTTTCAGGTTCTGTTAAAAATTTTATTTTTTTTTTTTTTTATTTTTTTTTTTTTTGCATGGGTTACAAAATACATTCTCTCTTTAATTTGTTTCTTTATGACTTTCAAATATTCATTTTAAGGTTAGTAATTTATTCAGGCTAAAATAGTTTAATTCTTATTTTTATATATATATATACACACACACACACACACACACACACACATATATATATAGATATATATACACACACACACATATATATATATATATATATATATATATATATATATACACACACACATATATATATACACACACATTTTAAGGAAAACTGACAAAGAGTAAAATATTTTCATGTTACATCCTTTAGGACTTCAGCAGATTAGTGATGTTTAAGTTGATGCAACTACATGTGTACAAAGGAGAGGAGACGCTGAGAATCTTAAATTGAAATAAACTTTTCTTTTTCTTTTTTTTAAAATATATTTTGGGTATATGATGTATTCAATGGAGGAGGACATATTAAACATTTGATAATTTTGTGGCAATACACACTTAAAGGTTTTAAGCAATTTTGATCAACCTTTCTTTTTATGGTTAGCCATAAGGATTTGTAAATGTACGACTACTTTACACTTAAGTAAAATAATAACAATATTTATTAATAATTTATTATAGGAAATATCAAGTTTTATGGAAACATTGTTAACAATTATGTATTTAGTTACATAAAAAAATAAATAAAAATAGTATAAATTTTGATGCTATATTCGATTTGTTAAGTATTTTTCTTTTTCTCCTCTGTTATTGACAGCATTTTAGAATACTTTGGCTGCAATGCTAAGTTTCCTAAGTTGAACAAACTGGAGTCATTTTGCTTATGCATTGCTACTTCTCTTTTCCATCAGTGTTTTTAGATCGCTTTCTTTCAGTCATTTTGATGGGCAATAACGAAATTCTGAAAGTTAGAATGATCTTATTCCATATTGAAAATAAAGCCTGTAAAAAGGAATATTTTAAATTAATATGACTGAAAATAAAATACTTTGGACAAAAAACCTTAATGATTTCACTATAATTATATAACAATGTATTGATATTCTGCAGGCAAATATCTCATCTCATTGCATGGTTATAAACTATAAATCTAAGTTGAGTTTAAAATATTGTGTAATCAGGTCTAATTTTTTGTAAAATACTTGCATATGATCTGATGAATAATTTACAGTGAAAAAAAGCAATTTTCAGCATTTTTTGTGTGTGTTGTTGTTGTTGAATATGTCCCTCCTCCACCGAACATGTCATACACTCTAGCTGATTTCATTTTGTTTCTTTTTGTTTTTGTTTCCATCACTTTTGTTATTAAATATCTTCAGAGATATAGACAGAAATATGCAAGCATCTAATATTGAGTGGTACCCACTATTCTTACTACAAAGCCCATTGGCAGATGATCTGATCATGTTCAATTATTATGCAATAGTTTTGTAATATCTTTGCAATCTTTAAAATGGCTGACAAATTTGTGGAATGAGATTGCATTCAATTTTACATGAAATTGGCAAATACTTTATCCAGCTTTTGGCAAACATTCTTTTGGTTGAACACAGGTTTTGAGTATTGTCTCAAGGCCAGTTTTGTGTCAGTTTAAGATTTTTCTTTTCCTTTTTTTTTTTTTTTTTTTTTTTTTTTTTTTACAGTGAGGTTCACCCTGTATATTTGGAAACTTCAGGGCAACTGATCACTGCAGAATGCTAGAAAATACAAAAAATATTGTGACTTATCCATGAGGACTACTGCTAAACCATCCATCAGCTCTTTCACATGGCCAGAATTGGTTATGAAATCTGCCAGGTGATACTTGTCAAAGTACTTTCTAATACCACCTTATATCTGTTATGAGGTATGACAATTTAATGCCTGGAATGGTCTTCTGAAAACAAAGGTTTCTTACCTGTCACTATTGACTGTTGTCACCTTCAAGGTTATCCTCCTTGTGAAGCTGTGCACTTTGAGATGATGATGTTATTACTAGAAACATTCTTGGAACTCACTTTTTCAGAATATCTTTCAGTAAATGTAGTCATATATTGCTGGATGTCAGCAAATATTTCTCCTTTTAGAAAATTTTTCAATTTTAGAAATAGCCAAAAACCACAGTGGGATAACTCTGTTGAATAAAGTGAATGACCCATTTTTGTAATGGATTTCTTAGTCAGGAACTTGTGAACTGCTAATCCATCATGTATAGGAACATTGTCATGGTGGAGAATTCACTTGTTAGGCCAGAGTTCAAGTTTTTTTGTTTCTCCGAACAGATTCTCATAACTTAATCAGCTCTTCCAAACAAACATGTTCATTGACACTTTGTCCTTATGCTAGGAATTTATAGTAAACTATCTCCTTGTATTCAAAGAAACACACAAGCATGGATTTGAACTGTTAGAAGTTCATGTTTTTTTGGTCAAGGTGAACTTTTGTTTTCCACTATATATTTTGTTGCTTACTTTCCAGGTCATATTGAAAATGTTTCATCACCAGTAATGACCAAAACATTCAAAAAGATCAGATGAAATATGAAACCAACATTATTTCTACTTATCAGTTAAGATATGAAGATATCTTTTGAAGAAATTTTTCTTGTTTCCAAATCCTTTGCTATGCTATCTCTCTTTTCATATTCAGTTCTTCAATCCGTCACACACTTAATCTTTGATTTGAATACACCAAATTTTGCAGTATGTCTACATTTGCATCTTCGTGTTTTTGACTTATTTTTTTGTGTCATTACTCTTCATAGAACTGTCTGTGCCACTTGAAAATATTCGATTTCTTTATAGCATGTTCACTATAAGCTATTTATAGGGATAATGTTTAACTAGCATTTTTACCACTCTTCACATAAAACATGATGTTAATTCATTACTTCAGATTCCTTTCACTCATTTTCTGTCAACAGTATGACAACTTCTTTTTTTCTACTTTTTGGCAATAAATGGTCTTTCAAGAAAATGTAAGTTATAATATATTCATATATATTTGAATGCAAATATTTGCCTGACACATTACCCCATTATACTGTTGCAATTCTGAGAATTAAATTCTCATTGTCTCTATCAATAAATCCATAGCTTTATGATGAACAAAGCATTTCTTTTGCAAAAGTTTATTATTTTACTAATTATTCTATCTTGGGTCACAACAGCTTTCTGAGCCGGTGCAGAGTTCTGCTTAAACACATACAGGCTTCCACTGTATACAAGGTTTATCCAGAGCTTCACAACTGTTTCCAGCATCTCGGTGTAGCCAGCATCATTCAACCAAAGACCCTGTTGAAAGGGGTGGAGTATGGTGTGTCACCAATCTTAAAACCATCGCAGAAGCAGGGAAACTTAGTGTGCATAACATGGGCGGTGGGGACATCAGAAGGATCTGCACTGTGATTCTAGTTGAATTTTTTTTTTTCTTTTTTTTTTTTTTTTTTTTTTTTCTTAAAAAAAGAAAACAGAGCCTGTCAGGTTCTTCTGGATGTTTAAAATTATTCAGTACTCATTTTGCTCAGAGCAACCATTGTTCTTGTGTGTGTGCACCAACATAAACTGCCTTTTCCTCATCACATATGACTTGTACTGAATGTTCTCATGTACCACATTGCAGATTTTACCTCAGACACCAGTAGATCTCTGGCAATGGACCTCATAGACCTTCCAGGATTTGCATTGATAATGTTCTGAACAAGCTGTATGAATTGTGGTGTCTTGACATAGTCAGAATGCTGTAAATGCTTTTCGTGCTTTGCTACAGGTGACACATCTTTGCTGGAGGCTTCCAACTCCTTCTGAATGTTATGCACAAACAAACTGCCAACATCCTAGAAACATGCAATCTCAACCTTATTGTGCTTTGTGCGTTTCACAACACTTACAGCATGTTGTTTCATGTGTTAGCTGATAGTTTGCTATTGATGCTCTAAAAAGATAAGTACACATTATCACATAACTGCAATCACATTTCCTCAAATACCTTGTGCACTCTTTATATATGTGTTTGTGTGTATACACACACACATATATATATATATATATATATATATATAATAATTATATTTAGCCTCTTACACAAGAATTATATTTGTGAGATTGACAGACTATCCCCCTTTGAAATAAGTCATGGAAATTTACTCTGGCCAAAATTAACATTTTACTTTATGATATAAATCTCTGCCACAAATAACCAAGACATTAACAAGCAATATTTTAAAAATATTGGCAAATACTAGACGAAAAATGTTAATTATGGTCTATTGGATGGTGAGGAAATTTGTGTAAGTTTAAAAAAAAAAAAATTATGCTTCCATTTTTTTATTGAACAACATATTTACTATTTTGTTCCACTATCTTCCCTCTATTAGAAACTTTATAATTCCATCCTCCTAGAAAAGTTTAAACTTAATCAAGAAAGACCTACTTTAGATTTCTTTTGGTGTGTGTGTGTTTTTGTGGGCTTTTTTTTTTAATTTTTTTTTTTAAGTTATTATTATACATTCTTGGTTGGTCAGAGAACTTTTCAGCCTCTACTTGCAATAATGCAGACAAGTTTGATTTTAATGTCCAACATAAAAGGACACTTAAGATTTTATATCACTTGTCACTTTTATGAAATGTAACAAATGTTCTAATAAATTTTAATAACATGTAATTTTATTCAAATGTGCAAATTTACTTTTAATATTAATTTAAAAATCAATACTTTCAATCCTTCTTCCCACAAAACAAAAATGACATAAATGAGGGGAAAATATATTAAGTGTGGAGAATAGATATAAGACTTTTAGGTTCAAGTAGTTACAATTTAAAGACAGTACAACTCTTGGTAAATTAATCTGTAATCCACTTATGCACTTCACTCTTCACTATCAGATCAGCTGTAGAAAACTACATAAGTGGAAAATAAAGAAAATATTGACATTTTGTGTGTGCTTCTGTAAACGTATATTTGTATTTGGTAAGACTTCTTCATCTGCATGGTCTGTGTGATGGTACCTTGTTTCTAAAATTAAATCCAATTAGACACGTTAATTTCTGTCTGAATTTCTAGGATGAGGAGTTATCATTATTTACATACAGACTATTGTCCTCATCTTTGTTGGAAAGCTGTTGTCTGTACACAGGACATCAACATTTCCATTATATTATCTATCAGTACATTCTCCAAGAGATGGGTTTGATTCCAATTAGTTTTGAACCACCAATAGTGTCATCTGTGGGAACTCTAGTGAACAGGCTCACCACATCCATGCTTACCTTCCAATTGTTATGGACGAGAACCTCTCAGATTAATTTTACAAAGTGTTTTGAGTGAAAAGAACTTACCTGTTGTTGGGCTGTGTAGATATGTACTCAGTGGAGACTGGGTGAGTAATAACTGAACAGTACTAAATAAGAACAAGACATCCCGAGATATGGCCAGCAGAACCAGAACAATCTACCCTGTTGATTAAATAAAGGGTTCAGTTTGAAATTCCCTGAAGTTATGCTGAATGACATGCACCTGTTGAAGGCTGGAGGGAACAACAGCTGGAATGTTGTAATAACAAAGATAAGGACAACAGTCTGCAACTAGATAATGTAAATAGACAAGTTAAATTTTGATAAAATATTTTATTCACACTTAATTTTGATTTAACAAATAGGTTTCTTTTATATATATATATATATATATATATATATATATATATAGTTGCCATTTCATCTAGGCTGAGAATGAATGACTTATATTAAACTTGAATCTCTTACGTGTGTGTGTGTCTATTCATATAAAACCATATGCACTCAAAATGAACATTTTTTATAAGTGTTTTAAGCCCCATCTCTAATAATGGATTGCTTATGTTCATCCCCTAAAAAAGGTTAGGTAAGGATATCATAGACTGAGCGTGTGAGCAACAATGAGGTCTTAGAGTGGTTACAAACAAGGAGAAGGCTTATACTTAACATCAGAAAGAGGCAGCTGAAGTTTCTGGGACACATAATGAGGAAGGAGGGCCTGGAGAATCTGATACTCACGAGTTAAATAGAGGGAAAGAGAGACAAGGGAAAGCGGCATGTGACATACCTGACGAGCTTGTGCAGGTGGATGACAGAACATGGTCTGGGGGAGGAAGCAGAAGGAAGGAACTTGCTGAGAGCTGCAAGGGATAGAGGAGGTGGAGGGCCATGATCGCCTACATCCTGAAAGGACATGACACATAAAAAGAAAACAATAAAAGTACTTTTCCTTGTAAAAATCAGATTACTACTTATAAATGAATAATTATTAATATTTTCACTGATGCATTGTTTCCAAGCTATGCTGACCTGTTTTTCGAAAAATAGGAAATTGCCATTTGCTGAAAATAAATAACTTTAAAGATGCTGACAACAATTTCTCAAATTTCCATTTTGGCCAAGTTGAATGGCCAAGGATTTGACTGCTCTATTGCTACTTCCATGCTTGGATGAACTACATTTATTGGTTTCACCAGTGCTAACCTTAGCGGCTAGGAACCGTTATGCCACTGACATTGTAGCAAAATCTCCCACATTCTCTCTGTGTTCTATCAGTGAGAAGTAAGTTCCACTTGAACAGTTTCTTTCCATGAACCACTGCTCTGTGGAATCGGCTCCCAAGAGGGTGTTTCTCTGATCACTATAATCTTAACCTGTTAAAGTCTAGAGTTAACCATTACCTGTCCTTCCTATCTGTATAAACTGACTCTTAATGTAACCCTCTACCTTGAGTTCCCCTCCCTTTGCCTTCCACAGGGTGAACCACACTGTAAACATAAAAGGTGTCAAGATGCAGAAGTTTTAAAAAAACTGTTTTAAAAAATGTATATTAACAACCATCGGTTAACTAAAAAATACACAATAAAAAGTGACAAGATGAAACTTAAAAAAAAAAAAATTAATTTGAAAGCATGAACAGTTGTCATGAATATCTGTAGGAACTCATCTGATTCAAGTGTTCTCTATTTCTCTTTGAACAAATTGTTGGCAAATCCTTGTTGGCTATGGCTGCATCAGACTATATCCACACTGTTGCTATGATATCTGTCTGGAAAACATTTAATAATTTAATAGTAATACTTCTACTGTTGCCTTGTTATAGGATTGTTGCCTGGCTATGCTGGCCCATTTTGGGAAAAATAAGAAATTACTATGGAAATAAATGACAAAGATGCTGACTGATTTCTTAAGGTTCCTGCCATTTTAGTTTCAATAGGATACTCTACAGTACAGACAAAGTGAAACTACAACCCTGACACAATAAAATAAAAGTACATTACAAAAGTGATTGTGTTGTATGCTACTATATTTCTATAATGGTTTGGAAATAAAACTAAGTGTTAATTAGTTGATAAGACAAACGATAGATACCAACATTTTATGGTATCTTGATAGCATAAAAATAACAAAAATGAGAAAATATGCAGTCAATTGCTGAAACCTCCTGACAAGTGAACAGGATGATTACTAAACAGTTCATTTACAAAAAAAATCAGCAGTACTGAATATAACATCAATCAGCTAAGTGACAAATTTTACATCTATTAACTCATATATATGCACACACATGTATGTGTGTCAACAGAAGAATTATTCTGGGCTGTTAATGTTCATTGATAAGAAGCCAACTGAGTTAGTTTCTTAAAAGAACTCTCAACTCATGCTTAATTATTAAACAAGGTTTTGCGACATATTAGAACAGGGCTGTAATTTTTTTAGTATCTGAACACCTTGAGCAAATATGTCTATCAAATTTTCTGTGAAGTTTGGCAAATGTGTTACAATCAAAGACTTTGGTAAAAAAAAATTTTTAGGTTGAACACAGGTCTTTTTGAGTAGTGTTTCAAGGGTAGTCAAATTAAAATGAGGGACATCTATGGTGATCAACCACTGGCAATATGTCAAAAAAATGCATAAAAATCTATGAACTCATTCATGTGCACCATCACCAAACAATCTATATTATTGGTATAATGCCATATTTATATATTCATTTTTTTTTTTTAAGTCTAGTCTGGGAATTTCTAATGCCACCTGATATAATTAAAGCCTGTCATGGTTTATGTTTTGTTCTTTAAATATGTTCCTTTTGCTGGCAGTTTTGCATATATTTAATAAAAATTAGAATATTCACAAAGGATTTTGGAATATAAAAAGATAGTAGCAACCATGCTAGTAGAAAAGGGGTGATAAGCATGGCAAGGTTCCAATGGTTAAAAAGCACTAACAGTTGTTACTTGAATAATTTGAATGCGTGTTGCTGTATAATTAAGAGAGAGACATTGTTGGCTAACATCATTTAGTATCTGCCTTACATATTCTATTCATGTACTTTTTGTCAGCTTGTACACTCTGGTTCTGTTTCTTACAAAGTGCAGATGTTACAGGCACTGCTGCTACAGGTTTTGATGGGATTTTGTAATTATAGGCAAGCCATGTGGGACACAGAAAGTGACAGGAAGGAGAAAAATGTTGATGGGGAAAAGGGAGGAAGGAAAGTATGTTTCCTTTATGAAAGCAAAAGCAACAAACACTGGAGTTATTAATTCAAGTGTTAAACGATAGTATAAGTAATATCCCATAAAGAGAAAGAATCTGTTCAAATGAGAGAGGTGGGATTTGTCATTTAGATAAAGCGAAGTGGGAAACTTGTCATGGGAGAAAGGCAGGAAAAGAATATGAGAAAATATTGATGAGGGTAGTTGGTGGAGATGAAAAAAGAAAAATGTTTTGTTTAAGTATATTTAAAAATAGAATTAATTTTAAAGTAGAAAATGAAAAGTCTGTATATGAGCTAAAACTATCTAAATGGAAAAAGCTATATAATTTCAGTAAAACAGATTACAAGTTCAAGGACAAATAATGATCCTTTTATTAGGGACCTACACTTTTCCTATGATGTCTATTGTCACAGACATCAGGATATGTTCCTGACTTTACTCCACTTATAGTGGAGAGGTTTTGCCACACCTTCATTATTCATCATGAGTGAGAAATGAGATATACAGTACTTTAGTGTTAAATAGAGAAGGTTAAGTTGATTGAACAAGGTCATCATGTGACCCTTGACTGCTTCAATTTTTAGCAGGGATTCAGAAGAAAAAGACTTTGATTCTTCCTCCTCACGGGGCATTCAGATAGCTTGATGGAGCCCATCTCCTCTTCAAGTTCTTTACTGACACCCAAAGACCACAGAACGTTCTGTGGATTGCCTGTAGTCAGGTTTTGAATTCAGAGTTGTCCTTCTCCTACACCAGTTGCCATCCAAGGCTATAGGATCCAGTCTGTTTACCTATAGCTGGGGGAGAAGAGATAGATTCATACTTTTCTCAAGGTTATTAGCATATAAGTGAATGTAATGAACTTGACTGAAATTCAAACTCACCTTTCCAATTCCTCAATCTGAGCTGATATCCGTTACTCCAATGTTCTTTAAGTTTTGTGGATATGTTTGCCTGCAAAAGAAAACATTATTCAATCCTCCTATATGGCAATGAATACTTGACAATCTCCTCACAAATGAAGAGACTAATAGCAACAGAAGTGTGGATCTACAGAAGGCTGCTCAGAATACCATGAGAATTCATGTGAGCAATGACAATTTTAGAGAAAATGGCAAGAAAAAGGACATTTCTAGGGCACATAATGAAGGAGGAAGGCTTATAAAATTTGATACTCACAGGACATTGAGGGTAAAAAGGGACAGCAGAAAATAGTGCATGATCTACCTAATGAGCTTGTGTAAATGGTTGACAGAACAGGGTTTAGGAAAGATAGCAAAAAGGCAAAGTTTACTAAGAGCTACAAAGAACTGGGAATTTTAGAGAGACCCACGTCCTGAAGAGACATGGCACATAGAAGAATAATACTTTAATCTCTAAGCATTTGTAAAAAAAAAAAAATCATCTGTCTCCAAATTAGGATTACTTGTCAATGCTGAGAGTGAAAACAAAGTACAGTAAAACCTTCATTTAAAGAACATAATTGGAGGGAGTGTATGTTTCTTAAATCTAATAAATTCCTCATTTTGTAAAGTAGCATGTTCTGTAGATGACTACATTTAATGAACATCACTTTTTTTTATCCAAGGCAGCACACAAATGACCAGTGTTAAGTAAAACTATATAAAATATCAAATAAAACAATCATACATAACTTTCTAGATTTGTCAGCACTCTACACTCCAGATTTGACTCCTTGTGACATTTGGCTTTACCTAATCCTAAAATTATTAAAATGTTATGGAAAAAATTAAAGAAATTGTGACAAGACATTTTTTTTAAATATATAATATATATTTTTTTTTAATCCAGTTCACAGCAGTAAAGCCACAATGACACAAGGGATTACTGGGTATGGAAGAATTAGAAAACAAAGAGGAGCAAGAACAAAAGAGTAATCAGGAAAACAGTAGTGATTGACATTGCATTTAAATTTTTGAAGATTAAAGTTAACTGGAAGGCATGAAGCCAGAAGAGAGTTCTATAAGTGAGAAGCATGAGAAAGGAAACTTAGCATAGAATTTATGGTTACATTTAGCCAATTCAGCTGTAAATTGTTAAGACCTTGTTGCCAGTAATTACTATATTTAAATTCACAAATTCTAGGTACAATAGTGAAAAGCTCATCCAAACAATAACTATTAAAGTGTTTATAGAAACGGTACATGGAAAGAACTTTACAGCATTGAGAAAGGAACTGAAGCTGATATGTCGGATCAGGACCAATAATATTGCTGATTCTTCTTTAGAATTTATCAAGGATCTCTAAATATATAGCAGGAACACCAAACCATGTGTGGCAACAATATTCTAAACATGGACAAATGATAGACTTGTAGATATGAAAGATTCTGGAGAAAAAAAAATTGTCTAGCACAACACTGGACCAACTTTCTTAGCAGCTGACCTAGAAATGGATTCAATATCTTTCCACTTCATATCAGCTAAAAATGTTAGCCCAAGAAGGCACAATGAGTAACTCTTCTGGAGGTTAGCATCATTCATACCAATGGAAGGCAGAAAGGAGAATCTCAGATTAGCAGAAAGCAGTTTAGTTTTGGAGGCATTAAAATTAACAAGCCAATTTTTGCCCCAGTTAACAACAGACTGTAGGTCTTTTTTTCTTTTTTTTTTTTTAACATCAACCACCAATTCAACTTCTCGAACTGATCAGTCTTACTATCGAGACAGGAATAAAGGTCATTCATGAAAATTAAAAACAGGACCCAGGATAGAGCTCCTGGACACATCTGCATTAGTACAAAAGAATCTGGAAGAGTGGTCTCTCAGGATAACTTTTATTTCATGATTTGATAAAGGTGGATCTGTTCAATCTTGAAAGAGGATTGTTTTGGAAAGTAGATGAGACACTAAGGTATGTACATAAGATCCTAAGAGGAGTACTTTGAAGGAGAATAAGGTGCCATTACCCTAGGTTGCCCCCTCCCCCATTAATATTAAATGGCTGGATACTTTCCAGATAAATTTTATATATTTAAAGTGGTTAATTTTTAGCCACAGACAGGATGTGTTAAAGTATAAAGATACACACTTTCAGTTTTATTCACTTCTTCATTTTCAAATCTCTTCTTCATTATTAACCTTTAACCTTCTACCATGCCAATGCCAAATATAGATCCAAAGTTATTATATATGAATATATATTTGATATGCAGAAATGTTAATCATACAATATTGCAAGATCATTGTAGTTTTGGTGAATTGGTCTCTGTGTTTAATGTCATTTGAAAGAAAATATAATGAGCAAATGTCAGTGCTTTCATAGATACATCAATAAGTTTGTCACTTAATAATGAAAAAAATTCTTTCACAACAAATACTTATTTCTCAGCATAATCTTTCTTTGTCATTAGTTCAACACTTCTTTATTAATGTCATAGATCAATCATATACAGTGAAAATTTTCAATTATAGGCTTACAATGTTACTATTAAAACGAAGATTTAATTTTTTTATGTTTGAATTATTTTATATTCCTGTTATATAAGTATATTACACTTCAAAATTAGCAAAAATAATTTTAAAAAAAATGAAACTTCATTAAAATGAATAAATTGTAGCTGATTTATGACCTTATACCTTTGGAAAAATATTGCTCATTTAAAAAAAAAAATGTATTATTAAAAATATATTACTCTTTCAATCCCTTATCTTGATTGATTTGTTTTCTACAGGTTATCAACCCTTTTTAGGTTATTTAAAGCCAGAATTTTTTTTTTTTTATTATTTTTTTAGATAATAATGATTTAGTGATATATCTTACTAATTAACCCATAACTGGAGAGGGAGAAGAAGTGGATTCATACCTTTCCTAAGGACATTTGCATGTAAGTGAATATAATGAACCCAACTGAAATTGGAACTCTGCTCTCTGATTAACAATTCTGAGCTATTATCCATTACATCACCTGCAGATCCAAGCTTACAGCACCTGGTATTCCTAAGCGGTCACCCATCAAGATACTGACCAGGTTTGACATTGCTTTGCTTCAGTAAGAACTGAGGTTTCAACATGATATGGCCATCAGCAACCCACCTATCTATTGTTTGTAGGAAGAGAATGCATTAAATATAAAGAAAATGGATTTTAATTAAGTTGCTTATTTATATGCAAATTATTGGGACCATTTCAACTCTTATCTTTGTTAGTTACTATAGTAAATATTTGAATAATGTAGCATCTCTGGCTAAAAAGACATTACATTTTTTAATATAGTTGATATTTTGATTACTCCCATCTTGGATAAAAGAAGAAATTACCTGTTTTTGAAAGGAGTTGTACCATGATGGTACAAAGACGGGTACTATATGCTGAATGAACTCCAACTATAAACATGAACAACAATTTTTTTAATCACCCTCCTACTATTGTGCTATTTACAAAAGTATATTTTAATATATTCTGAATTTGACCTGAATAAATATCTATGTTCATTCATTTTATCAATATTAACAGAGTACCTTGCTTAATTCTCAGTGCTGGAGTTTAAACATTTGTACATAACTTTTATCTCATAGTATATGAATAGACATGATTCTAGTTTTATTTTATGACATTTAAATTTTTATCTGACAGTATTTGAAATAAATATGTTGTTTCTATTAAGAATTGCTTTAGGGTAACTAATCTGTATTTTCATTGTAAATTTGGCTTGGGACCTTTTTTAATTTTATTGTGTACTTATAAAATATTTTACTTTGGATGTAATATTGCTTATATATTTTTTCCAGTTTCGTTTAATCCAATGAAGTGACAATTTTTTTTTAATGTTGTTGGATAATCTTAATTTCTCATTTTGAATTTCACAGTTGCAATCCAGAGATGAGAAAACATTAATAAATTTTGGACAACAATTTTATAAAATAATGAAATCCAATTTTTGTATAGTCTTTGAGAATCTTTGGTAGTGCATAAATTTTATGCAAAGTTAATTTGAAATAAGAGTTGGTTAAAAAGTAATTCCTGTTTTCATATCATTTTAAAAATATTGGAATTCCTATAGTGTTTAGAAAACCTGGGGGAAAATGTGTGGTGTTTACCTTCTCTTTTCCTACTCATAATGTTCTTTCAAATGGTTGCCACTCTGACCACATGTATAAAATATGAAGCTGTCAAAATGTTTGCTTTTAGAAGGTTAATGAGTTGCAAACAGTCAGACAGTGGATGTATGCTTATGATGTAAGCACAGTAAGAATATAGTCATTAGAATTAATGACAATCCTAGAGAGAAAGGAGTAATTGAACTTAGTGATAGACTCCACAGTGGCAGGCCAACTGCTGCAAATGAGGATAAAGCCAAACGGACTGATGGTCTATGGCTGACAGAAGAATCACTATTGCAAAATTCTGTGAAATCCTTTATACGAGTCATAATAGTATCTACTATTTTAATACAGTCTCTTGACTATCCAGAAATCTGTGTAAAGTGGATTCTGCTCTCTATCATATAAATTGGTGATTAACATAGTCACTTCTTTTTTAAAACCTACCAGAATAACTCTCTTAGTAGCAGTGTATAGAATTAACAATACATTCATACAATTTTTTTTTTTTTTTTTTTTGTTAGGAAAAACTTATTTTAAACTGGATTTATATTGCTTTCTTTGATATTACTTACAATGTTTGTCTGTTCAGCCTGTGCAAGGAAAAACATTAGTATAATGATTTATCAAAAGTTTAAGTATCTTTCCACCATCTCCAACAAACAGATTTTTTATTTTATTTTTTTTTTAGATTAAAGGTGACACATACTGATATGTGCAGTATTTTAATCTATATTTTCACCAATTTTCTGATATCCCAATTCAGCACATTTCTGTATTTATAAAAGTTATAAAAACAGGTTAAAGATGGATCACTTATGACTGAAACAAGTTTGAACAGGTTTTCAATTTCTACATTTTCTGGAGTTTTACAAATTATGTTATAGTGGTATCATTTCTTGATCTAATTCAGTTTCATGGTACTACACTTTTCTGGGAAGAGTTGGGATTAAGTCCAACTTTCTAAAATCCTTTCTTCCAAAAATGTTTTAATAAATCATAAAATATGGAATAATCAAAGTATTTGCTTACCACCTGACTTTATCACCAGTGGAAACACTACCCAGAGGTTAACATTTTTCTAGTTAAAAATATTTCAGCAGTTATTTCCATGATTGTCTATTGAACTTAATTTTGTGCCTATTGACAAAGATGTGTGTTAAGACGATAGTTTTTATTTCTGTCATAACTGCCATTTTCAGCTGATACTTTAGCCTCTCCCAATAGGTAATGATAACTGATTGCCCTTGGAAACATGTCATGTGGTTAAAAGCAAGAGGAATTTTAAATGTTAGAAATTTTATGATGATGCCTTAAGGAATTTAATTTTCTTCTTTATGTGTGTGTGTTTTATAAATGATACCAAGTAATGATCTAAAGCTTTAGACGTTATCAAAATAAAGAAAATTATTTACTTGATATTCAGCATAATCAAATTGAATTTATAAACAAACTAGACTGCAAGATTTTAGAAGATGAATAAGTTGAATATTTTCCTTTTAGCTATTGACTAGCAGTAGAGCCCGGCATTGCAACAGTAAGAGATCAAGTATCGACCATCATAAAGACTGAAAAATAAAATTGACAAAGATTATTGTTTAAGGTTGACGGACATGCATGTCTTAATTAGTTTTTTTTTTTTTTACTTACGAATTGGTCAAACTCAAACAAAAACATTGTTTTCAATCGTTATGAGTCTACCGATTGAATAGAATTTTATTATAAACAATTGTCTTGTAAATAGAATTTTTAAAGCATTCTGAAGGTAAAAATAAAGAAAAAAGTGTGCAAGACAATAAGAAACACTACCTGCCAAAAAAAAAGTGAAGTTTTGTTGAAATCGGTTGAAAAATGTAGGAAATCCGATCCCATATATAAACGAACACACACAAACAACCTAGGTTTTATAATAAGTATAACTCGATATGAGTTGTCCCACTTTCATTCTTGCGATGCCTCTTAATCGTGTTTTCAAATTGATTTTGTGCAAAAACAATTGTTTTTCCAATTTTTGGTGCTGTCAGAACCACCGCAAGGTAATTTTATGTAGTCCTGTGAAGTTTTGTTGAAATCGGTTGAAAAATGTAGGAAATCCGATCCAATATATAAAAGTACAGACACGCACACACACACACACACACAACCTGGGTTTTATAATAAGTATGATAATAATCTGGAGAACATAATATTCTCTAACACTGTAATCCCTTGTATCTTAGTGGCTTCATTGGTTTACTTAGGGTGAAATGATTAATAAAAAAAATACTGCTAAAACAAAGATTTGATTTAAATTCCTATGGGATTTTAGATTGAATGAAAGACCAATTTTTATCTTGATTTTTTTTTTTTTTAAATTAACTTTCTGTCTTTCATGTTTGCAACATAGTTGATTTAAAAGTGTATCCTTAAGCCCTTCAAGTTAACATTCTGATTTTTTTTTTGCTTTTGTAAAGGGTTTTGTTCCAACTGAACACTTTGGATGATACAACCTGTACTATTTTCACTAATAGACAATATTCCTTTACTCTGCATCTTGTTAACTTCTAGAAAAACATTCAATTAGAAGTATATACTACCAAATGCAGTTTATATCAATTCCCAACACTTTCTAATATCTTTGACTATATCTTTTTCTTATATCCCTTGAAATTTAGCCATTTAAGATTAGTACAATGTACCGAACTATCAATTGGGTTATATTTGCAATTTTGTATTAACCATGAAGATATATATATATATATATATATATATATAAGGCCATAACCATACAGATATTGGTATTCTAGAAAACTATATTTAATATACTTTATATCAAAATCATAAGAAAACTGTTTAATTATCAAGGCTAATAATGATTTCATCAGTAGAAAATCAATTGGCTAAAGTATATTATGAAGTTCATAGAAAGCTCTCCTTAAAGCTAACTGAATAATTTGAGAGTGCAAATTTAACAAACTATTTAGGCTGACCAGTAATATTTTGAATGTGTTTCCCAGAAAAAGGTTCAATAATTTACCTATACTAAAGTTGAAGCATTTTTAATATAAAATACTGAAATATATTAATTGTCCATATTGGGTACCTCACTATTGTTATGGTTATTGACCTAATCTCACAGACCAATATGACAGACTAGTGAGGTTGATCCTCACTTGGTACTTGTAACCTTGTGCCAAAACAAAACTTAGTAAATTACTATATTCAGATCCCACCTAATTTGTGTGTATTATTATATATATATATATATATATATATATATATATATATATATATATATATAATGGTAAAAGTATGGTTTTACGGGTATACTATATTTATGAGTAAAAGTGCTCAATATCAGAGATGGAGTATATATAAATATAAAATTGGACATTGATGCCAACACCTAGCAGCAACAGACTTTCATGCTCAAATGCAATCTTCAGCTCTGAAGATTGAATTCAAGCATGAAACAGACTGTTATCAATGGATGTTGGCATCAGTGTCCACTTATACACATATACACTCTCTATTGTTTTAGTTTCCTTCTTTTTCTTTTTAAGAGAGAAAAACAGCATTCATGAGTCTCAGGCCCGAACTACTTGATTTCAAATGTTAGACATACTTCCTCTGTTGTATTAACTTTGTAGCAAATTATATATTTTGTCCTACTGCAAAATACAGGGTTATTCAAAAAGAGCAGATTTAAAAATTTAATAAAAACAAATGCTAAGAGACAAATGCATTCAACAAATTATTGGATAGGAAAAGGTTATTTTAAATTTATTATTTTGCAAATTTCAGTACACAAAATGACTTTTCTTGTGGTGTCGTCATTTTAAGGGTTGACACAAATTATAACAATTTAAATTTATACAAAATCTGAAAAACCAACAAAAAGATCTTCATT
The DNA here is from genome assembly GCA_903632075.3 of Acanthosepion pharaonis. Lineage (NCBI taxonomy): Eukaryota > Metazoa > Mollusca > Cephalopoda > Sepiida > Sepiidae > Acanthosepion > Acanthosepion pharaonis. The sequence goes on from CAHIKZ030003422.1 coordinate 1,672,538, forward strand.
TATTTTAATAACTAAATCTTTTCCTATATAGCAATTTGTTGAATGTGTTTCTGTCTCTTAGCATTTGCTTTTATTAAATTTTCAAAATCAGCTCATTCTTTTTGAATAACCCTGTATCAAAAGAAAAAAAGTAAGATTTACTAAATTTTTTATTCTAATATATTTTTATTTTCTCAAACTTGATAATTATATAGTAGCATAGATTAAAAAAAAAATTTTCAAATGTTAAAATTAAGGGAAAGAACGATCTTAAATGGCTCTTGTCTAATTAACCTAAAAAAATATTATTTTCACAGAGAAAGACTGTAATTTTCAAGAGTAGCTGTTAATTTCTGCAGCTATGTTGATACAAACCAGAAAATAATCCATGACTTTGCCAGCAGTATAAAAATGACTGCCTTATTAATACAAGATAATCTGCTACATTATCTTGATAATTGATAACCCTGTATTTTTTAGAAATTCATTTTAACCCAAGTTAGAATGCTTCCATATGTTGTAAATTTTAAAGAGCTGAAAGAACGTTTTTGCTTGTAATAATTGTTTATTCTCCCCTATGAAACAATTTATGCTCGGCATGACTCTACTCATGCAGATTTTAAGTAAATGAAGATTATGTATGTGCTTTGACATATCAAAAAAGAGGAGCACAGAATGAACTGTATGTAAGACTCAAATATGCACTTCTTTTAGCATCTGTACTTCATCTTCTTTACTTTAACCACTTCAGCCAACAGTATATCTGCTTATAATTTAATTGATTAGTTCAATATATTTGTTTTTACTCACTCCCTTTATTCATTGATGAAAATAAGAAAGTAGGACAGAACTCTGGGGGACACTCCCATTAATGTGAATGATGTAGAAGAGTGGCCATTCAAGATGATTTTCATTACATGATTTGTATAAGAGAGATTGAATCAAATCAAAAATTTGGCCAGAAGCACAATAGCCCTTCAGCCTGTGAACAAAGGCAGCATGCCAAGCCCTTCCAAATGCTTTTGAGATATCTGAAGCCACAACTAGCATCACCCATTCTTATTTAAAGCATGACACGCTCTTTCAGTAATAACCATCAACATATCTGACAATTGACCTAAAGTAGCAAAAATTCTGTCTGAAAGGTCATGTGAATTGAGATGCTTAACCAATTCGGAGTTTATAAGAGCCTCTGGTAGATTGCCAAAAAGAGGTAGAAGACTAATACGCCAATAGAGAGTTAACACTTAGGAGACAACAGGGCTGATCTATCAGCCAGATAATACAAGCCTCAAGATTAGTTGGCTGGTCTTCATACCAGCCAATCAGATTACTTCTTGCATTTTTTGCACAGCTGGACTTTTCAATGGCAGTTTCTATGATAGTTTTTCTGATTTTCTTTTCTTTTAGTCTTTTTTTTTTTTTGGTGTGTGTGTGTCTCAAAAAGAGCTCCAACTTCTGAAAAGCAAGAAGCAACAAGACATTTATTGGTGATTCTAGAGAGGATGAGAGATTAAAGATGTATTTTGTTTGTAGTTTATATGAAATTTAAAAAAAAAAAGGCATGATTTTTCTATCTCTTCTCCCTATACTTTCTAACTCTTGTGAGCTGTCTAAATATTTGCACAACTATATGATTACATAAAGCTTTATTATTATTATTATTAGCTTTATGTCCATTTATTGTATAAAGTCTTTCTTTTTTATCCATAACTTCCTTTCTTTGAATGAATTCTGTATATTTCTGTCAGTATCTTGAATTATGATATGGGGGTAATGGTGGTCATTCTAGATTGTGGAATCGGCAAGCCAAATTCAAGTTCTGACATAATCTGTTGTGTTCACTTCACGCTAATTCTCCTGGGAAAGGCACATATCCATTTCTTCTCTCTACCAGCTATGGGTTAAATGACAGGGTTACAGTGTAGATTAGGCTTGGGTGGTACAATTCTGAATGTAGAGGAAGCAATGGGAAACTGCTTCACTATCTTTTCCAAGAAGTCATAGCAATACACAGATAATAAATAAAAAAAAGTAACTGGAGTTTTAATCATTCTGAAGAGACCTAGCATTTTAAAAAAAATCAATAAGAATATGTCCCATTGCCAACATAGTTTCAAATCTAAAACTTCTTGTGTAAAGAGTGTTTACCACATTGTCCTATTATTAATTTGAATTTCTTCATTAATTTATTTATCTGTTTTGGTTCTCTCTACAAAATCAGAATAAGTCATTTTTAGTTGAATATTGTTTATTAATAGATTGATTTTTTTTTTTTTTTTTTAAATAAATTAAGGATCTTTATGTATGATTTATGTGTCAACATGTCAGAAAAGCTATTAAAAAAATTTGTTTAATCATAATTTATTCATTAGCATAGATTCCATCGTTATTAATATCCACCTTCCAATAGTTTTTTTTTTTTTTTTTTTTTTTTTCTTTTTTAAAGTCCTTTTAATTTAAAAGAAAATAATATAAAGAGGATAGTTTCCATCCTTCCATGTACTTCAAGATGATTTTGTAAACTTAAGGATAAGTGGTAATCAGATAGAGCAAGAGCTGGTGAATAAGTAAGGTGAGAAAATTTTTTTCCCGCCCAAGTCTTAAAACTTTTCATATATGATCTTTGCTGTATGAGGATGAGTGTTATTGTGATAGAACCTAACACTTTTGCAATTTACCAAACTGGGCCTCTTTTGCATCAAAGCAGCATTTAAACTGTTGACAATAGATGTCTCTCCAGTAATGATAACATTATCAAGGGACTATGTTCTACTGGGAGCAAGAGAACTGTAGTAAACAGCTAATAGCTCAGACAATTGTCAGTTTGATCCCCATGGCATACCTAACACTTCTTATTGCTCTGTCCCAGCTTAGTTTAGTAAATACTTATAGCATATTCTATTGCTGTATTGCATTAGTAAATGGTCAAATAATTGGACACAATATGGACAAAACATTGTCCAAATGATTAAAGTGAGCTATATGAGACCAAACAAATACTATTACATGTTGGATTTTTGTTCAATTTATCTCGGCACCCAACAAAACACAGTTCCTAATTTTTCAAAAATTGGGCCTAAATATTAAGTTATTTTTCTTATATCATTTATATTACTAAATCTATCAAAAATGATGCTTATTTTACTGAAAATTAGATTTTATAGTCATTAGCATACAAAAAATAGGTTAAATCCAAATATTTGGTTAAAATAAGCTTTATACTATGTATTCCAGACAGCATGTTTTTACAATAATAAGGCAACAAATTGTCCACAAATGGACCAATTATGATATTTTGTATGATTGACCTCAATTTCATGAACACGAAGGTCATATGACTAAAATATCCCACCTCATTATAAGAGGATAAGGAGCTATAGGCTTTGAACAACATTAATGTCATAGAGACAGGACAATTTTATTATCCAAAATTTAGCTGCAGTTATCATTGATTTGAGAAGATTTTGGGAGTTTTCAGGATTAAATTTTTAAAGTTGTAGACTTGCTACTGGAAAACAACATCTTCCAAATAACATTAATTTTTATTAAGGTTCTTAATATGACATGATATTTATGGACCCTTCCATTTTTGGTTATCTCCTTTTTGCATATATCTCAAGAGTTTGAAATTGAAGATATTTATAAGAAATATTATCCTTATTAAGGAACTTCTTAATTTGTGCCTTTATGAAAGTTAAACAGTAAATTTACTTAACCTATTTCGCATTCTTTAAAAATATTGGATGTTAAGAATACTTGAAATTTATGAAACGTGTCTTTGTTAAAAAATGTTAATCCAGTTAATGTTTTTTATATATATATATATATATATATATAGTACATAATCTGTTTGGTCTGTAATAATCTCACTTAAACTGACATGTTAACATTTTTTAAAAAATGATATCAGTTTTGATACAATCATTAAACAAGGCAATTAAATATTAAAGGCAAAATCTCCTACAGTTATTTGTTAATTAAACATTGATTATCTACAATTAGATTTTGTAAGTTACAATGATCCTTTGTTTTTAAATTATCTACCAGGTAGGATTTTTGAATAGTTTAATTTATAAATATTGTATCTCTTCAGTCAGTTATGTGCCATGAGTGATACACACTTAGGCGATCATGTACCTTCAATAGATGATTGATGTAGCAAATTTTTTCCTATAGTAGGTTGCCATTTCTTTCTGTGGTAGACCAGTTACCATCCAAGGCTATAGAACCCAGTCTGTCCTGCTATTTACCCATAGCTGAGGGAAGAGGAGGATTCATACTTTTCCAAAGGGTATTAGCATGTAAGTGAATGTATCTCTTACTGTACAATATAACAAGTCTTTTCACTTGTACGAGATGACATTAGAAAATTTCTAGATTGTGCATGTTCTGATTGTACCAATAGAAATGTGCTCATAGCTAATGCTTATAGGTAACACAAGTCAGTCTGCCAATAGACTTTGTGCTACTTTTATTCGATTATTATACAAGATTTTAGAATGTGTTGGAATGGTTCTGTGATCTGTGTGGTAGATAATTATAATGTAGATGTTTTCAATTATTTTACTTGCTATACAAGATCATACATCTCATTCTGTAGAAATGATTGGAAAATATAGTGGCTGAAAGAAACAGAGGTGTAATTAATGACCTTTCATCTGTTTATATGATATTCTTTGGTTATTTGCATCAGGTCATCTGAATTATACTGCTCTATTTGTGGCTTGGCATGTTTGGTACTATAATATCGCAAAAATTGTACATTGTAGCACGTTTTTTGTTAGGAAGATATTGTTAAAAACTTGAAAAATAAAGCAGTTTCTAAAGTCCACTTTAAAACTTAAAAATAATAGTTTGGGGCATTTGTTCATGCTCACCCAATCATGATCTGATCTTTGTTACAGAAGCTAAAAGAAATCATAGATTAGAGACAATTAGGTAAACATGATTTGTAGTTAGTCATCTGATATTAATGGTAAAATATCAATTGAATAAATTCAAAATTACATAACAAATGACATGAAAATATTAAATTGAAATAATGATGTATTAATGAAGTACATATAAAAATGAATTCTATCAACTCTTATTAAAGTTAATCATTTTCATTTCTAAAGTAGTTAGTGTACTTTTGTCTTTTTTGGGAGCTGTATTTCATGACAATTTCATTTTTATCTAAGCTCATAATTATAACATTTTGGCAAAATTAGATGAATGACATTAAATGGGAAGAAAATTCTGGTCTAAAATTAGTTTACATCTTGGATTGATTCTTGCTAATTGTTGCGTTTGGCATTTTGAGGATTCTGTATAATATTTTTAAATGATTATTGCTTCTTTTTTTTCTTTTTTTTAATTAATTGTAAAGAGACGAACATTAAGCTTGTAGGGAAGGTTTATTCAATGCAATTTGATTACTACCCATAAATGAGGTTCAACCATTTCTTTTATAGTTGAGTAGTTCAAGAGAGAGAGACAACTATGGTTGCCTTCCATCACATTAATAATCATTATTAAAGTATATCTTATAAATTGCAAGTGCAGGGACTTTGACTTTGAACCCCTAAAAGCAGTTTAGTGCAAGATGTTCGTTTTATGTGCACTGGTTTAAATAGAATGCTGGCAGTTAAACACTTTATTACTCAGGCTGAATACAGACTTTCAGATCTTGTATTTTTGTATGAACTTTTACAGTTAATTGTTACTTGTTAAAAAGTTACTTATTTATTTTTTTTTTTTTTCTTTTATAGATTACCATCTACTTCACAATACATTGAGATGAAAACAAAACTGTTAGTGAAAAATCAAGCGCCAAACATTTAAAATTTTGGTATGTATATTCCAAAGTTTCTTCAAACTTGGGCAATTTAATGCCTTTTTTGTTTCAACATTCTTTGAAAGCCTTAGTATATTTCTCAGTAATCTCCATGGGCTTCCTACTTAGAAGAGACACTTGTATTAATCTTAATGAATGTTTGTTATTAATGGCATTCTTTGTGCTGTTAGCCTTAAAGTATAGTTTTTGATACTGATTGAACTCTAAGAACTGACCAAATAAGTTTGCTTGACTTTTGTGAGCAAATTAAAGCTAATGTTATTTATCAACTTTTATCAACATTTATATTCAGAAGTACAGACATTTGTTTGAAATACAAGAAAAAGAAACCAACCTTTTTTTTTTGCATTAGGAAAAATGTGATCACCTTTGACAAATCTAAAATATTTTTTGATATTTTTCCAGTATCTAACAAAATCTTCAGCTTTTTTCTGTTTTTTTTTTTAATTTCTTTTTTCTAAATCAAAAGTTGAAAGTCGGTGATTAAATAGGTAGACAGGTATTGTCTAAAAAAAAAATAAAAGAAAACAAAACATCTTTCATATTTAATTCCTTGGCAACCAGTAACATAAAAAGTTGTACAGTAAATTATTTCCTTTTCTTTTTTTTTCTTATCCAGACATTTTCAAGGATTATTTTCCTTTACTACAATGAGCATCAGTTTTTGAATTGCATACATAAGTGAAATACTTCATACTTAACCTTTGCAGTGTAGTTTTATGTTGTCAGGCCAATGTTTAACTGTATTTTGACAGGAAGTAAGTTTTGAGGAGGAAGAGATCAAAATGTGTTTCAAGTGTCATTTATTACACAGATAATAAAAATATTGATGCTAATTATTATAGTTCATAAAAATTGCACAAATGAAATATAATGAGTAGTTTATATTGTTCTTGATGATTGTAAATCAATCTGTTGTTGATCATATAGAAAGATAAATGCGAGAAGTTTACTTCACTGTGGAGCAGTGATTAGCAGTTTAGTCTCACAGGCTATAAAGAGCAATCATAAATGAATGATTTGTGACTAAGCTTAGTAAATATTGATAATAAAAATCAATAAGCTGCTTTCAGGAAATTTATTTTAAAATTAGGTTTTGCATTAATAAACTAGTGAATCCAAAAACTTTAAAATGCTTTCTTCCATAACAAGTCAGATCAGAAAAAGGTCAGTATGCAGTCTGTCATTTCATTATAGGTGCAACAAAAGAGCCTATTTCACATACAGTTTTAGGTAGGTACCTCCACGAGATCGCTAAAAAAAGAACATAGCATGATGAAAAAGACGCCAAACTTGACGAAAACAAAATTTTATCGTCTAAATGTTTGTTATTCATTAAGAGGAAAGGTCAAAGTATTTTTGGGGTATTTTTTTTCATTTTTTTAATCGTTCCTAGCACGTCCGAAATTTTCGTTAAAAATCTAGTTTTTTGAGTCAGTAAAATTGACCATTTTTTCCATTTAAAAAAAAAAAAACTGGAAATCTGACTTTGAAATTTTTTTAAATATCAATTATCATTTTTTCAAAACTTATTTTAAGAAAATCAGAAATTATAATGTTTATTTAAAATATTTTGAACCAAACTTAGCTTTTTTGTGCCAAAAAAGATGTAATTTGAAAATAAAACAAAGCAGGTCATAAACTTTCGCATCTCTTGACATGTGATGAATGATATATTTACTTAATTCCATGAGGCTAATTTGTTCTCTGGAAGGAGAAAAGTGAAATAATTTACATTTACGTGAACAAATTATTTACCCGTTATTTTTAACTTAAAAACTTTCAGCGGTCTAATTTTTTTTTTTTTTTTTTGTACTTAGCTTTCACCTTTACGTTTATGATGCTTTATGGGAAATATATTGTAAAGAAATTAAAATAAAACTGTTAAGAGTGACATTAAATTTCATATTTCTTAAGAAAGGTATCTAATTAATTTATAGGTACCTTTCTTATGAAATTTTATCAGAATTGTACATAAAATACTATAATTTTATGTACATTTATTACATTCTACTGTTATTTGTATTTGCATTCATTTTATTATTAATTTTGATATTTCATTTATGGAAAAATGTCGTAACTGAGATTAATATAAAAAATAAGATCATATAAATTTCATAAGATGATACTGATACTTGTAGGTAACCTTCTCAGTTGAAATTGAAAAATCAAATTAACTTCTCCACACGTGTTTTAGAGGTAAAAGGCCTTAACAGCGGAGAACAATGCTTAACTCAAATAACGCAACTTAATTATATTCTGGTTGGTCTTCCGTATTTTATAATTACAGCTCGATTATAAGCACAAAATTACATTTCTTAATTACTGGGGATCTTCTGATTAGTCAAAATGATACAATTTACAACGCTAAAAAAAAAGATCTATCTCATAAGGACTTATGAAAGCCCAATGTGGCTTTTTAACTAATTTTATAATATTTTAACAACTTAAATGTAAAATCTATTATAATTAATGAAATAACAAATAATTGTATTAAAAATTCATTTTTTCATCGGAAAAATTTTTTGCTTTCAGAAAATATTGTCCATATTCATAAAAACAACTAAAAGCAAATAAAAAGCATTTGAAATTAAATAATATATTTGTTTTATTGAGTTTTGTATGTTACAATTCAGAGCTGATTTTCAGGTACTGGGTTTCCAATTAAAAAAAAAAAAAAACATGATTTGCATTCCTCAAAGCCCTGTGCTTTTAATTATTGTAATCACTAAAACCGATGCGGTGAATTTCTAGCGTTTTCATAAAATTAGTTATGGGGGGGTAATAAATATTTTTAAAAATATTTCTACCATGAATTTCATAAAAAAACATTTATAATAATTTCGATCATCTGTGAATAGTTCCTGAAAGTTTCATTAACATCCGATAATTATTTCTATTTTTGAACGATTTTTCAAATTAATGTGTGTCGTAAAAAAAAAACGTGCTAAAATTGTCTATGTTATTTACTAGTTCATTGATACAAATAGAAACAAGGTTTTTTTTAATCAAAATTTAGAATTTTCTAAAAAGAAGGAAAATTTTTTAAAAATAATTTTAAAAAAATTTGGTCTTTCCTCTAAATAATAACATAAGCATTTAGACAATAAAATTTTGTTTTCGGCAAGGTTGGCGTCTTTTTCATCAAGCTATGCTCTTTTTTTAGCGATTTCGTGGAGGTACCTAGTTTTAGGTCACAGTGGAACACCTGTTAGCCTCTAACATGCTAAAGAACACATGTTTGGTTGTCTTATTAAAAATGGAAACCTAAGTTTAAAAAATGTTTGCTGTAATGTAATTATTATATCAAAACTAATGTTATAAAATCTCATTTATCCCTGTAAGTTTTTGCTTCATATATTTTTCTTTAGTTTAATGACAAATCTGTAGAATGAGTTTAAACTATAATCTTGACTCCATTATAAAATATTGTAAGAAATAAAAAAGCAATAGAAAAAGTTAACTGCTATTTCTAACTAGAGAAGTAAAGTAATTCACCATTTTAAGTTTATCTTGGAGAATAGAAAAAGTACAAATTGTTCAATACTACTAAGCCTTGTATCTTGTGTTATCACAAAGCCAAAATAAGTGACCTGTAAACCTTTATATCCAATACTGGAGGGGTGTAAAAAATGAAGATAAGAAATATAGGAGGAGTAACTTTTCAAAAGTAGTTGAAGGTAAAATGCTAAATTTTTTTTATTTTATATAGAATAAAGAATGCTGTAAACCTGTAAAAGCTTATTTTACCCAATTTCATAGTCTACAAACATTTCATAAACATGTTTTTCCCAGAACTACTAAATTTTAAAGCATCAAGAAATATTTTAAAATAATGCAAATTTATTTTGAAAAAAAAAAAAAAAAAGGCTTTCTTTTTCATATACGTTTTGATTAACATGTGATTATTTTTGTTTTTTTAACCCTGGTTTCTACTAATTTTTCAAACAATTTTCTGAAGATGTTAAAGTTATACTGGTCTGTCAGATAATTTCATGGTTATTAGTTTTTATTGAAAATTTATTCTGAATTTGAGTTATTCATTTTGATTTTTTTTTTTTTTTTTTTACTTATTTTATTTAGAAAGTTAATTCATATTAACCACATTGTATCCTGGCTGATCGCAATTAGCTTTTTAATACCAAAAGAAGTTTCTGTAAAGATGCTTAAAAATCTTTTTGTTTAAATTATATGCTAGAATTTCATGGATTTCTAACATTTGATTAAAGATGTTTATTTTCTTTTATATGACACTGTTTATTACAAGAAAGTAATTTCTAAAAAATCTTTCAAATCTGCATCTCTGAAAGAGCTATATTTACTATCAGTTTAAAAATTATGGTTTCTGCAGTTTACTAAATTGTTTATTAGTAAAAAAAAAAAAATAGGGCATTGTATTTTGAAATGCATATGCACACACAGAAGGAAAATGCAGTGATAAAATAAATTTTATCAGAAGTCAACTAGATGTTTGGGAATAAGAGGCATCATATGCCAGTTTACTGCATGTATCTGATTTAAAAAAAATAAATTCACTGTTTCTATTTAATGTGTTAAATAAAATCTAAACACTTTATCACTCTGAGATTGTTCTCATTCTGCTGTCCATATCTAGGGATGTTATATTTCTTTATTAAAATATTTCTGTCTTTCAACTCTCTGCTCTACAAAGATATTTCTTTCTGTTTATTTTCTATTTGTTTGTTTTATTCATCTTTATATATATATATATATATATAGTGTTTCTTCTATGTACTTTCTTTGAAAAATCAATTTTTGAACTGCTTTTTGAATTTTTTCCAAAATAGACCACTTTTATTTTATTGTTCTATCTGGAAAGATATTTTCAATTCTTGCTTTTCTTTTATATGCTTTTGGGAGGGAATGTATGACAAATAATAAAAATAACTAGAAATAAGAATTTATGTAAACAAAAAGTTGGATAATTATTTACATTCAGACTAATGTCCTCAACTTTGTTGTAATTATCATATTCTGACTGGCTTTCCTCAGGTTTCTGTCAATCTGTTATCATCAGGGAATTTTGGACTAAACCCATTATTTAATCTAAAGAAGTTCATAGGGCACAGTGACCAGAACGTAATAACAAAGATGAGGACATTACTCTGATTATAAATAACTCCTCATCCCAAAAATTCAGACTTAAATAATAGCTTAACTCCAGGTTATATAACACATAGATCAATTTAACTGGAGGACTGCCTTTGAAGATATTTTTTACTAATCTGATTAGTTGTTTAATTTGCTTACTCAGCACAAGGCCATAATAGTGGATTAGCCAAAAACTGATTTCACTACATGAGTAAATAGTTGTGAAACCATTGGGCTAGGATAGGAACCCAAAATTAGTTTAGTCTGGTACAAAACGAATGTAGTGGAGCACACAGTAAGGATTATATTCACAATTATGACTGGATTTTCAAAGATTTACTCATCCTGGGTATGATGATAAACTACATCTGGCAGCAAGGACTCTGATCAGGAAGTTTTAAGGAGCTTGGAACCACCTCTTAATTACTGTTATTCCCAGGTTCAACCTGACCCAGGGTGCTAGCACAGTTAGGGTCCCAGCTATGGGCAAATAGTTAACCCCCAAACTGGGGTCAAAAAAACCATGAGAATATAAAAATAGATTTTTATAGTAAAAATACCAGCAACACATTATTGGGGAAAATAGCACAGTTAGGGTCCCAGCTATGGGCAAATAGTTAACCCCCAAACTGGGGTCAAAAAAACCATGAGAATATAAAAATAGATTTTTATAGTAAAAATACCAGCAACACATTATTGGGGAAAAAAAATATTACCAGCAATACATTTTGACATTCAACAAAAACCCTCTTTACAAAAATACACCATGAAACCTCATATGCAAACTGATTTCTTATAACTATATATTCTATTCATATGAACCTATCCTAAAAATCTTGTCACTATTAAATAGCCCATTGAGGTTGATATGCCGTAAAACAAAATAAACCAAACTTAACTAATGATTTACTAAACAATTGCACTATAAGTTCCCTATCATAATTCTATCAGATGCTTAGTGATGATCACTTGAAATGATAGATGTGAGAGTAATGTGTAGTAAGGCACTATTTATATACTAATACCAGACAGCCAAACATGTACTGTTTCAAACTGCATAGCCTTATTAGCTTGACTTGAAGGGGAAACACAAAAGCAACTCTGCAATCTCCTATCCAGGTGAACAAAAATAGCTGCTCTGCTTGAATGCACTTGCTGATTAATGTGTTTAGAGATGACAGAGATGGTTATCCAAGCAAAAAGAATGAGTCATGGAAAAAAAAGTTCAGTAGTTGTTCATCAGAGAATGATTGTTTCAAGCCAAGTCAAATAGAAATGACCTCAAACTGTAGAACTGGAATAGTTTTTCCTATTTCCCTTCATTACTTGTTAGATTAAATATTTATCCTTTAACTCCAGGAAGCCTACTTCTCACCTTTTTAATGTAGATTTAATCAATGAATAGTAAAAGCAGAAAACAAAAAGACAATATTACTCTGACATATTTTGAGCCGGAAAAAAATCAAAATAAAGAATTTATCCCTTTTTTCTACCTACTCCCAATTTTTTTTCTATCTACCAACATCTTACTTTCTAGTTTTCACATTTAGCAACAAAAGGACATCCTTGTTCACCATATTACCTATGCATCCTTATTTTCCGCATATGAAATAATGATTATTCAGGCATTCATCATCTATATATGTATTGGAGGAGGCACAGTGGAGTAATAGATAGTGGCACGGATTGAGGAATCTGAGAGCCGAGTTTGAATTCCAGTCAAATCCATTACATTCACTTATGTGCTAATACACTTGGGAAAGGTATGAATCCTCTTCTTCTCCCCCCAGCTATGGGCAAATAGCAGGATAGACAGGGTCCTATAGCCTTGGATGGTAACTGGTCTATTGCAGAAAGAAATGGCAACCTACTGCGGGGGAAAAATCTGTTTAATCAGTCATGTATTGAAAGATACATGATCACCTACACATGTATCACTCATGGCACATAACTGACTGATATATGTATCATCAGAATACTCTTATCAAGTAAAACCTTTCAGATGAGAATATTTATATTTGTTTCCAACTATTCTTAACTTTATTCAAAAATCATCTCCCTTCAAGTCGTCTTAAGATCATGTGAGTGTGAGACTCGGGTTGGGGGAGTGTGTATGTGTTTGTGTGTGTATATATATTAAAATAAAAAGAAAGAACAGTAAGATTTATAATCCAGTGTTCTTATTAATTATTTTTATTTAAAAAAAAAAACAGTGCTTAATACAATTCTGCAGAGCATAAATATTATAAATTTACTAGTTTAAAAATATGGTTCCATTGCTACAAGGGAATTACCATGTTTCAAAAACAGAAACTAAAAACTTCAAATTTAATTATAGAATTAAATTAAAATCCCCAGTACTGTTTCATTTGCAAGCAAATTTTGAAAATGAAACAGTACTAGGGATTTTGGAAAATATCCAGGGTGCATTGGGTAAATTGTCGGCATTTTATATTTTTAATTTTGTGCATGCGTGTTGTTTTTGATTTTGGCAACTGCACAGTATAGTAGGGTCAGTTGGGCACCATCTGTGAGAAAAAGAGTCCCATGATGCAATTCACTCCACCAGAAATTTGGAAACCTCAGCTTTCTGTAGTGTTTGGCATTCATGCCAGAAGCTCCAATGCAAACATTTCAGAGTATCTTGGTATCAATCTGAAAATAGTGTAGAGAATTCAGAAAGAATTGGATGAGTCTAATGGGGGTTTGTGAAGGTATGGCAGCTTGGAAAACTCACTCTGATCATTTTGATAAGAAAAGAACTCTGCAATTTTTTGGTGAGGGCCTCAGACTCAACATGGATGTCTACATCAAGTGTCTTGAGATAGTGGTGTCCTGGGTCAAGAGAGTGGCTGTTGGATGACCTTATGTCCTAAGTTATAACCTTCACCAACCTCTTCATATTCAGTTGACATTTTAAATTCCTAGCCTATACACTTACCAAGGAAAATTCATTTTTTTTTTTTTTTTTTTTTTTTTTTTCAGTGATTCTTATAAAATATGAAGTATTCACAATTCAGCAGTTATTGTTGTTATTCTCTTTACAAACAATTGTGGTTTTATACTCAATGGCAGTCATACAGATGAGTTAACTATATATAATTCTATTACAAGTACCACATTGGTGAAGTTTTTTTATAAAATCTGTTTTGAGTGATAAGGCTTATTAAATCTTCTGTACCCAAGATATATATAAATAACTAAATTTATTCCTAGAATAAAAAAAAAAATCAGAAAGTGTATTTTTTGATAGAATTGGCACATTTATCTGCAGAAATTTATGATCCTGTCTTAAACATTTTCTCTTATTAATCTTTTGGAGTAAGCTCTTTTATTTCTTTAAAATTTCATGAAATGTACAGAATCTTTCGAAAGGATTTATAAAAAAAATCTAAATATTTCCATTTGTGATTCATATATATATATATATATATATATATATACACACGACAGAACAAAATCTCTAACCCTGATCTTTTCACCAAATGTGGTGTCAGTGGTATTGAATCCTTTCTGATACAATCACAGTTCAGATGTGCTGGTCATGTCATCAGAATGAGTGATGATCGGATGCCGAAAATCATCATGTATAGCCAACTTTTCATGGTAAGTGTAATGTAGGCCATCCTTGGTTACACTTCTAGGACAAATTTAAATACAATTTAAATGCTGCAAACATTCCTATAGAAGAGTTTAAACTTGCTGAGCAAACTGGAGAAACACCTGGTACCAAGGTATAACTAACTTTGAAAAGAATCGTCTCGGCCATCTGAAAGAATTAAGAACCAACACTAAATCTTGGACTAATACATCTGCCCATATGATGGTCAACTCTTCAGCATGTCCCTTGTGTGGACTTGTTTGCAAATCCCATGCAGGATTGTTGTCTCATACAAAACATAAACATAAAAACTGTACTGAAGACACTCATACATCGGAAACAATGGAAGAGTCCGTCGTCTGTGTGTGTGTGTATGTGTATATATATATATATATATATATATACACACACACACACACACACACATATATACATACACACAAATTTTGAAAATATATATATATTTTCAAAATTGAAATCTGTTTAAACTTTAAAAAAATATGACCCCCATTTTCAGCTTTACTCATTTTAACACTTTCCATAATTACTTTCAATTTTTTCTAATGCTAATTTTTTTAGATGAAGTGTTGTGATTATTGTAAATTGATTTATTCAATTTTTTTTTTTTTTTCTATTTTATCAATGATTTACCAAGAGAATTCATCATCAGAAATATGACTTAAGAAAGACAAGGAAACTAGTGCAAAAATGAACTAATATACAGTACTTTCAATATCTTTGTGACTACTGAATTTCTGTAGTTATGAGATTTGAGATTCATTTGTGTACACGCATACATACACATACATATACACACACACACACTTATGTGACCCCAAAGAAACAGTAGAGCAATCACATCAGGTGATCATGTTATCCTTTCATGCCTTTTGGGATACTTTGTATTCATGATGAGAATGTTTTTTCTATCCTTTTCATTTTTGACATCTTTGATGTTTTAAAGTCTCTTTTGTTAAACCAATTATAAATAGGTAATTGGTGCTACCGGGTTGGTATCTTTAGCAAATAATAGAGAGCTAATGGCTTGGTTATTTGTTTTAACTACATGCTGTGACATGTATCGGCAATTATTTTACAACTGTTCTGGTATGCCCCTTGATCTTAATAATTCTTTAATTATGTATGTTGTAGAAAATTGCACCTGGAAACTTGGGGTAGATATATAAATAGAAATGTTAAATTTTATCTTAGATTTTTTTGCAATGGCATTAAACTTATTTTATTCTCTATAAACCTATTTATATTTAATTTAAATGGAAAATGTTGAAGTGTTGGATGGATTGTGCTGCATGTAAAATTTATGGTTCTTTTACTTCCAAACACCTTGAAATATATGTGGTAGACAGTAGAGAAATCTTGATGTTTTAGACTAATCCCTAAATGACCATAACTTTTATTAAAATTGATTTTGACATAAAGGCATCCTATCCCCAGTGAAAACATTGATCTAACAGAATGTACTATGATTTTTTTTTTCTGAAACTAGTTTACTAAGCATTTTTTCTAGCATGTTACATTATTATTATAATATAAAATGTAATTTAGGATTTCTCTATGCATGTATATTTAATTTTCCTTTGAAATAAATTTGCTGAAATAAAAGAATAAAAATCAGACCAACTGTTGTTTCTGTAGCTAAAGCTAAATCTTTTTATGAGAGCATAAATCACCCATAAGTATATACATGATACAAATGTCTGTAAATTAATAACAATGTTTGATACAAATAGCGATTTTATTTTACTGTCATTTTTTAACATACACTAGTAGTAGTAATATTTTTTTTAATTTCCTAGATGAAGCATTGTTAATTAGTAGTAAAAAGTATTACTACTAATATTGTTTGTGTATTTAAATATTAAAAAAATGGTAATATATCAAGCGGTATTGGAAAACAAGGAATGACTAAATGGTTAGATTTAAATTACTGCAGTCACAGATCTTTGCAATATAATCCATTAGGCAGCTGTCACATTGACAAGATTCTCAAGAAAAAGAGAAACAAATTTAATTATTATTGGAGAATTATTTTTTTTAATTCTGATCCATGTTGCTTACTGATGACCATGCATTAAATGAGTCTTAATTAAAAAAAACAAAAAAAAAACAACTGAAATTAAGATGAAATACTAGTAGAAAAATTACTAATAAATAACAATGTTTCAGGTAAAAAAAAAAAATTTTCATTCTTTATTCCTTTAACTTTGTTTTTATTTTGTAACTTCTTTTTCTATCTCCAGCAACAAAGGTACTTTATAACTTTTATATTGGTGACAATTCAAGCTCAAAGTGATACCTCTGACTTTTTTTTTCTCATCTACCAGAAAACCATTTGAGCATTTGTTAATTTTTGCAACTGAATTTTTTTTTTCTTTATCAAAGCAAAACAATAAATCCACTAAGAGTCAAGGTTTTACTAAATGTTAGAGAAGACATGAAATAAAAGACTATTAAGAAGAGAGAACAATAAAAGAACGAGAAGACAGAATATAACAATTGAAATTGAATTTAAATTTTTGAAGATCAAAGTTGAATGGAAAGTAAGAAGCTAGAAGAAAGTTCCACAAGCAACAGAAGAAACTATTAGCCTAGAACTTACAGTTACATCTAGCCATTTCAACTGTAAATTGATGAGACCTTGCATCCAATCTAGTACTGCAAGTTCATAATATCTAGGTACCATAAAAGAAAGTTCATCAGATCAATTACTCTAGAAAAGTCACAGAGAAGCTACATAAGGGTTATGGAAAAGTGACTGGAACCAAGATGCTACATCCACTCCAGTAACATTGTAGATTCTTCTTTGGATTTTATTAAGAATCTCTAAATATATAGCAGGAGCACCAGACCTGAATTAGAATTGAATTTTTTTTTTTTTTTTTTTTTTGTACTTATATTTGTGAGTAATTTTTGATATTCTATAAAATCAATACTAATTGATTTACATGTATATATAATCTTATGCTATGCCTTATACAATATCAACTGTATCATACATGTTTTTGTCAATAAAAAAAAAAAAGCTAGTAATTTTTAAAAAAATTTTTTTCACTTTAATAATTTTTTTTTTAAGTCTAAAGTATTTAAATATAATATTTGTGTTGTAGTCTTCAAATGAACTATTTTCTTGTTATTTTCTCAGTTTAAGACCTTTCATCAAATTTCTGTAATAAGGAAAATGTGATGTGCTACAGTTATTGGTAAGAAAAATGGAATCCATGAGCTGAGTTCAAATTCTGGTCTAGTCTGTTGCATTTATTTTTGCACTAATGCCCTTGGGAAAGGCATAAATCCATCACTTCTTACCTAAGCTATAGTAAACCTATACCTTGGATGTCAGCAGAAAGACTACTCTGAATTCAAATCATAGAGAAAGCAATAAGATCTTTCCCAGGAGGTCATGGCAATTCACCAATAATAAAGAATTTATGGCAAGCCATGATAACCAATGCCCTTGAAAGGACATGACATTTAAATAAGGAAAGTCATTTAATTTTTATTTTTAAAGTAAAAGGTTTAATGAAATTGAAATGATAAGAGTATGGATCTATTAAAATTATAATTCTACAATGAAGAAAAAAAGATGGTGTGAAATAAACATTTTAATCAAAAGATCTGTTTCAGTAACAGATATTTACACTTGAACACTAACCTTAATTTATGATACTGGTAGGATTTGGTCTGTCTATATCTTCATAAAATAAACCAAAAGAATAATCCTGTTCTTTAAATTTGTCAGGATAAATGTATGGTGTATTTAACAATTATTGATATAGATGATCTAGAAAAAAAATATCTTAATTTTCTAAAATCTTCTTTTTTTTTTTTTTAATATTTGGATAGAACTTTAAAATTTAGATATTTGCTTTATTAAAAAAATATTTTTTTAAAAAAATTTAGACATTAGGATTACTTAAGACCTCTAATACCAAGTGGGAAATAATTTTGAAAATTCTTGTTGGCTTTAAGTACCCAATATCATTGTTTTGATTGTTGGGATTGTACAGATTTCCCCTTGAGAAAAAAAGTGCTATTAGTTTGCATAAAATGTCATTTTCTATTGTCTGTCTCATTAGGTTTATATTTTTCCCAAGGGATGGAGGGTTGCTTATCTTTGATAATTATTTTTTCAGGCTAGTCATTCTCAAAGCTTTCTATAAAAAAAAAAAATGTTAATAAAAGAAAAAAAAATTAATTGGTAATAAAAAATTTAAATGAACTCCCCTATTGATTGTTACTCACCTATTTGTTAAATTCTGATTATATCAAAGTGCATCTAGGATTGGCCTTTAGTCACCTTTGATCACAATCAGTAAAATCCTATTACCTGTTGTGTAGTAATTGGCCAGCATGGGACAGAAGCATGTATTGATGTTGCTTCTTTTCAAGGTGCACACAATTGAGAATTAGGGTTGAAAGTGAAGTATGGTATTGACTACTTGATGCAACCTGAAATAGCTGGGTTTTTTTATGTTATGTGGGAAGAGTGATTTTATTTTGTTAGCACCCTTATTTGTTGTCCTATGTTCATATTTGTCCACCTCACATTGAATACATTGCCTTACTTTACAGAAATAACATTTCATAAAATGCTTCACTTACTCCATCCTATAGTTTGGATTTTCCATTTTGTTGTAGTCAAATTTGTCTCTTTGTTATTGTATCTTTATTTTTATTTATTTTTTCAATGTTTCTATTCCTTATATATTTTTGTTTGGAAATTTTTTTATTTTTTTAAAAACATTGTTCAGACTGTTGTCCTCATTTTTATTGCCATATTCACAAAGTTTTGGTCATTATACACTCCAGCCTTCTTCAGGTGACTGGAATTTTGAACTGAACTCTTTATTTCATCCACTGGCATAGATTGTTCTATGTCTCTTCTGAATGTCTCGGTTATCTCCTTTTAGCCCAATTCTCCAAGTTTTTGTTCACCACTACAATAGCCATTATTGAACTCTTTGGGTCAAGGCACTGGATCCAACCAATGATTTTATCCACTGGACCATGTGTCCTTGCATATCTTTCAGTTTATTTATATTTGTCTCTCTTGATTTCAAGTGGATAAATAAATTTTAAGGTTTAACTTTGTTTTTAATCCATTATGTTTAGGCATCTCTCTCTCTTGCATATGGTCTGTCTGTTCATCTAACCATTTAATATTCTAATACTAAAGAAAATAATCTATCTAGATCAATGTTATCTTAAATCCCTTCAAATTCCCTTGGAATATCATCTTAGTATTCCTTCCATCTTCAAGTTATTTCACCAGTAATTAACTTTCAGAAAAGCAAAAGGCTGCAGAGATTTAATTCTGTAGTATGGGGTGCTAACAGATATGGGTGTTGCAATGTTTTGCCAAAAAGATCCTACATAAGATATGAATAATCTATTTACTCAGCTATTGTAAATATGACAGTCACACAATACACTCAGTGATGTTTCAATACAGAGTAAGTAATTCCTTGAGAGTATATCTGTTCACACATGACAGTAATGTCCTCTCTAATGAATTGCCAAGTAATATTAAGGCTGCACAACTGGTTCTCGAGATATTAAAAATGTCTGGATACATTCCAGAGAGCCTTTGTATCTCAATGTAACTTTGTTGTACTGAACTTTGATTTAAAACTTTCACTGTATAATGGTTAATTTTTGTGGGTAATGGAGAAGTTTTGACTTAAACTCCACCTTTATCAATGTACTTATGTTGAAGAAAATGTTTTGTAAAATAAATGACTTTCTATGAACATTTTTATTGTATATACATGCATATCAATATTTTCATCTTGTGAAAAATTCACATTTATGTATCAAAGTTCACTTGCCATCATCATATTTGATTTTATAAATCAGAACATTGAACAAAAAAAACTAAATTCAGAAAAATATGCCAATAATAATACTGTTCTAAGGACTTCTACTCTGTGCAAACTAAAATTAAAGCCATTTGTATTTAGTGAAAAACAATCTTGAATTAAATGTGCCAAGATTATATTTCTAATTTTTATTGAAAAAGTTACTCTTATTTTCATGTTTCTATTATTTCTTGATTCTTTCTGGTTTATGTTCCTTAAATTTAATGCCTTTTAACATTCAGTATGTTCTGTTTTATAATTATGAAATGATTATATAGCATTGCATATGTCCTGAGCTTTTTTATCTCATTCTGTCTGCTTTAATGTTTTGCAGTGGTGTTTGTAATCAGCCATTCAAATCTGGAAGCATGGCCAAATTTGGTTTTTCACACACACACACACACACACACATATATATATATATATATATATATATATATATATAAAATTTCAAGTGGGCAGTGACCACAGTTTCATACACTTTCGCACAATCATCATGAACTTTGATTCATAATATATTAAAGCTCTGCTATTTAATATGGCATAGAACACTGTTTTTTCCTGTGTGCAAACTTACACAGACTTGCTTGGGAGCTGCTTATTTCTATTAATATATATTGTTATGAATTTGCAATGTATAAAAGTACAAACCCCAGTTACAAAAAAAAAAAAAAAGGTGGGTTTGCACAGATAGGACTGCATGAATAGTTACTGACAAACACAAGATTAATATTTGTAAATAAATAAATTTTGTATAACAAAATACATAATATAGGAACGTATAGAGTGACAAATGTACAATTAATAAAACAACACTTAACTGATATTGGATGTCAGTTCAAACATTTGTGTTTCAGGAATTTAGTTTGAATATTTGTAATGACAAATACAGTTGCCATAAAATGTTCACAAATGTTGTTCTTTTTTCCGCAATGTGAAATATAGAATTCAGGCATAATGTTTGTGTTCCATTTTCCTTTGGTTACTTGGGTTGCCTCTGAGATGAAAGTAAGATATTTTCTTTGTATTTATTTAGGTATGATATTCCTTTATCCTTTACCCATTAAATAGTCAAATACATCCAAGATCTCCAGGATGAAATTTCCTTATTCCTTATACAACAAGTAATGGAATAGGTTTGTGGGTGTATTTTTCATCCCTTATGATCACATGATGAGTTTATTTTTCTAGCTAACTGTTGTCATCAGAAGTCATCAGGGAAACTAAATTTACAATACTAAAATCTCACTTGGTGATGTATATCATGTGAGTGTAGGTGACCAATTCTTACTCACTTTCTTAGGAGATTATTCTGTTTGTTGTCATGCAACCACAAATTCCTTTCTTGCCCTCTCTTAGCCAAAACATGACTCTGTCCAGATAGGTAGTAAAACAAAAAAAAGGAGAAACACAAAGACATCGTGTCTCTTATTAAATTTATTGTACATCTGATTTAACAGTTAACATTGAGGTTCATGTCACTATAAATATATATAATCTCACAGGATGCACAAATACTTCACTGTGAGCCTAAACAAGTGCAAATTAATCCATATATAAATAATACTGTCATTTTTGGGACAGATGCTGTGTTAATATACCAAATATATTGTGTAGTATTTTTATGTAACATTTTGTGATGTCTATTTCTTTATTTTCAGTGTCTTATATAGTTAACAGCTCATAAATATTTAGCAAATGAATGCATATTCTATGAAATTTTATAAAATTTTCAGCAAATGTTTCCTGTCTATTTTAATTTGAGGTATGTTTGTATTCTAAAATAGGAAGACTGAGCAATCAAAAGTTACATTGGGAACTCCATCTGCCAAAATATGGTTTCTGTAAACTCATTTAGTGAATGAGTATATATACACACACACACCTGACTTTATAAAATTAGTTCTTAATACATGTTTTGTTTAAACAAAGTGCATTTATGTAGCCATCTGAACATTTGCAAGTGTTGCAGTGATTAAATGATTATGTTTAAGGCATAAATATATTATGATGAATAAAAACCATATTGTAGCTTGATTTGTGATAGTGCATCCCAATCAAAAAAGAAATTTTTGTGAAATCAATATTTTGTTTTTAGATTTCTGTATAGATTGAAAGGGGTTTGGTGGGGAGGAATAATCAAACTTGATCAGCAATTTTAGAAACACTTTATAAGCCTTATTTCTGTCCCTCTATATTAGTATATGGGCACATTGCCAAGTGGTTAGAACATTTGTTTCCTGATCATGAGACCCGGATGTGAATCTCATCATGGTTGATTTGTCAAGGAGGTGACTTATGAATAATATCAGCCTTGAGAGGTGATACCATCACTCGGCACCTTTAGGAAAGTGCCTGAAAACTATACCACAGGTTAAACCTTGTGAGTGAAACTGTTCTAGCTGCCCTAGCAGAGAAAAGAGTAGTAGCCAGCCATTGTCAGTTTATATTAGTATAGAAATATAAATTCTATATAACTGTTTTCATTAAACTATCCTAGTCAGTAATTTTCTATGATGTATCTTAATGAAAGAAATCATTACCTATTATGCTTGTATATATGATATATGATAATTTCAGCTCCATTTTGGTGACTAAAGAGCAAAATGCTTTAAATGATTGACATAATCTTCAAGTTGCTGTCCTTAACCAATTGCTTTATTAAAAATTAAGACTGCAAGGACAAAGATCAATGAGTAAGGTTACTTATAGAAAAGAAAGTAATACAGGTATATCACTGATTTTTCTGTCTTCCTTGTTTCTAGAACTGTTCCAGATAATCAACTTTGCCAGACTAACAGAAGTCATATAATAACAGTTCAACAATATTCCTCTGACCCACTAATTATGCATCTCTTGTATCTCTGCTGCATGAGCAACTGTTATAAGCTTATATTAAACCAATATCAAATACAATGCCACCTGTGGCCACCTACTGAATTAATCTAGCAATCACATAAAAATTAAATGCTGGCTTGTAATTTTGACTGAATTAAGTGCCAGAACATCAGTTGCCTTAAAAATCTATGGTACACGTGTATTACTGTTTTTTAACAGTGTTAGTGTTTTCTCCTACATTGCTGGATGGCAATAAGTCAATGACAAAAAAAAGAACCTTTTACAAAATGAATATTTTTCAATATCCTTATCAATGTACTTAATTCAGTTAATATTAATCAGAGATCAAATGACCATATCATTGAATTTCAGATCAAAATTCAGTTAACTCTATCAGAATACAGATTTACCGATCAACCCTCCAAGTGTACTTCTTAGTCTAGTTTCAAATTAGTCTTTTTCCTCCTCTAAACAGTTGTCAACACACCACTGTTCATATTTGTGTATATCATTAATTTTTTCCTATTAAGATATATTAATGTGGTTCCAGTTTCAGATGTTATTTGGAGAACCAAGCAGTTAAAATTTCAGCCAAGTTCAGTTCATGTTATGCTTGGGAATGACAAGAATTCATCTTTTCTATCCACCCCACACAGCTGTGGGTAAAATAGAAGGGATGACTTGCTTCTCTGGTTCTTTAGACTTCAGAGTACAGGCTTAAACAGCGGTTCCTGTATAATCACAGAAGTTAATCAATGTCGTGTTTGAACAGTACCTAGAGGGAGGTATTGTAAACTTGGATCTGCATGTGGTGTATTGCATAATGGCTGAGAATTCTAGTCAGGTTCATTATATTCACTTAGACACAAATACTCTTGGGAAAAATATGAATCCACCTCTTCTCCTCCCAGCTATGGGTTAATTAGTAGAACTTATATTAGTAATTCATTATCTCCTAAAAAAAAAAAAAAACTATTACAATCTAAAAATCTATTTTCTGGCTTCAAATAACATTCAAATGGTTGATAAACTGTAAAAAACAAGTCAATTAATTGGGAGAACAACCAGTATAGGAGAAGGACAACTCTAAATTCAAAAACTCCTGTCAACATGTCAAAGACCAACCTTCTGTATTGAAAAAGTGAATACAAATTTGATTCTTGTTGGGAAGCACATTTTCTTTTGTAGGACATTTTGAGCTGGTAGACATTAATTTCACTGGTTAAATGAAAAAAAAAAAAAACAGTGATATCTATTCAAACACATGTGTACACTAAAATATAATGTTTGTCAGATTAAAAAAAAATTTTTTAAAAAAATAAATATATATATATATATATATATATATAATCAAAATATTTTTGAAAATTCTTTGTGTGTACCATGGCTGTAAGACTTTTTTAGTTTTTCCTAGTAGTACTACTACTTGGTTTACAATCATATTTTCTGTTTTTATCTTTGAAATTAATTATGTTCGTGTAGAAAGTAGTGCTTCTATTATACTGTTTGTATTTGATCATCTTTATCTTGATAAAAGGGGTAACGCTGCTTATGGAACTGCTTCATTGTTAGCTTTATATATTATTAGTTTTAATGGTAATATAATACACACCTCTTTAATCTTCTACCAGAAAGATGCTTCAGACTATAGAAGTTAATGTCTTCCAGTTAACCTTTTATCATCTAATTCTCATATGTTTACATTTTAAAACTTTTATCATTCTGACTTACCTTCACATTATATGAAGCATAGTCAATGTGTATACATATTCTTGTAATAGTTTCTTGCATATGAACATGTTCTGTAAAACTAAGTATCTATTTGGCAACGTATAAATTTAGCAAAAACACTTAGATTATAAAAATTGTCACTGCGAATGTCCCCCATTAGTTTTTATATGAAGTGTTTCAAAAGTTTTAAAACCAACATTCTTTATGTTAACAAGAAAATAATATCTTTTGTTTTATTCATTTATTTTTTTCACAAAGGTTGCTTCAGCAAGCTGTCCAGACAATGGTCTACCTTCTCTTCCCAATGATGCTTAATGTTTCTATATTTGACTATTGCACATAAAAGACAGTACCTGCAGTAGCCATATCTGATCATAAATTCTCTGCAGTACCATCTTTCAAAATTAAGAATTCAACAACAGCATGATACTTCAATGATTAAATTTTATTATATTGCTTCTGTAATTTAAATCCTCAAAATATCAAGAGCTAAGCAAATGTTCAAATTTTATACAAACACTAGATATAAGTAATATAATAAGGCAATCGAAACAATAATTTGCAATCACCGTAAAAGGAGTCACATTCAGGTTCAAAACCTTAAGAACTTCCTTGATATAAATATCATCCGATGGGATTGATCAGGCAAAAAGACTTCTACCTCTAATTAAACTTTGTAAGTAGATTGTTAATTCAGCTTTAGCTGTTGACGCTTAGTCAAAAGTTTGAGTTGGCAACCTAAGAAAAATAAATTGTCATGTATTCAGTGAACTACTTTGCCAAATCCACTGCAGTCATTTTATTCTTGAACAGAATTTTCCATATATAAAAAAAAATCACACAGTCTGGATTATTGCACATTCCAGGCAAGTTTGTCATGAAAGATTTAAGACTTTATTTAAATGTATTTTACTCGATTGATACCAGTCTTAGACACTTTTTTCTTTCTATTTGAAAGCAGTGACAGTAACGAATGTTGAAATAATTTAAAATTTATACATATTGATGTTTTTATATTCAGACCTAACTTTAAAAGGGATTTCTCTCTTAAATTTCTTTAGCTTTATTGTTTGCACTTTCTATTATAAAACATAAAATATTGCAAATTCACTTAAGTTCAAGTTTTGGACAAATTTGATGCCAGAAAAAGCAAAATGGATTCTTTGCAAACCAGAATGAAAGAATATAGATTTTCATTTAATTTCTATGTTTTGTTTTTATTTTGTTTGTTTTACTATTTTAATCAAATATCACAGACTGTTAATTTGATAGAAATCCCTACAAGTCTTCATTCATTTTTGTTATATCCTGATAGAAAAAAAAAATTGTAACACCTTGAATGTGTTTTAATATGCTTAGCATTAAACATACAAGTAATATAACTGGATTACAGTAAATAATCATATATACAGATCAATGAATGCGCAGATTTTAAAATAGTTTAAGAGTTTACAAACTTCCATATTAATACAGGATGCATTGGCACAAGCCTGTACTCTCACATTCATATGATCACACAAATGTCAAATACCATCCTGTAATACATTATTCCTTACCTCTTGCATTTGTTGATAACATACAGCAAGAGTTGTAGGTGAATTGAATGTGTCAGACATTGTCCCATCAAGTCCTATACATCTTCAGTGGGGAACAGGCCTAGTGATGTTACTTACCAGGGAATTTGTCAAACATCTTTCAGAGTATGTTGTGTAGCACTGGCTAATGTGCGTAGCCATTATCTAGCTGGAACAGCATATCACCATCCTGTTGTAGGAATGGTTGCAGATTGAGTTAAACAATGTTTCAGACATAAATGTTGCTAGTGAGTTATTACTTATGATACTCTAAACCAGTGGTTCTCAAACTTTTTTTCTCTGGGTCACATTTTCAGAATGAAAATTTTCTTGTGCCTCACCAAATTTTATGTGATAAAAAGTACATTTAAAAATAATAAACAGAGAGGGTTAAGGGAAGAGAACTGCAGATTTGAAGCAGAATATTATCATTAATAACTCTCTTCTCCAATATGCAGACCCTAATTACTATATTCTTAATACTTGATACAGTGCAAAAATATCACGGTGATAAAAATCAGTCAATAATTATTTATACTATGATTCGTGCATACAATTATAAGTAATCCATAATAATATTTTAAATTTTGAAATCATATTTATTTCTGGCATATTAATTTTTTTGAAATGGTTTCTAAATCTTTGATTGTCTTTCAATCATTTCATCTCACCTGCTATCCTCTCCCACTGCACCTATGAGACACACCGCACTGTTTGGGAACCACTGCTCTAAATTATGGTACCAGGGGGCAGGTCTGTGTGCTATAGACAAATTAATGCTGAAAGATGTGTTCTCATATTTGAAAACTATAGCCCCATTTGATCTCCCACATGACTCTTTTGCAATGCCACTGGAGATGTGGACAATAGTGATGTGGTTTAAGTGTAAGTTTAGATAGATATATATGTACCAATAGATATGCTTTAAGTAAAAGCATTCCCCAAAAGTTTGTTGACATTATTTTGCTTTGATTTGTGCTGTAGATATTATGTTGCCTGCTATTGTTGTTTTAACAATGTGGCACTCTTGGCAAGAGTTTATATTCCATAATCTAGCCTATGGGTGTAGAAATGTTAATTTGACCAATGTTACCAAGATCAAAGCACCACTGATGTTTAACATGTGCTGCAAAAGGACAGTCCAGCCTCTTGAAGCAGCTCAATCCAACTCATCTCAAAGTTCTAGCTGAACAAAAAGAGGACTTTTGTATCTCCATGGCATGTCATATTTCTTGCACTAGACTTTTTCACCACATTGTAACTTATATCAACATGTGTTATCTAAAGTTCAGGACACAGAGTGCACTTGTACAAGTGTTACTACATCACATGACAAAGATTTTGAAAATTTCTTCAGGATATGTATTACCCATACAATACACATACAATATTTTTCCTCTGTATTTTTGTTGTACAATGGATTCAATTTTTACTGCCTCCCAATCCAAATGTAGGTTTTATTCTAAAGGAGTTAAAATTAGCTTCTGATTTATTGAGTTAATACTTATTTTCCAACTTGCATAATACCAGTCACAGATGATTATTTATATATGAATCAGCACTGATCTGTATTGATCAGTGTTCTTCCCTGGCACATGTACCTTGGATTTAGTATCTGTGCACTCTGAAAATTGTTGCATACAATATATATATATATATATATATATATATATATATATATATATATATATATATATACACATACACACACATTCATACACATTTCATTAAATAATATAGACAAGTGTTGTCTATTTATTTTATGTAAATTTGGATGATATCTAAGCAACGATAAACATGAAGTATGGGAAGCCGTTCCCATACTTCATACTTCTCCAATTCACTCTCGCGTGGTCATGTGTGACGTCATGAGATGCGGTGCGATTTTCACTTCTAGCGTCTTATATGCACATGTTTATCATTGCTTAGAAATCTATGTAAACAATCACAGACTATCATCACTGTGTTGTCCGTATATTGCTTAATATGTTGCAATTAACATCTTTGATAATGGCTTATGTAAGCCAAAAGCTTAAATTGTATTAAGAAATATGGATCAATATTGTGAATTTCTTCGTTCAATGATAATGTTATTAAATTTATCAGACGTTATGAAAAAAATTTACATAAAATAGACAACACTTGTCTATATTATTTAATGAAACGTATGAATGAAAAGATGCTGCCTAAATATACACACACACACATATATATATATATATATATATATATATATATATATATATATATATATATATATTGTGTTTTATATATGTTAATTGTTTACAAAACAGTGATACTGAAGGTATATTGCTGCAGTCATAATTTCTACCTGTTTAAGGTTAATAGTATTTGATTAGTCATAAGTTATCTTTAAAAAGAAGTTAATGATTAGAGGATGTGCAGGTGATGTAATGATTGAAGGTGCAGAATAAGAAATTGCTGAGCAGAATTCAAATTCCAGTTAAGATGATCATATTCACTTTTGTCCAAATGACATTGGGAAAGGTATGAATTCATTTATTCTCCCCTCAGTTATGAGTTAAAGAGTAGAACAGACTGAACTTTGAAGCCATGGTCAGCAACTAGTAAAGTAAAAGGACAACTCTGAATTCAAAATTATGTGTGCCTGATGGGGCACATACTTGAACTATAACTAATGTCTGCTCAGCATAGTTACAGTATAAACCACAGGTTGGCTTTGTTGGTGTTAAAGAAACACAAATAGGCCTAAGCATATGAGCCTACATGGAAATGAACTGAAAGATGAGAAATCATACTGATTTAGACAAGTGTGTCTTCAGGTCGAAACAGCTCTGATGATGAATGATTAGAAATGCTTTCAGTGTATCTGCTAAGAAGCACTAGAATTGAAAAGTAAACCACTCTTTTTATATCAATGAGAACTAAAATTTGTCACTAACATGTGATTTTAAAAAAAATATCTCTTATACAAATGTTATGATGTTAATTTGGGGTTAGTAAAGACAAACACCAAATAACATGTAACAATGAAAAGGGGTTTATTCGGTTGGTAAGTAGGTACAGAAATCGCCTGAGTAGTCTATAACTAGCTCAGCCAAGAACTTCTCCGACTCTGTCTGTCTTTTGACATGCCACTATTTAACGTCTTTCTTTGTAGACAAGTTCATCTTCAAGAGGGGTGGTAGGTTTCCTATACAACAACAAATGAAATTATAATTAGTTTCTGATGTTCTCTTTTTGGTTTGTTTCAGCTGCAAACACCAAAATTATCAAAGTCCTGACAGTCAGGTTGGTTGAATTGTTTTCTTTAGTTCCACACTTTTTTCAGAGAAAATTATAATTTACTAATCCACCTTTTTTTTAATTTAGGAACTTATCCTGGTAATATCCCCAAGCCTTTAAATGACTCTTCTGAAAGCTATAGCTAATATATTTCAAATATTTAATATTCTTACAATATATATATTTAAACTTTTTGTTTGAAAGCCAAACTTTATCAACTCATAATTATCAATTGCAAAAATTTAAAAAAAGGATTTTAAATATGCAATGAATAAATTGTCTAAATTATGCAAAAATGAAAATAACACTGACATCTCATTTTTACAGATATATTTACCAAAGTTACATAAAAATATCTTGAATATTAAATTTATTCAATAAAATTGCCATTCAACAACAGCCTCCAGACAACTTCAGAATCTCCTGCAACACTACTGGATGGCCTCCTTGTTTATGTTGGTGAATGCTTCCATAATCCTTGCCTTTAATTCATCTTTGGTGTTACAAGAAGTTTTATTGGTCTCTTGCTCAACTGCACCCCACACATAATAATCAAGGGGCTAGTAGTCTGTGGAGTTAGGTGGCCAGATGTAAGGGGTGGTGTCGTCACAGAAATTGTCTGACAGCTATGACTGGGTTCTCCTGCTTGTATGGCATGGTGCAGAGTCCTGTTGCCAGACACAGTCACTTCCAGCAGCCACCATCTTGAGCAACACTACCTTGTCAAGGCACATGGCGACAATTTACCCATCATAATCTGTAATGTGCCCTCAAGTATACAGACAATTTAACATTTCCTGCTATTTTAGGTGAAAGAAAGCAATTTTGTAGGTTTAAAATCAGTTTAGTTTTATAGCTGAGTAAAATTTTCTGTTTTACTTTTTGATTTTCTGTGTGCAGGATACAAATTATATTTTCTGTATGATGAAATTTGTTTGCCAATATTTTATTGGAGCCATTTAATATTTATTTCCAATAAAAATGGGCAAGGTTGTAGTTTGTTTACTCTACACAAGACTTGCTGTTCAACTGTTTTAAGTAAACAAAATCATGGTCAGTAAATTAAAATATACATTAAAAACAAATGATATCAAATTTCAATTGAGATACAGACTACATGTAAAATATATTTTTGTTATACTTCTTCAAAACATGGTCAACAATGTTTTGTCCATATCTACATATTCTTGAAAAAATGACATGATATTCATTGCGTCATCAAAGTGAGACATTTTCAATATTTATTGTTGGCTTGGTAATTTTCTTGATATTCTTTTTTTTTCTCTTCTTTTTTTTTTTTTTAATTTCAAATCAACAAATATTGTAAAATGGAAGTCTTGACATTAGTCCTTTTCCTCCTCATGGGATATCTAGAAAATATCTATTAATAACATTGATTGTTAATTTCTGTAAATAACGCCAGTTGTTTGTCATATAATAATACTGTTAGGACATTTTTGTCCCATCCCCCAAAATCTTATTTTGTGTTTGCAAACACACTGGATCTAAAGAATGAGGCTTACTGAAGGTCTCATGAGCTCTTTAAAAAAAAGAAAATGAAAAACTGTTTAAAAGTTTAATAATGATGAAGAAACTTCATTTCTTTTTATCTGTTGAAATAATATATGACCTGAATGTTATAAAGTCATGAGAGGAATAAGTGAAGATTAAGAATCAATTAGTTTCATTTTTGATATTAAATTCATAAAAATGAAAAAGCATTTTAAGCATCCTTGTGATTCTGAAAAGGATCTTGTTATTTTTATCCATTACACTTGAAATTCAATTGCTGCCTTTCTTCCTGCCTATTCTCAAAAGTTGAGGACTTAAGTAGTGTTACATCCTGTTTCTTTATATATTACAACTATTTTACTATCCCTTATTCACTTATTAAATTACAAAATGCAAATTTTTTTTTTTTTTTTTTTTTACTGAAAAATTGAGTAGAAAATGAGTTTTAAATTATTTTAGTTTTTTTTTAAAAAAAACTATCATTTTAAAAAAGAATATCAAAATATACAGCAGGAGCGCTGGACCAGATTTGGCAGCAATATTCAAAACCTGGATGAATGATAGACTTATAAATATACAAGATAGATTCTGAAGAGAAAATTGTCTAGCACGACACATGACCCAAATTTCTTAACAGCAGACCTAGCAATGGATTCAGTATAGTCTTTTCACTTCGTATCAGCTGAGAATGTTACACCAAGAAGGGACAATAATTTGTGTATATAACTTATTGGTAAGACATACAATTGTAGACTGCTAGGTCTGAGGCTTCATCCAAACTACTTTATGCTTTAATGTTCCTTATCAGAAACTCACAAGGAAAGAAAATTGTTTGTTTTTTAGATTAAAGGACTGTTATGACCTAGTTCCCAATCTATTTATTACTTGTAAATGCTAAAAGGTACAGATATTTTGCATGTTTGAATCAAGTGGTAATAACAAAGCTTGAAAAGCTTAAATTGTCTTGTTAACTTTCATGATACTAATTGTTGTTAACTGTAATGTCAACAGGCAATCAATATTATAAAGTTTGTGAAAGTAGTCAATTTGATTTGTATATATTTTTTTTTTTATTTATGCTGTTATCTATATATATCTGAGTATAAATAGGAAGTTTCTAAACAATTGTAA
>CAHIKZ030003422.1:1710000-1720000 GCA_903632075.3 Acanthosepion pharaonis
CCTACCATATATCTGGATGGAAAACCAGAGATATTCATTCATTTGTAGCATATATTAGGCAAATTGACCCGGTGGAGCCCATTCCCTCTCCAGCCTGAGCCACAGCTTATGTCCAACTTTGAAGACTCATTTTGGTCACAGACACATGGCTGTTCATTATATTGGAGGAATCCTATATCCTGGCTGCTCCATCCATATCATCACTGCATTGGTTGAATACATGAAGGTTCATTCACCCTTTTATAGGTTTTGTTTTTAATCCTGCTCAGTGCCTAGTCACCTTCCTCACCAGAAAAGCCTGGCACTGATATAGTCATCTATGACCTGACCAAGTTCTCATTCAAGTGGCATCTTTGGCTATAACTGACATATTTCTTGTGCTATTTTCAGTTTTAATTTTTGCCTGCTTTTTCTCATTTCAAATCTCTGAATGTGAATTCATCTGGTTTTTAGAATAAATAGAATAGGTCAAAGTGCAATTTTTGCTACATATTTTCCAGTAACTGAAGAAATTCATACAGATGTCTAAATACTAAAATGCATTCAAATTAAGTTTGTTTTTTTTAATGCCTGTACCTATTTTACTTTGCATCTCTTTCAACAATACATTTATCTCTAGCTGTAGCATATTCTATGCAAAAACAGAATCAGTGTTAAGATTGTTTGTAAAGACAAAGGCTTGTGCTGAATATGATGTATTTTTAGGTGATCAATCAGTGGTATCACTAGTGTTGATGGCATCCAGGAACTCAGTGTCATTTTCATGAACCTCCTCCCATACCTAATCATACAGAAACCTTACTAATACTTTTTGTACTAATGTTGCTTATAAATTGTAATTAGCATATATTAATGAATGTTAGCAGTGACATAAACAACTAGCACTATTAAAATTATACTTTTTCTATAGACAGTCAAAATGTATTCACATTTATATAGTTTCCTGCTGCTAGTGGAAATTCCATATGAAAACAATAGAATTCAAAATTAATTTTAAAATGATATTGAAATTATGTTCATTTTATTGTTCTACTTTTTATACATATAAGTTATTTATCAATTTTGTCATAGAATATTACAAATATTGTTTTAAATTGTGTGAAATAATTCACCATGGTCAAGCATAATTGACAAAATTATCAACAAGTGAACCGACAATTCTCATACAATAATAAGAGGAAGAAAAAGAACAGGGAAAAATAGCACTAAGCATGCAACAACAACATATATATATATATATATATATATATATATATATATATATATCTCCCCTATGCCCAATCTTTTCTCTGACTTTCGCTCTCTGTAACCCCTGCATACTTGCTTAGGGTGAAATGATTAAAATATATATATAGGAATCAACTGTAGCCTGGTTCATTGAGTCAATACAAACAATCCTTTCCTTAGCCGCATACTCAAGTTAAAAGCAAAGTGACAGTAATAAAGCAAAACTTTGTGTGTGTGTGTATATATATATATATATATATATATATATATATATATATATATATATATATGTATGTAATAAGTCAAAATGATTGTTAAATATCAATTCATAATCTGTATAGATTTCTACGTATCCTAATAAAAATAAATCTCTATCTTGTCTGATAAATGACAATAAAATGATAGCTGAATTAGAGAAATAGCTTAAGGAATTGAATGATCTTGTGCAGTTTTAAGTTACTAGTCAGCCATTCTGATGTAAGTTTGCAATTACACAAAATCTTTTGGAATATCACTAAACTTGAAAAATATGTTTAAAAACAAAAAAATATGGTCATTGTGTGCAGAGATTGACTGTAAATCTTTTCTGCAAAACTAGTATTTTTTTTTCTTTGATTACTCAAATCAACCAAATAGCAAAAAATGTCAAAATATAATCTTTTCTTTTGATAAAAGAATAAAACAATTAAATTTTGAGTATTGTAATAAATATTGTATTTGTTTAGCTTACATGGCTTAAAAATTCCATTGTTATTGAAAGTTTGTTACTACAAACTAACAGAAAGGATAAATTGTCTTGTTTTTTGTATTAGTGTTTTCTTTAAAATTATGTCAGACATGTAAATGTCTATTGTTAAAATAGCACAATATATTGGACAATATTCCAATAGTAAAGTTATGAAGGATTTACGTAAACTACTGATCTTTATTGTAGTCCAATTTCATTTCAATACACAAAGAGCAACAACATCCATTTGTTCAGAAACCATCTTGATGAACAGCAAGTTTATATAGTACAGTAGCCATATTACTTTCATTAAAGCTACTTGCATTTTTCTTTCTAACAAAAGTTTTAATGAATATTGAATCTTTCCATTTTTTTTTTTTTTTTTTACAATGATGTTAACCCTGTATAATTAAAGCCCAAGCCACTTGAGTTACAGAGTAATAGGCACTGTTTATGAAGATATGTCTGGAAGATAACTGTTAACACTAGACTTGAACAGATTAAGCTGTCTTAATAGCACAAACTAATCACAACAAAACTCTGTACACAGCTATTAATTAACAATCCACTGAGTATTTCATTTTATGTGAACTATAACAAATCTTTGATACTATTAAAATTTGTAATATCTTAGTAATATTGATTATATTATGATGAAGAATCTAACACTTTTAAGTATGGTTTAATGATAGATATAAGTAATTTGTATTAGCGGTCTCAGATACCATCACATTGTTCTTTGTCCTTCCTTGATGAATGAGAACATTGTACTGGAACCAACTAGTATTGCAATATCATTCAGATATTCATGAATCCATAAAGCTTCTACAAAAAAAGCTGCTATCATAATCATGAACCTTCATAATTAAAGACTTTCTATTTCAGGTATAATATAAATCTATAAATTCTATCAATAGCCAACAGAAAACTATTGAACATGTATTATCTAAAAAATAAACAAAAACTTGAATTTCTTGTGTTGAATAACCAAAACCAGTATCCACATTTGCATATAAAGAAATCAAAATTTGTCTATTATCTCCTGATGTTGTGTTTGCCTAGATGACCACTGGTCAACAATAAATGCCAACTTTCCACTTTTTTCATTAAGAGAAAGCTATTATCATCACTTTTTTGTTTCTCTTATGGCATTTTCATTCTCACCCAGTTTTTGTTTTATTCTATCTTTCTGACTGCTCCTTTCACATTTTCTATAATGACTATTTCCTTTGCTTCATTATTGATAACTGTTGACAATTTCTTGCTCACATCTGCCACCATATTAACAACTTAGAATAGTTGACCCACTGCTATCAAATTGATTTTCCCCAAAGCGAAAACATTGTCTTATATTTTCTGTCTCTCTCTCTCCTCCAACTGCTCTATCAAAGTCCCAATAATCAAGTTTTTAAACTTAAATCTAAATTAACATGAAAGTTCAAGAAACCTTTTAGATATAAGGGCTATTTTTATTTTTACATTAATAATGAAAAATATAAGTGGTTTAATAAGACCTTAGTTATACTTGACAACTTAAACTGGAATATTTTTTTAAAGAGTAATATAAATATATATATATATATAATATATATATATGGTTTTATTCTAACTATTGGAATCTTGTTTAGAGCTTAGTCATTATAATTTATGGTATGCAAGACCAATGGAAATTCCATAGGTATTGATCCCCAAGATTATCTATTATCTTACCTTTTGACTGTATCTTCTCATTCTCTTTCTTACCACTTCTAATCTTTGTTGCCTGTTTTAAAATGTCATACAAATTTAGATTAATTTAATCTACAACCCTTTCATTTACACTTTCTCATTGTAAAGAATTTCTATATCTGCCTTTCAATTTTATACTCTTGATATCTAACTAGTAAGTTTGTTCCTGTTTCCGCCATCCCTTCTCTCATATATACTTGCACACACACTTTTTTTTTCTCCTGCAAAACTTCATCTTTACTTCGTTTTTTATGCACGTTTCTCTATCAGAAAGTGTAACTGAAGTCATCCCTAAAGGCTCTGGGATTTGACAGATACTATACTATGTTTTGATCCTAGATCAGTCAGTTATGTGTCATGTGTGATACTCACTTTAGATGATCATGTATCTTCAGATTTTTTTTTCTGCAGTAGACCAGTTGCCAACCAAGGCTATAGAACCCGATCTGTTCTACTATTTACCCATAACTGGGGAGAGAAGAGGGTTCATACCTTTCCCAAGGGTACTAGCATGGAAGTGAATGTAATGGATCCAATTGGAATTTGAACTCAGCTCCCCAATTCCTCAATCTGAGCCACTATCCATTACGCTCCTAGATAGAAAAGTATAATTTGGTCATATATATAAGTAAAGATGAATAATAGTATAAATATTAAATATTATCTATATACAACTATTCTAGGACCCATTTCTCTATCATTGATGCCTTCTTGTTGCTAAATGTTCTTGTTTATGCATCATGAATATTGCAGATTGTAAAAATATTAAACTGGCATTTAAAATGAGCGATTGTTTCCTGCTGGTTTACCATCAATCCTTTCTACTGAATAGCTATCATCATAAACATCATTAACTGAATAGAAAGAATGAAGCTTAACTCTTTTTTCCTTTTCAATTCTCTTACCACTGCAAGGTCTCGTGTTGCTTTGCATCTTCTCTTCTATCCAAAAATCCATTTTAAACAGATTTAATTGCTATTGTCTTCATATACTGGCTATCATTGTGATTGTAGTCATGGTGATTGTAGAGACTAAGATACTTAGAGATAAAACTCTTAAATGAAACATATTCTCACTAAACAGAATAGGCAAAGGTTTTTATGCAACAAATGTAGATTTCATCAGTTTTTTGATCATGTACTATTTTCCATTATCCAAAACTGAAAAAATACGTTGCTTGTTATTGATTGATTTGATTTTAAACATCTTATCAAACTTTTTGAGGTTATTTAAAGCCAAAACATATCTTTGTATTGTAAGAATTTTTTGGAGATAATAATGATTTTCTGATACAAGTATTACTATTTAACCCTTAGCTGGGAGGAGAAGAGGTGGATTCATACCTTTTCCAAGAGTATTTGCACATAAGTTAATATCACCAACCCAGCTGCAATTCAAACTCATCTCTCCGATTTCTCATTCCAAGCCTTTATTCATTATACCACCTACACCTCCAAGTTTACAGCACCTGGTATTCCTTGAACATTGCTTCACTTTGGTGAGCAGACAAGAATTGGTGTTTCAATATGATATAGCTGTAATGTCATTTATGATTCTCTCTTATACTTATATATAATCTAAAAGTGAAGTTTGTTTTTGTTTTTTGTTTTTTTAACAACAATATTCACTCTGTACAAGGTCCAAGAGCCACTTAAAGTAGAAAGTTACAGAGTAAGGGGCATAATTTATGGTGATATGTGAGGAAGATACCAGTTAACCCTAGACGTGAACAGGTTAAAATTGTAATGATTGGAGAAGCATCTGCTAAGTGAGTTGGTTCCACAATGCAGTGGTTTGGGGAAGAAGCTACACATGTAGAACTTGCATCTCACCAATGGAATATGACATGAATGAGGGTTGTTCAATACTGTGTGTGTGACATGGCAAGTCTTAACCATGAAGGTTAGAATTGTTATAAAGAAAGTATTTGAAAATGTCAATTGAACTTGGCTCATCATATTTCCTCTCCCTCCTCATAATAAATGTTCAGTAAAACTGAAAAACACAAACAGTATCAAATAAGCGTAAGATGATAATTGATAAAAGAAAAT
Source organism: Acanthosepion pharaonis (assembly GCA_903632075.3). Classification (NCBI taxonomy): domain Eukaryota; kingdom Metazoa; phylum Mollusca; class Cephalopoda; order Sepiida; family Sepiidae; genus Acanthosepion; species Acanthosepion pharaonis. Next base: position 1,715,734 of record CAHIKZ030003422.1, read on the forward strand.
TGATATGAAATGAAAATCTGGTGTATGTCAATCTGTATAACCTACATGGAATCCTGAACTTAGCCCTTATTTAATCTATGACAGTAGACTGTTCTCATTCCATTGTCCATCTCTTGGGATATTTTGTCCAGTTCTTATTTTTAGTACTGCTCATTTATTGCTCACCCTGTGTTTCCACAGAGTTCAAATACACACTGCCTGGCCAAGTGATTGAACTCAGAATTACGATGTCACTAAATTCATGAATCATTAGTTGCATAAAAACAAAATACTTAAATTGGATTATGTATAAGAAATCCAAGAAGTGGTGAGTGTTTGATAGATTATTTTACTGGATATGGGTTTGAAGAAGTGAAAGATTTATGAATTAAAATCTTGTTTTGGCCAGTAAGCTTTACTCTTTATAATGCTTTTACAGCTTATTCAATGACAGAATATATTGTTGGATTATAAGATTTTTTTTGAAATAATAATGAATTTAATGATAACAATACTATGCATATTTATATTATATAAGTATTAAAGATTTTCGTTTTTTACTTACATGAATTTGTTGTCTTTTCACCTGCTCTTGTAAATTTCAAGTCATCTAACTGCTTTTCAATGTTTTCTAATCAAATAACCCAACAATTTTTTATTAAATAAGTAACTTTCATTATCAATAATTTGGAATATTAACATTGGTTAGATTTAAAAAATTAAACTCTGTTGTGTTCCATTATCATGAAAAAGTCTTGAACTTTTAATATATCCATACCACATAAATCAAATGATCTAGCTTTGTCTCTTATTCCATTAGTTTCATTTTAAATGGGGAAAGCCTTGATCCTAATTATCTATGATAAACTGGTGCACTTTCATTTTGTTAAACAAATCAGGAAATGACAACAAAAAGAGAAAGAAAAAAATGCAGAATAAAAGAGAATGTGAAAAAAAAAATATTTGCAATATTGAGAAGGGCTGTCAATTTTGATACTATTTACATTTTAAAAACTTTACTGTTGAGTCATTGTTAGCAGAAATGTGTAAATGTCTTGCAACTTGAGTTGGTTTCAAACTGAAACTGATAGTTTAGAGATTTAAAAGCAAACTTATTTGGTTACAGTATCTCCTTGCTGATAATTCTTAAGCTGGCTCTCTGATTAAACTATTAGACAAGCCTGCGTTGTTTGATTATCAACATTTTTTTCATAAATATTTGTAATCTCTTACTCTCAGCAAACTCATTAGTCTGCTTTTCCACAACAGAACTGAAGTTCACTCATTTTGCAATGTTCAGTCTCTTTGAAGCATTGAATCATGCTAAGAATTTGGCATTTTGAACACAAAAAATATTCCAATTATTATTTTCCTGACTACTTCATGTTTTCATATTTCATCAATAATGCATGTGTCATTTAATTCCTGTCTTCACCACTTACATTGTTATAACTAAATATAGAAAATTGACTGGAGAAACAAAACTTTGTTTTTTTTTTTTTTTTTTTTTTTTTTGTTTTTTTTTTCTTTTGTTTTCTTTGTTTTTTTTTTTCTTTGGTTTTTTTGTTGTTTTTCTTTGTTGTTTTTTTTTTTTGTTTTTTTTTTTTTCTTTGTTGTTTTTTTGTTTTTCTTTTTGTTTTTTTTTTTTTTTTTCTTTGTTTTTTTTTTTGTTTTTCTTTGTTGTTTTTTTTTTTTTGTTTGTTTTTTTTGTTTTTTTTTTTTTTGTTTTCTTTGTTTTTTTTGTTTTTCTTTGTTGTTTTTGTTTTTCTTTGTTGTTTTTTTGTTTTTTCTTTTTTTTTGTTTTTTTTTTTGTTGTTTTTTTTTGTTTTTCTTTGTTTTTTCTTTGTTTTTTTTTTTTTTTTTTTTTTTTTTTTTTTTTTTTTTTTTTTTTTTTTTTTTTTGTTTTTTTTTTTTCTTTTTTTTTTTTTGTTTTTTTTTTTTTTTTTTTTTTTTGTTTTTCTTTGTTGTTTTTTTTTGTTTTTCTTTTTTGTTTTTTTTGTTTTTTTTTGTTTTTCTTTGTTGTTTTTTTTTGTTTTTCTTTGTTGTTTTTTTTTGTTTTTCTTTGTTGTTTTTTTTTGTTTTTCTTTGTTGTTTTTTTTTGTTTTTTTTTGTTTGGTGCTCTGGTGGACAATTCTGTATTAACAACACTAAAATATGATGGAATCTACAGAATGAATTTTGATTTGACTAACTGAATAAGGTTTGAATAACTCAAAATAATTTTAAAAATGAAAATTTAGTTCTTTCTGATAAGAAAGGCACATAGTCTGATTTACAAAAGACAAAATCAGTGGAAAGAAAAAAAACTGGTAGGGAAGAAAGAGCTAAATGAGGACAATTAGCAGCCACACAACAGTAGAATGGTTAATCTTGCAAACTGTTGAGTTCAATTCTCATTGGATACCTTGCTATTATATTTCCATTTTAAACTCTGGCTTAATTAATATGCATTACCCAAACACAGACATAGATACAAGAAAACAACAAATTTACTTGAAAAACTCTAAAATTTGAGATTATATCTGAAATGTTTAAGAAATATGTGAGTTTGTTATTGACTAAGCTTAGTCTAGTTTGACATAAGGCAACAAATGAGGATCAAGCTCACTCAGTAGTAATAGTCTGGTTGACTATTACAACAATCTCACTAATCATTACTCCAGCATGAGTCTACTGGATGGATTGACTTACTGGGTATAGGTTTGAATAACTGCAGTATATTTTATGAATTGAAATCTATAGTTTCCTTTTATAGGAAAGACTCCAGTTGGGAATTAGATTAAACAAAATCAGAAGGTTGTCTGCCATAGTTTTGAAAACTGTCAAGTTATATTACTAGAACTGGATGTTTATGGTCAAAGAATTATTAGTGCAATATGAAGAATAAAGCCTCAGTTCTTATTTCTCACACACTTCTCTAACCACTGAGCTAGAATCAAATGTCCTCATGTTTATTAACTTATCCTTCATCTAAAAATGTCTTTTACACAGGCTCAATTACAAATGATTAGTTGTTACTAACAATATTGCATCACATGTTCAAATTTAATTTCAACTGCATTTAGTTAGAGTACTCTTGGGAAAGGTATGGATTCCTCTTCTCCCCCCAGCTATGGGTAAATAGCAGGACAGACCAGGTTCTATAGCCTTGGATGGCAACTCATCTACCACAGAAAGATATGGCAACCTCAGTCATGTATTGAAAGATACATGATTACCTAAGTGTGTATCATGCATAGCACATAACTGAACTTATTGAAGAGAGTTGAAAAAAGATTTTAAGATGCATTGACTGTACATAAAAATATTTGAGCACATTACAGAAAATAGAAATAATACCTAATTTTTTGCTACCAGTGGTATGTAATAACTTCATAAAATTGGCTTTGGCTTCATGAAACTTGAAGAAAGCATTCCATATTTTGTGCAGGCCTGTCAAAGAAACTTGTATTAGACAGAATGATCCTACTATAATGACTGTATAGCAAGATTTGAGCAGTTGTAGAATAAAAGTAAATTTCTAATAAATCTTGGTATTTAGGACTCTTTCTTTTCCTTAACACTGGTTCTTTAGTTTTCCTCAAGCAGGTAGCTTGAAATATTCTATTAACATATTACTTTGTCTTTGTTAGTAGAACCATAAAATTGTATCATGAGAATGAAAGATCTTTAAAAAAAATCATTGTATCTGTTCTTAATAACCTCATAATACTAGTTAATTAAAATTTATTTTCTCATTTTCATTGTAATTTTTAGGCTATATCTGCAATATGGTATATTTTGAAACTAGTTTTTAGGAATTAACCTTACTCTGCTTCTGTGTGTACATATTTATTCAATTAACCTATCATAGAACTAATAGATTTAAATGAACATTTTTATATAATATATATATATATATATATATATATATATATATATATATATATATGACTTCCTTGAATTGATAAAATTGTTTTATAATGAATATCAAATTTTGTCTATGTTGGTATTGTAAGTTTTCTGAAAAATTGGTTCATATATGTGGTGTAAATAACTCTATTAAGTTGACACTGAGGCAGTGACGTGCAGAGGTTTGGTAATGCCCAGGACCAACTCTTCCTTAATTGTATGCCCCTAAGACTCAAGAAGGGAGTGGGGCTATATAGGGCTTAATACTGAGAAATGTAAGAAAAGAAGTATGTATAAATATGTAAAAACAGATAGAACATGAAATAAACACTTTATTCAAATTAAATATAAACTAAATTTTTATTTCACTCTTTGATTGGATGCACTCCTGATATGG
>CAHIKZ030003422.1:1725000-1820000 GCA_903632075.3 Acanthosepion pharaonis
GACGCAAGAAAAACAAGTTTATAAATCAAAATTTCAAATGTTCTAAAAAGGAGTAAAAAAATTTAATTAAACAATCAAAAAATACTTTGATCCTTCCCCTTTATAATAACAATGATTTTGACAATAAAACTGTTTTCACTATGTTTGGAGCCTGTTTTCATTGCAGTATGCTAATTTTTTAATGTTTTCATGGAGGTATCTATACTATTGAGAAAAAAATACCTCTAGTTGAATAATTATAGATTTATCCATTATGTATAGTATCAATTTTAATAAAAAGCTTTTGATATATCTGTATTTTAGTTAACTTTACAGATAAAAATGCTCAGAAAGCACAAATTGCTATCTTTCAGAAGAGAAGAAACTGAGGGGTTACTTCCATTGAAGTTTGATTTGTCGGCTTTTCTCTTTTGAATCTTCTTGTATACAGTAAAAAGAATAATGCTTGTATAGTTCCTTGGAATTCTCTCCGTCACTCATAAAGCTTACGATTCACCTTTTCACTACCAGACAGTGTTGAGCATTTACATTATTCATAAATTAAGAAACCTTTTTGCCAATTTTAATGCTATTTATTTCCAGTTTTTAAACAAATTTTCTTTTCTTTGGCTGCATACTTGTTAGTCTGCCTAACTTCTGTACATATTTATAGAGCATCCTACAGTCGGTTTGGCTCCCTTCCACTTTTAAACATCTTCCTACCTGCATTCAGTGAACTGTCAAAGGCAACAGAAATTTCCCAAAATGTGTCCATTCCCCACTGATTGCTTTGACTGCTCACCAATCTAATTATATGCCCCCTGATTGGATTGCTTGTTATTACCTCTGCACAATAACTTTCATCTAGAGGCTTCTGGGCTTCTACTGCTACAGCCTGCATTACTGTGCAATAACACTTGTATCCAGTACATCGTTTTGTTCACAGTAGTTGCATCTTGAAATGTTTCTCTCTTAATGTTACTTACTAACATTTTTGGTAACAAGACCAAGATTTACTTCAGTATTAAAATAAAATATAAACATTTAGATATAAACTAAGTTTGATCAGACTTACTATCAGAATATTTTTGTTTTTTTTAAATACAAATATCTGATTATCATAATATTGTGAAATTCTTCAGGATTTAATAGAAAATGTAATATTAATAAAATTATGCTAATAAAATCTGACCTATATATTCAATGCTTGTACAAGTGTCCAAAGAATGTCAAATATTTAACAGTTCTTGGGTAATATGTATCTCTTGGTAGGTGACAGCAAATAAAATTTAATGCTAATAGCTAAAGGATCTTTTCTATTTAGTAGTTGTATATAAATTTTGATGAGATTTATAACTTGCTGAAAATACATATGAAAGAAAAAAGTTCTTAAAGCATTTAGAATATAAAAAATCTGAATAAATAATCTTGTGGCTGTTAAAGTAGTATATCAGAATTGTGACCTCCCAGTGGGGTTAATCATTCATGGTTCAATATTCTCTTATTATATAGTTTGCTTATGATTTGTATCATTGTTTTCTTACATACACTGTATTCATTACTTTTGGTATACTTACAAATGTAGGTATATAGGAACATGAATATTGAAATAAGAATAATGTGTGTATTAAATGCATCTATGCTTAGTGTTTCCTTAGTCATTGTGTGTAGTACCCATTTTCATTCATGTGGTTTGTTTTTGTCTCTATGTAAATGTGCACAGTGGTAATTGCCTGTCTTCTGACCTGGATCACACACACACAAAAATACAAAGTGGTTGATAAATGGCCTGTTTCAAACAGCAACTTCAAGCCGCTGACTTGCTTAAAATCAAAATCATCATGTTTCTGATGCAATCACAACCAACATGGCTAACATTCAAGGAAACTTTTGTATGACTTATTTCTTCCATGTACTTGCATGTTTAGCTCAATTATTATAGCTCAGATGTTTTGAGCATTTCACAAAATAATGGATTAGCCAAGCATATACTAGATTTCTGATAAGTAATTCTCGTATCTTCCATTGTTGTACTTTTAGCCTTATATTGAAGAATTTGAGAGACAACATTTTTGCAGTCTGTGGGTAAATAAACAATCATTAGAAAGTTCTTTTTATCAAATCATGCTGTTTTCCAAGTAAATGTCAGATGTCATTCACTTCATGATTGTAAGATCCTGTTCCATATAATTTAAAGCAATTGTTTCTTATTACTATACATGATATATTTAGTGAGTATGTGTGTTTGAGTAGACATCTCCTGTTTTTCTTTTTTCATCTTTAATAGTGAAGTTAATGTTTACCTAGAGATCAAAAGTTTATAATAAAGAAAATGTCCCTCCCAACATGAATGGAATGTGTATTCACTTTTTAATCTAAGAAACTGCTTTAAAAAAATGGATTACAAATTTGATTCCTGTCAGAAGGCACATTTTCTTTATTAAGACTTTCAATATCTAGACAGGTAGATATTAATTTCGCTGTTTTTGGGGTGGAACAAAAATCAGGAATGTTTACTCAAACATGTGAACCCACTTAATATAACATTTATAGGAATAAGATGTGTGTATGTATATATTTCTTTTCTTAAATTCAAGATCTCTATTAGGTGAACAGCTTTTCTTTTTTTTGGGGGGGGGAATTAATTTTTCTTGGATATCTATACCAATAGTAGTATTTCTGACATTTTTCCCCCCAAGTAGATAAAAATAAATGTGGAACAGTGTGATGAGTTTATAGGTTAAATTAGGTCTTCTATAAAGCTGTCAAATTCTTACAGCTTAGCATTTAAAGCAGCTGTTCATCTGGCTTCTCTGAAACAAAAGAAATAGGAGTTCATATCTTGCTGAAAATTTACTCTTTATTTTCAATCATGTATTGCCATAGATTTATGATCTGAATATATATATATATATATATATATATATATTTCTTTTTTTAGATGTTTTGGTTGTTTTCATTATGATGTTTTACCTTTTACATTTTTATGGCCTGTTGCAGTCTCTGAATTTTGAACAGAACTCTTTGTTCAATTCACAAGAATGGTCTGTTTAAATTCTTTAGTCCATATTATAGAATGTCTTGTATTAGTTTATTCATCATTCATTTTGTCTTTTGTTAATTTCTTCAAAGTGATGCTACTTAAAGCTTCAGAATTACACCACATGATTGTCCAATGGGACAACAGTTTGTGTTTTAAGCACTGGTTAAGTTTCCAGTTTAAAGTGAGTTCAATTCTTGGGTCAGGCAGTGGGATACATATATTTATTTAGTAGGACAAGTAGAATTGAGATGACAAGAATGAATAAAGAAAGGTTTAAGTAAACTATTTTATTAAATAATGATATCCTTTAGTATGGCTAGGGCAATGAGAACAGTCTAAAATTAGATTGAATAAACAGTTTAGATCAAAATTCTAATATGACCAAATACAACAAGCATTGAAAGAATATGTAAATAAGTATTGTAGCTCTGACAGCCATAGAACATGGACAGATTTTAACATTATAACCATGGAATTGTTGTTAAGACCAGAAAGTGGCAACTACTCTTAGTTTCTCTCAAGCAACAATAGCAAGTGTATACCAAGAATCTGAATTCTGGAAAGACAACAGCAGCACATGAAAATTATGAATACCCACAAGGGATTTGATAATGTGACTGCCAACAAATGACACAGATGGTGACCCTCCGACAAAACATCAAATCACATCCCAATTCAATGCTGTTGCCACTTAACCCATTAAGCAATGCATTGTAGAGTGTACCTTGCATTATCATCAATAATACCATTAGTGAAACTCATTAGTTACTGTATGTACCTCACCTTGACCATAAATCATTGCCATTGAACTGTGAAAGAATGATGCCATGTGACCTGGTCAGATAAGTTACATTTCTAACTTTTTCAGGCAGCTGCTGGAGTTTATATATGGAGGAAACCATATAGGGCTATGGATTCAGTTTGCCAGGTGGATATTGTGCAATCTAGTAGTGACTTAAGTGGGATATGTTCTTTTAGAGTATCTGCAAGTATCACTTGTAAAACTGGAGCCTGTTTTGACAGGGATGATATACACAGATCTTGTTTCAGACTATTTGTGCCCTTTTAATAATTGCCACATTTTCCTTATACTTCCACATATGAGGTCTAATCAAAAAGTTTTGAGACTGTTGCTATAGTAACAGAATTAAAGTACATAGTAAAGCTGTTTGGCACAGATTGATATTGATTTCTCACACATACACACTGTTATAACATTCTTCCCCACTTCCCTTGTTTATAGCGGTGCTTGAAAGGAAAATGTGTAGTGTGTGGTCATCTCACCACACCACAGAGGTTCCATCAGTGACCATCACTTGTGCACCAGTTTTTGCTCAAGCACAACATTCCACATGGTTCAAAAACAATCATATTCCCCAGATCCCTGTCCCTTGTGACTTTTAATTCTTCACCCACTTGAAAGGAACAAGACTTTAAGATGTCAAGGAAATCCAAGAGAATGTGACAAAGCAGCTGATCACTGATCTCAAAAAAGTAGTTCCTGGAATGCTTCCCTCAATGGAAACAATGCTGGATAAAGTGTATGGCTTCAGAAGGAGACTACTTTGAAGGAGATTAAATGCCAAATTGATGTAGTTTTCTTTTTATAGCATCTGTCCCAATACTTTTTAATCTGGCCTTATACTTGTGCCCACCAGATTCAAACTCCATTAAGTATGTATGGGATGTGTTTCAGACTTCACTAAATTCCTTGTAGACATAAACAAAACTCTGTGATAGACAGTCTATGCAACAATTTCAATGTTGTGTAGACTCCATATTACATTGTAACTTCTGCAAAGGGATGAGATATACATTATTGTGTAGTCATGTCATATTTTTTTCACCATATCATTTCATGAGTTTTTACTGTTTTCAATGATTAAATAAGTATAAAGGTCGTAATTTTTTTTGTTGGTATGGGGAAAATAGTTCTTAAAATACTGTTTATCCTTGACCTTTTTTTGACAACTTATTTTACTTATATTTTCAGTGGTTGTATTTGGTGGCCAATGCAGGAAACCAAGTGTCAGCAAATCTTCAGTACGTCTCAGTAATCTTTCTGGCTACATCTACAATAATTAAATCTTGTCTCCTGATCCAGAGAGGGTAAGCTATCTGTATTTTAAAATTTCAAACAATTTTACTTTTCCCATTGTCAAAAATAGATTCTGGTTTGTGCTGAAGCTATTTGTAAATATATACTTCCCACCACAATGGTTCAGTTATATTGAGATCAGAACATCTTCATTCACAAGAAATTTTTTGTTGCACATGTTTTGCAAGGAACACTGTCATGCTGAAAAAATGTATCCAACTTTATATTCTAGCAGAAGGTCAGGCCGTGGTAAACTAATATACTTTTCACCGTTTAGGTTTCCATCAGTTTTTATAAATTTTCTACTATTGTCGCCTTTGAGTTTGATGCAGTCCCACACTATTACACGTCCACCACCAAATTTTACCATCATTATGGTGTATCTTGCATTGGTTCTTTGGCACACTAGTTTTATATATATATTATATATATATATATATATATATATATTCCCTTGCATTAGAATGTAATTCTATTTTTCATTCATCACTAAAAATTAATTTTTGTTACTTTCCAGCATACAAAGTTAGATGTTCTTTGACCTCTACAATCTTTTATTCAAGTTCTTTGATTAATGATGTGTTTTTTTGGAGGGGAGGGGACTTGTACACCAGTTCAAGTTTTTTTTTTTTTTTCTTTTTCGTAATATCCTGTGTACTGTATCAACTGAAACCTCACTGCATTCACTCTTCACTTGTCTGGCTGTTAATTTTGGATTGCTTTCTTCCATTTTTTTTTTTTTTTTTTTTTGTCTAACTTTCATGATCTGGTTTTCCTTTACACTTAAATGATTACATATTGAAGCAACAGTTCTTTTACGATCACCAAAGTTAAGCTACATTAAATCTGGTCAGTACCTAGATAGGTGACTGCTTGGAAATACCAGGTGCTGTAAGCTTGGATGTGCAGGTGGTATAATTGATAACAGCTTCAAATTGGAAATTGGAGAGCAGAGTTCCAATTCTAGTTAGGCTCGTTATATTCATTTATGCACAAAAAGTTATGAATCCACCTCTTCTCTCCTAGGCATTGGTTAATTAGTAGGACTTGTATCAGTAAATCATTATTTATAAAAAGTTCTGAGAATATAAAAATATTTTCTGGCTTTAAATAACCTGCAAAAGGTTGATAAAGTGTAAAACGATAAAATAAAAAATAAAACAAATTAAAAAATCTTTGCAATTAAAACACTTCCAGTAATAGCAAATGTCTTTTGGATGCTTTGAAAACTGTTTCTGGAAATTCCCAGCTGACTGTCTATCTCTTGTTGAGCCATCTCCCCCATCGAAGTCACAACCTTCATCTTTGCTTCAAATCATGCCTAAAACAGCCATGATTTTATAGTTACAAAAGCTAAATAATGTCTATCATAAAAAATGATTTGTCAAAACACTTTGAAATGAAATAATTCCTACTTAGAAATTTGCATATTATCATAACTTTATCATCTCAGGTCTTTCATTGGCCCGATAGTTTTGCATCCCCTTTTTTCAACTTCAACTTGATAAAAGCAGCGTATCTTCTATTACACAGCAACTACAAAAATGCAGCAACTTTCTAATCTTCAAGGTCTAAATACACCACTGATAAAAGCATACTGCTAAACAATCTTAACTTAACAAAATAAAGGTGTATAATCATTTTATGTAGTTGTCCCCAAAATTTTGCATTCCACTGTGTGCACACACACACATATATATATATATATATATATATATATATATATATTATTGCATTATTAATTATTTAATGGATACTCGTATTTGAGTAACGCTCCATATTTACTTATTAAACAGTATTTATTTTCATCTAGCAGTCTGAATATTCAAATCTTAGACAGAAGTAAATATTGTTTCATAAATAAACATAGTGTCTACTCAAATACAAGTATCCACTAAAAAATAATGTTTAAGTAATAAAAATCTGTCTAATTAATAAATAAGAAATCCATTCCTTTCTTTGGAAATTGCTTTGTTTACACTAGGATAAGAAACATTTTATTTTAAGAATCGGAGAAAAATCTTTTGTTTAAAGGCACTACTCAGACTTTGCTTGGTGATTGATGTGCTCCATAGCTGAAAGGTCAAAGCACATCAGATCTAATGACTGTTTACCCTAGGGGAACACAGGTTAGAATCCTACCAGAGAATAAGATTTCTCAAATATTCAAGCAGGTAGACAAAAATAAATATTGCTTAATAAATAAACAGTGCTTCTACTCAAATATAAGTAGTAAAAATCTGTTGGATTAATAAATAAATGATATATAATATTACTTGATAATTGATAGGCATAATTCCAAGGAGGATATAAATCCAAAGGGGAGCTCAATGTAAGAACAGAGCAAATCTATTAATGAAAGCAGTCTTTAGAAATCCGTAGGTAATAGTTTATTTCATGCAAGAAAAAGGAAAAAAGAAAAAGGGAGAAGAGAAGGAGAAAAAAGGGAAGAGTTTGAAAAATAAGAGGGGAAGACAGATTTCAAAATTTAAAATCTGTCTATTGCTGTAAAAGTTTTGGGTCTGAAGAGATGGGCACCTGATCCCATGAAATAAACTATTACCTATGAATTTCTAAGGAGTCCGCTTTCATTATTTATATATATATATATATATATATGTGTGTGTGTGTGTCTCTCCAAGATAAAAACAGTAGCATGAATAAATCAGTTTGCTGCATTCATTGTTTGTCACCATTTCATTTCTCTATCTTTTTATACATGTTAATATTTTCCCAAGTCTTAGCAATTGTATCCTTGCAATAATTTGTTCTGATACACTTGTTTTGAGTTACAACAGCCAACAATTCTATTTCTTGTTTTTCCTCTTCTTTGTGTAGTTATATTTTCATATATTTATTAACAATTTCTTTTTTTTTTTTTTTTTTATAAGTGAGGAGTTTTCTTTAGTTTCTATTTATTTACTGAACACTTCTCTGATATTTTGTTACATACCTCTCAGCATCATCATTATTCTTTCTCTACTTTCTATGTGTTCTATTAGCCTTTTTGTAATCAAGTCTGTAATATTCTATACTGAGAAGCCAGTTTTTTTTTTTTCATTTTCTATTTATGTAAAACTTAACATTATATCTAATATGTAAGGCTTTAAATTCCTAGTATGACCCAATGAATTGAGTTTATCTTTTGTCTAATTTAGGAAGGATCCAGAGTAGCTAATTAGGTACACTGCTAATAAGTTTACTATAAAAAAAAACAAAACAATAAAAGCATAAAAAGTATATTTAACTGTAAGATTTAGTTATTTTCACAAAATATTAAAAAATAATTATTTTTTTTTTTTAAATCTTTTAAAATAAGAAACTATGAGAGAAAATATAAAATTGATGATATAATTTTACCTATCATCAAGTCTTTATAATATTTCAGGTTTGTCTAGAAATGTGAAATATGCAAAACTCTCTCCACCACCAATGACACAAGATGTTAACAATCTAAACTTATTTTTCCTGAAGATACTATTTGTAGAAGTAACTATCATGCCTCCAAATGTTTGTTTTTTTTTTGTTTTTTTTTCCTCTCTTCACTTTTGCTGGTGGGTGGTTTGGATCATGTTATCTGTTTTCTCACACCTGGCTTTTGTTCACTTTTGTTGCTATCTGCTACTCTTTCTTATTTTCCACAGCCTCATGATACTTCCTTTTACAGCTCCCTAGAAAATATCTTACGGAAGGATAGAGCCATGGAAGGGAATTCTGATTAATGTCTTAAATTGTTCTTTCATATATTTTACTATCAATGAGATCTGACAGACAGCTGTGTTCTGGATATTAGTAGCCTTTTAACCCCCCTGAATATGACTGAGAAAATGTTGGTTTACTTTTCCACTACTTGATACAATCATTTAAGCCAGTTCAAAAAAACAGTGACTTCCTGTAAGATATGTCATTGACAGAGTGGGTACTTGATTTAATTCACCATAGTATTGCCCAAAAGTATTTTGTTTTACACTGTAGATACTATAGTCTAAAATATATCCCCAATAGTACACCACAACTATGTAAGGATAATTGTTTTTCTTTTTATTGTACAAATTCATAAAAACAAGAACAGCCATGTGATTTTTTTTTTTTTTTTTTTTTTTTTTTTTTTTGTGCGTGTGGGGGAGGGATATCATGTTCACCCTGACCAAGGCAATAAAGCCACTAAGATACAAGGGGTTACTGGATGTGAAAGAGTTAGAAAACAAAAACATTACTAAGGAGTGAGAACAAAAGAGTAATCAGAAGGACAGTAGATAGTGATTGACATTGCATTTAAATTTTTGAAAAGTAAAGTTGGCTGGAAAACATGGAGTCAGAAGAGAGTTTGACAAGCAAGAAGTGTGAGAAAAGGAACTGTTAGCATAGAACTTATGGTTACATCTAGCCAACTCAACTGTAGATCAATGAGACCTCATTGCCAGTCTAGTACTGCACTTAAATTCATAAATTCCCAGTTCTTATCTAGAGCTTCATAGATTCTTTCTACAATTATTTCCAGTACATCAGCAGTAGACTTGGAGAAAAAAATGCCGTATTGCTTGTCTGAAAAAAAAGAAAGAAATCATTGTTTGCTAAATTTAGTATTATTATTTTTTTAAAAAAGTTATAGTTTTAATTGTTATTTTTCATATTTCTCATGAGTATAATCCATGAAAGCCTATTTTCTTTAAAATATTAATTTCTTTGGTAAGGACCATAATCTTTTCAGTTATAAAACTTCCTTGTTTTTTTTGTTTTTTTTCACTATATACCCTATAATTCCATAATGACTAAGTTAATCCTTCTAACCTTTTAACCCTTTTATTTTTTACTGGTATTTATGTTTTGCAAGGCTAAATACCAAAATCTTTTTAGTATGCCTTGCCTTTTATCAGTTTTTTATTCTTAATTCTCTTGATCTGCCAATATAAGCAGATATTAAACCCATACTTTTTACATAAGTATTAAAATTACCTAGTTAAATGCTTTTAGAGTTTTAATATTTGCTAGTAGGATTGCTATCATAAAAAAAAAATGAATCTATTTAAAAAAAAAAAAAAAAAAATCTGGTTTAACATTTGGCATAAGCTTTATAAAAGAATGTTTTTATTAATTCAAACATTATTTTTAGTGAATACCCATGTTTGAGTAGATACCTTCTTTTTGAACAGTATTTCTTACATTTACCAATCTACACACTTGAAAAAACTTAAAGAAAATATGCTCTCTGATAGGTTTTGAACCTGTATCCCCATTTGTAGAAAAAACTACTATCTGATCTGGCCTGCTTTAGAACACTCAGCCACTGATAGTCATGGCCCTGCAAGGTTCTACTTATCCTTGTTGAGATTTTCTCAAAAGTCCATATCTGCTCAATTTCATATTCAACATGCAAACAAAACAGTTTCTAGAGAATTAATGGATTTACTTTTGTGCCATAAAACAAGCTTTTTTTTCTTTTTTCAACAGTACATTCTCAAATATCCGACAACAATAGACAAATTCATCAAATAATCTTCATTGCTTAGCCACAAAAGAAATGGCATTATCAAATTTTAAAGATATCATCAGAAATTTTAATATATTGGAAAAATCACAATATGACAATAAACATTTTTGTATGTAGTTATTGAAATCCTGGTATTTAGTAAAATGACATCAAATGTAATAATAATGGAAATTATTTACTTATACTGGAAAAAAAACATTGAAGAGAAATACAAAGTAAGAAATGGTAGAGCATACTGCTGTTATGAAAATATTTGTAGCATAAAGAAAATCTTGAAAGGGTACAAATAAATGGGTTTCATATCAAATTGATATTTCTAATGCTTAAAATATAAATTAGTACATTAATGCATGAATGTTATCAAAAATAATTTTAAAAAACTGAGGATTTGTCACTGTGAACCATAAACTTGACATTTATCCTGAAAAATCTTAAACATTTTTCTATATCTATTAACTACTGATTTGCTATATATATATATATATATATATATATATATATAATTTGAACTTTATACCTTAAAGATTATTGCACACATTGAACAGATTCAAAATAAAATCTTTAGAAGAAACCTTATTTTATTTTTTTAATTCAGTTTGCATGAAAGAATATCTGTTATTTGTTTATGCAGAAAGTTAATTGATTTTCTTGTTTGCTTTCCATCTGATATCTATAACTTTTAAAGAGAACTTTTTTCAACCACACATTCTTATTAAATAACTAAGGTTGGCATCATTTAAGTATCATTTTTTTTTTATATTGTTTATTTTTAGGGTAGGGGACTTAGCAGACAGCAAGGATTACTGTTACTGTGCTGGCTTCTAAATCTTGTTCTACAAGATATAAAATATTTGATTTTTTTTTTTTTTTTTTTGTAATAGATGCACAAGAATTTTGAACTCATTTTTTACAGTAGGGAAAATATGTCCAATATCTAAATCTCATAATTTCCAGAGACACACTTACACAATGTACAGTAATTAAATTCAATACAAATTATTGCATGTAGTTATTGGTAATTAACGAGGCTAATAATTGTTAATTTGAAGTAAATTCTTATGAAAAGCAAATAGTCTCCCAAAAAATATCTCATTAACAAACTCTTTCATCATTAATGCTGGCCAGGAACTAAATTCCTTCAAATAGTTTCATCTTACAGTTAAATAAAGGATGAATGGATTGAAACATTGTATTAATTTTTGAAAATTTGGGTCTAGGCTAGATCACCAGGAAATTACAAACCTAGGGATTATTTGTTATTTTTATCAAAGACACAAAATTGTTGTTATATGACATTATTAGCCACAGTGTTAATTTTCATTGTATAATCAAGTGTGATGCATTCTGACCATGAACAGTTGCTGCCACTTTTACCTAAGGACACTGTACTACTAATCACTTTGAACAATCTATCTCACTACATGTATACAAAGTCTGTCCAGAATGTATCCGGCCATATCTGAAGAACAGTTTTTCAGATTTCATGTAAATAGATAACCAATCAAAGTGGATTTTATTGTACATGTATGAACAGACACTTTCCTCTGTGGTTACTCAGTCATTAGTGAGACATTGAGTCAATTTGTATGCTGAGTGATCATAACATTCACAATAACTGAGTAAATACATTCTTCACTTTTTGATGATGTTTTGCTTAAAAAGCAAAACATCACCAAGATATGTCAGCTGACCTAAAATCCAGATTAGTCTCTATATCACTTCTGATTGTTCCCAAATTTAAAATCACCATTGAAATATTGCTGGCAAGATGAAAATGAATACAGTAAAGCAGTTGATGTCAATTTCAAAAGAGAACTGTTCAAACTATTTTGGAACGGATATTGGGATGAATGTATTAAATTTCAAAGGAAATACTTTAAAGTTGGTTAAGGTGCCATTGCTTGTGTTAGTCTCTATTTTTTTTTTTTTCATTAATATTTAATGACTGTCTACTTTCCACACAGATTTCATATATATTGGAAGTCTTTGGTAGTTGATTTTTTTTAAATCATATCATCCCACGCAAGGCAGTAAAGCCACTAAGACACAAGTGGTTACTGAGTGAAAGAATAAGAAAAAAGAAGAAACATTGTTAAGGAGTGAGAACAATAGAAGAGTAATCAAGAAGACAGTAGATAATGATTGACATTGCATTTAAATTTTTCAAGATCAAAGTTGGCTGGAAAGCAAGGAGCCAGAAGAAGTGTGAGAAAAGAAACTGTTAGCATAGAAATTATGGTTCTATTTCATGACATTTGCAGCATGTACATGTTATGACAAAATCATAAAAATTAATGGGCAATGTTTAACCTTTGTACACACAAAAATAAATGGTATATCAAAATGACCGGATAGTCCCTTGACAACTGCTATTACTATATACACTTTTGACTTCCTTGGCAATGTTTGTTTTAAAAAGCAATGATTAGAATTTTAATTAAACCCAAACAATTGAAAGTGGATTTATATATTTCTCTTTAAAAATTAACAACAAAGATACTAAACCCTATTTATTTATTAAATTGCTTATTTACAAGAATAATTTTATAATTACAAGATTTAAAAAAATGTAACCCAACTATAATCAAATATTTATTATTTACCATTTTATAAAGAAATATAAAATATTTTTTATTCACAAATTTATAAAAATGTCTGCGAACAAGAAAATTTAAATAAACATGTAATGATGAGTAAATATAAGCAAACATGGATAAACGTGCACACAATAAGACACGGTGTCAAAAGAGCGTTTTTTCCCAGGATACCATGTTTTTCACTACCTTCAATCTTCAGTAATGCTTATTGTTTTAAAAAGCGATGATTAGAATGATAAAACCTAAACATACGATGAGAGTGAATTTGTATATATATTTTTTTGTTCTTGAGAATTAACAACAAAAATATTAAACACTATTTATTTATTAAATTGTTTATTTACAAGAATGATTTTTTATTTACAAGATTCTAGAAACAATAATACAATGCAATATTTATCATTTATCAATTTATAAAGAAATAAAAGTGAAAACAATTTTTATTCATAAATTTATATTTACTAAATTATTAAAATATGTGAATCAACTAGGAAGAAATCCTTATTTACCATTTTATAGAATTTGAATCAATTGGCAGCTGAGACATAATTCTTTGGGCACAGGTCCAAGGTCTCTCAAGACCAATGGATACTGCATATAGTGTAAATAAATAATCTGATAAATAAATACAGTGAAACCTTGACTTATGAAAAACTCACCATATGAACAAAAATTTGTCAGAAAATTCATTTCCACTTAATAATCAATTTTGACTTACAAAATTAAGAATGAGCTTCCTGCTACTTCATTTCAAACTATATATTTGATATAAATGTACCATAAATATTTTTAATCTTATCTAAATATACTATATTTTATATTTTTTTTTATATATTATATATTTTATACATAATAATATTGTAGTATTATGCAGTATTACAATACTTTTTTATACTGTATTTTTATACTGTATACTCTACTCAACATTTGCAGATATATTTTATACTGCATTTTTTCTTATATTTTTATGTTTTATATACAGTGTACATTACTATATTATATTTTATATACAGTATTGTATTGTTATTATACAGTACATATTTCTATACAGTTCCATCATACTAGATGCAGTGTGATGTTATGAGTATTGCATCATCCCGTTCAGTCCATATTGTAGAATAAACATTTGTAGTGTATGCATATTTGTGATTATATTAGTGTAAGTACAAAAAGAATTAAGAATGTGCAAAAATTTATATAGAGCAATAAATACAGTACATTATTGTACAGTACAGTAATATGTAAATTTTAGTAAAAGTTATTTAATTAAAAGTAGGTAAAATGTGACAGTGCTGAGTTCATTTCATTTAATCTCAATGTAAAGTGTGTTTTAGTCTAATATACAGTGTACAGTACAGTAGTAAAGATATAAAAAAAAAACTATAAAGTTTAATTAAAGTAAAATAAAATGTATAAAATGCAGGTACAGCATATAAACTATGCAGTAAAATAAACTACGCATCCAATTCAGGTTGATTTGTACGGTAAATTTCATCACTGCAGTTTGTTTCTTTACATTATTCCATACAGTTACTGTACTGTACAGTTTAATTATGTTACTGTAAATATTACTGTACATGTACAATAAATTTTAAGTTTTAGTGGCTAATTTTTTGGTAATTTTTGTAGCCCACGACATCACCCAAGAAGCTTGAAGAGGGGGGAAAATATCTGTGCAAATGAAGGAGGAGATCATTCAGAAGCACAAAGAAGGTACCCATGTTTCTGACCTTGCCAATCTATACGGATGTTCAGCATCAACAATTTGCATTATCCTAAAGAACAAGATAGAAATAAAAAAGCTTGATGTAGCCAAGGGAGTTAGCTACCAAGCATCATCCAAAAGCCCCTAGAAGATGTTGAGAAGGTGTTGTTGGTGTGGATGAATGAGAGGCAGCTATGAGGTGTCTGAAGATATTACATGTACAAAGCTAAGGGCACTGTACATAGATCTTATCAGAAAAATACCAGCTACATCTTCTGAAAATGAAAATACACTTAAGGCAAGCTGAGGTTGTATTGAAAAATTTAAAAAGATAACCGGCATCCACAGTGTAGCGAGACATGGAGAGGCTGTGATAGGCATTGATAAAACCTGGAAAGGAGTCACAGTGATATATTTATTTACATTATTTGTGTATAATCTTTAAAAAAAGTACTTTAATTTTGCATGAAATATCAATATTTTTGGGGCTTGGAATGAATTAATTTAATTTCTATTATTTTAAATGTGGAAAATTGTTTCGAAATATAAAATTTCCAGTTACGGATCCACTCCTGAAATGGATTAAAATCATAGGTCGAGGCTCCAGTTTTATGTTATTAGAAGTGTTATGTTATGAAGTCCTAGATTTTACAATCCAGTGACCCCTTAACCTGGGTGTTTAGGCTAAGTGAAAAATTAATAGTAGTTTAGTCAAATGAACCAGCTGACATATACATAATAAAAACAGCTGAATGATGTTTATTTTAAGATGTGGATTATATTATTGTTATTATTAAGAACAAAAAGAAATATTGATAGACATTTTAACAATATACCAATATCAGTGACGAGGGAAAATTGTCATTTAGCTGAAGGTCTAAGGTAAGGTCACTAGGTTAAAGTTAGTGATGAAATATTGAAATCCAAATTAAAATCACATGAGAAATTTATCAACACTTTTGTATGAATTTCTAGATGAAAAGCAAAGAAAAGTACTAGAGTTCATTTCAGTCATCATATGGCACTTGTCCTAGAGTAAAAATTTTTGTCTCTCTGCCCTTTGGGGTTGGGGAGAAAAAGTAGTAATAAATGACTTGCTAACATTACATAAAAAAAAGAGCTTCTAGCAAAAAAATATAAAAGAACAAAAAATAGCAAGGTGGTAGAGCAGAAAATGAGAAGACAATTTTATAAAGAGAAAGTGAAAAAAAAGGACAGATTTTTTGTAATGTCACATATTAACAAGCCAAAAGAAGAGGAAATGAAAATAAAAACAAAGAGGAACTTGTACTGTTTTAGCCCTAGAAGTGAGAGAAAGAAAAAGAATGGAAAATGTAATTGACACTTAACTCGCTATGACCTCCAAAAGATAAGCTCTACTCAAGCAGGTATTTTCATTGGCAGTTGGCATTTTGTGTTATAAAGTACATCACAAAACTGTTGGAACTGCTAAGTAACCTTGACATATTTACGAAGGACACTAGAATAATCTGGAACCTATATGGCAGCAAACTACCTGTATACAGATAGAAAATGAGTTCAGTAGATATACAAAAATAGAAAAGGGTGTAAGACAAGGATAGGTTTTCTCACCAGACCTATTCAACTTGTATAGCAAGAAAATTCTGAGAGAATTAGAAGTTCAACCAGGATTCATTATTGGCGGCCACAATCTTAACAACAAAAGATAGGCAGTTGACACTGTTGATAGAAGGTAGTGAAGGAAAGAAAGAAGTAAGGACTAAACATCAATTGCAAGAAGATGGTATGCATGATTGTTAGCAAAAGGAACAGCCTAACATGAAAATTATAAATTGGAGATACCAAAATCAAGCAAGTACAACAATTTAAATATCTTGAAAGTGTTTTAAAAGAGGACAGAAAGTGTGACACTGAAATCTGAAGGTGTATTTGGATAATGAAAGTTGCCTTCCAAAAGTTAAGCAAAGTATTAAGAAGCAGAAATATTTCCTTAGAAACAATGAAAAGAGTAATGAACTGGTATGAAATATCATTTCTCTTATATGTCAGTGAATGCTGGACAATTTCTTCACAAATGAAGAGGACTTGAAACAACAGAAATATGGTTCTACAGAGAATGCTGAGAATATGATTGACCGAACATGTGAGCAGTGATGAAGTTCTAGAGACAGTGAAAAAAAAGGACACTTATAAACATTAGAAAAAGATAGTCGAAATTTCTAGGACATATAATGAGGAAAGGGCTTGAAAATTTGGTATTTATGGGACAGATGAAAACAACACACAACCTACCTGGTAAGCTTAAGTGAATGGATGGCAGGGCCTGGTTTTGAAGAGATAACAAAAACACAATTTATTAAGAACAACAAAAATCAGGAAATTGTGGAGAGCCATGTTTGCCAACATCCTGAAGGGAGGTGGTGCACAGAAGAAGAAATCACATGTAAGAAAATGTTATTTCTTTCTCTAATCATAAATGTTTAAAAGACTTTAGAAAAAAGAATATATCTAAAAAAGCAATTGATCCTGTGATTCTTCAAATTATCTCCTGAGATTTTGAGATGAGGATCAGAGGCAGCTATAAGGAAGGTTCTTTGTCAACTATAAACACCATGAAACCACCAAAAGAGATGTTTGAACACTACTCACTGATTTCTCTTTTCAAGTTACCATTATACTAACCATACACCTGTATTTTGTAAGCATATGATAAGACCGTCTAAGAAGTGCAGTAATAGATTAAGACTACAAATCTATTATCCTCCTCTGCAATTTACACAGTTGATAGTATGAGCAAGTATATTGATTCAGGTCCTGTGCCAAGTTTTCCCTAAGAATCTATTTGCATATTATATAGTTTTCACATTTGATCTTATAAAATAATGCAGTTGGTTAAAGTTCAACATTCTAAATACATCTCCTTTCTATATTTCACATCCAAGGATGATTAGATGGTTTCATATTAGATTTATTAATTAGATTCTTTTATTAATATCTTCCCCTGTAAAATAACCTCTTGATTACCGTTTCCCTTTGATTGAGATTATATATAATTTTCCCTTTATATATAATTGCTAGTAATCATTGACACCTAAATTACTTCCCTATTCATATACACTTTTTTTTCTTTCTTTTTTTTTTAAATTAGTATCACCCCATGCAAGGCAGTAAAGCCACTAAGACACAAGGTGTTACAGGATGTGGAAGAATTAGAAACAGAAACATTAATAATGAGCAGAAAGAAGAAAGAGTAATCTTGGTAACATTGGATAGTGATTGACATTGCATTTAAATTTTTGCAGATTAAAGTTGGCTGGAAAGCGTGGAGCTGGAAGGGAGTTCCACAAGTAAACTGTTAACATAGAATTTATGGTCAACTGTAAATTGTTGAAATCTCAACACCAGTCTAGTACTGTACTTAAATTCAAAAAGTCTAGGTGCCAAAGCAAAGAGCTCATCTGAACAATTACAATGAAACTATTTATAGTAAAGGCACATAGACACAACCTTACAGCAGTGGGAAAGTGACTGAAGCTGAGGCACCTGCTCAGGACCAATAATATTGCTGATTCTTCTTTGGATTATATCAAGGAGCTCAAGGTAAATAACAAAGGCACCAGACCATATGTGGCAGAAATATTCTAAGTATGGACAAATGGTAGACTTATAAATATGTAAGATAGATTTTGGAGAGAAAAATTTTCTTGCACGACACAATGAACCAACTTTCTTAGCAGTTGACCTAGTAATAAATTCAATATAGTCTTTTCACTTCATATCAGCTGAGAACTTGGTATTTTATGTATGTCTGTTATATATTTGATCACCCATCTTTCATTAATTTAGAACAAAAATAATAATAAAAAAAACTATACAGTATCATTTATCTTGCTTTTAATCATGACCCCATTTTTATTTATTATTTTGCCTCTATATGTTTCTTCCCACTCAATTCATTCCCTCCCACCATTTTTCCTACTATTTCCTTTTCTCCTCTTTGTTTGAAATTACATTTCAAACATTGCTTTTCCTATTCTTAACCAGTTCCAGCAATATGTTATTTGTTTCTTGTTATGTCCATATTAGCTGACCAACTGATTGTTGCCAACTTCCCCAGCTGTTTATTATTTGTCGTATATTTTAACCTAATTACATTTTTAATGAGCCTCAGGTTCTACTATTAATTTCATTATGCTTAAGTATGAATATCTGAACCAGGATAGACCAGAGAATTCAGTGGCCAATTCTCAGGCTTTGCTTAAAATTAAGACTGGAGGGGGGGGAGTGCTTCTGATGAATGATAAACATAGCTGTTCACATGATTGGATGGCCTCTCTTCATTTGTCTTTCATTTGCTACCTAATAATGGTCTGTATATTCAATGTTTTATATTTCTTGAATTGCTGCCAAAAACAAGAATTATATACCTGAATCAGAAGGTAGTGCCTTTGTTAGGGAAAGTTATACATTGTATATAATTATTCTATCTGGCATTATTGTACATATATGATTACATATTATTTTATATACATAAGCATTGGTTTACAAACACACACATACATATAAGGATATAAGTGAAGTTAGCTAGTTTTTTGCTGCTTTTGTTTTGGGTGCTATTAAGGTTTACCTAAAATAGCAATGAGATCATCTTCTATCTATATGAAACTGTAAGGTGACTTGGTACTGCTTGGCACTCAGTCATTTTTCTGATTATCACTTGAAAAGTTATTTGCATATAATTCACTGATTTGTAAAATTGATCTATATTATTTCATATATAAGCTCTATATTCTGTAAATTAATATTCTAGATATGCATAATGCATGGATTTTTTTTAAATACCAGAAATTATTTAGATTAAATTTCAAAAGTTCTAGTTGCTGAAAATAATCAACTTTCTAAACAACATCTATAACTGCTAATGTAAACTAGATATGTAACGTCTGAGATGTCTCCAGAAAGATGCTTCAATTACCAACTTGTGGAATGTTGATAACAGCTTGTTTCTTAAAAAAATTGACTTTAAAATCAAATCAACAAAATGAGACCTAAAATATAAATCCCCCATATGAAGTCATGTTCATAATGTTCTAAGTTTAGAATACCTATCTAAATAGCAATACTTAGTTAGTTTATCTTTTTCCTTAGCCTTTTAGCTAAGTGAGCCACACCTAGACAAACAGGGTATTTCTTTACCTACCTATCTATTCAGTGAATATCTCTTTGTTGGTCTACCTTTTTAAATTTGAATAAGTCTATTTGATTTGCCAATCCTTTTTGCTTTATCATATGAAATTTTGAACTTGCTGGGTTCAAGATCTTAGTTTTCATTTTATGTACAAATATTGCTGCTGTATAATGTATATATGCAATTTATAAAGTGAAAACATGCATGAAGTTCAGCAAATGACCATGTCACTATTTATAACAAATATTATGCTAACTGTAAACCTGTAACAATATGTAAAAGTATATAAATATTATTCAGTATTTTGATTACTCTTATATACCAATTCACTGCTTCATTTTACTTTTAATATACTTTGCATATTTTGTATTTTTTAATTAAGCATTTTTATAATATATATGTGAACTTAATGTATCCAAGAACAACTTTAAAGTATAAATTTAACAGAATAATTTTTAAATGGATACAATAGCCAAAGATTATATTGAATAATTTTTCATATTGAATATAACTAAAGTTTGGTTTGATTAAAAAATTAGGCTTAATTATTAGACTTTACTTTTTTTTTTTTTAAATATGATTACCTTTTTTTTTCTTTATGAAGCTCACACTGTACAAAGCCCAGAAGCCACTCAAGGTAGAGAATAAGAGGTACAGTTAATATATATATATATATATATATATTAGCCAATTTACCCCAAGCAAGGTGATAATGCCACCAAATCACAGGGAGCCACTGGACATGAAAGAAAATGTAAGTGTTTAAAAGGATCCAGAAACCCAATTCTAAGCCTTGAGAAAGGGATAAATCTCTGTTCTTGTTCAAAGAACATGGAGGAGTGTGAACTAGATGATAGGCAAACCTATCTACTCCAATTGGAAAGAGAGAAAATTTCAAAGTTCAGATGGAGACATTAGTAGTATAGAGTCGAAGAAGACTTTACAAAGAACTGGAAAACCACTCCTGAACAGGAAACAAGGGATGAAGCTCTACTTCTGTT
The DNA here is from genome assembly GCA_903632075.3 of Acanthosepion pharaonis. NCBI lineage: Eukaryota > Metazoa > Mollusca > Cephalopoda > Sepiida > Sepiidae > Acanthosepion > Acanthosepion pharaonis. Next base: position 1,746,085 of record CAHIKZ030003422.1, read on the forward strand.
CAAAAGATCAGAGAAATGTGAACCAGAGAATAAGTGAAACTTTTATTCAAATGAAGACTTCATTTGAAATCACTTAAATTAATATATAATATATATATATATATATATATATATATATATATATATATATATATATATATATAATAAAATAAAAGTAAAAAAAGTAGAAATGAAAATTTTCTTTAGAAGTAAAATTGATAAAGTAATAATTTCTTTAAAATAAATGTATTCAACATGTAATGGCACAAGTTTATTTTTCAATTTCTTTCTCTCATTTAGGATCAATGCAAGGACAATCATTAGATGTGCATGTATACAATAACAATATTTATTTTAGTCACAAGCATTGCATAATACCATTTTACAAAAAGACTGAAACCCAAAACATCAAGTACATAGTTATTGCTTTTATTCAAGTTAAAAGTAGAAAGATGCATAGATATTTCATGCTGAATTTTTCCAACTTATCTACAGGATATTAAGAAATTTGATTATTTTAATAATACAGAATAATAATAATAATAATTTTTAAATATTGTTATATAACTGAAAAAAAAAATCTTTATGAACAAATACCCTTATTAAATTTTAATAATTTAATCAAAAACACTATAATTGTGAAAATTATTCTTTATTTACCTTTCCATTCTTCTGTTTGATTCTTAAATCTTATAACATTGCAATTCTAGAAAATTTTTTGTCTTTCATTGGTTGTGCGAAATTTCATTTTTGATTATATTATCATCAATCTAGTGTACCCATGCCATCAAAAATGATGGCAATGTTTTTTTTTGTTTTTGTTTTTTTAAATCTTTCAATAGTGAGATGCAATGAAATAAGACTTGAAACAATGTATTGAGGTTGTTATAGACAAGCGTATGGTTGCAAGAAAGAAATACGACAACAGCAGAAATAGATTTATGTGATTTATTTCAATAGGAATGTGTGGTTTTGGGACAGCTACCTTGTGGTATAGTTCATAAGCCGGCTTCTGATCTGGGTTGATCTCTCATAGTAGTTCTCACTGGTTGGCATGGCGCTCCTCCTGCTGACTGACCATGACGGGTCTCTTCCCTGGCCTCCTGTTGACTGCTGTTGTACTTCACCGTGTGACCCCTTTTATGGCTTAACAGGCTCAAAAAACAACGCGAGTATAATTAGGAGGGAAGCATTTTTATTGGTCGAAAAATAGAAACACTTTAAAATATTATTTTATTTTTCGACCGGAACTCATGTGTCGGGCCTATGCGTAAACAATGATAATGGTCATTTTGTGATGGGGCCTTGTCCCGTTCCCATCCGGCTCTTGCTCTAGAGTATGTTTATTTGCCTGCAAATCAGCCGATATATGTCTTATTTTATTTTATAACAAGGTTTAATAAAATGGAGATAAAGAATTAACTAAAATAGAGGCCAACGAAACAATTTGTTCCTTTTTTTTTTTTTTTTTTTTCCCTAGATATTCAATGGTATCTATGATTCATCGATTTTTTTTTATTGATTTATAAATTTAAATTATTGGTCATTTAAAAAGGTATTCATTAACCTATTTTCTTTTAAACTTTTTATCATTTGAAGAGGCTACCAATTCTTTTATATTTGTTGATTTTCTTAGTTTTAGTCTTAAAAGAAGATCCATTAGAATAAAATATTACATATGATCTTCAAAGCCATTTTAATCTGAACAGGAGCAGATAACCTAAATAATAATGGTAGTAGTAGTAGTGTTACTAGATTGTTGCCTTGTCTGACCAATCAGCATTAGACCATTCACAAGTAAATTGTGCACCCAGCAGAGTTCATTTGAATATATTTGTTCCTGGAAGCCATCTTTATTGTCACTAGCATTACTTGGTGACATTTACAATGATACCCACATCATTTTGCCATCAGTCTCTTTTTCATTAAATGTTGTGCTTATTTGTTTTTCCCTTCTTCATTCCATCATTGATTTCATTATTTTTATTTTGTTTTTGCTTATTTGATTTTTCCTTGCCTCAGGTGTCTAAGTTGCTGCAATTATATTCTGTTCATTCTATCAATATTACTTTCTTTGACACCCCCTCACTACCTGCCCTTATTCTGTCATTTTTGTTTTCAATGAAAGAAATAGAAAAAAATAACATTTATTGAAATATTGAATAGAATTCATTTAATAATTGTATTCCTTCCAATATCCCATACTCCACAACATTAAATAATTCTTTTATTTATTTAGATTTTTTTTCCTGCCTTTTCTGTCTATGTACATGAAGGTTGAACACTACTGAAGAACATTTGGGCGACAAAGACCTAAATATTTGTGCTTTGCTTGTTATATTTATATTTAAGTTTGTATATCTCTAGACTTTTTATTCTGTTGTGCCTGTCTAGAATTCTTCGCACTGATTGAATGTCAAAATTTAAGCTTTTCTCTATTTCTATTCATTTAAAAATAAATATAAGCACTTATGTATCTCTATTTTTAAATACATTATTATTTAATTATATGGGTATTTTATTTTAAACCCACGTCATACAGTAAGCAGGATATAAAATTGGCTCAAAGTCTAGCTCAGTATTTCTCACCATTGTTTTTATTTTTTTTACTTCAGTGTGTACTTGTAGAATAACTAAAACTCCAGGTGTACTTTAAATTTTAATAAGGAAAAATTGAAATAACGAAATTTTAGTTTAGCATTCTTAAAGAAGATTAGCAGTAGAGTTTTCATTTAAAGGGATTTAGGAAGAATCTGCTATCTTTTGTTTTGTTTTTTTGTTGTTTTTTTTTTGTTGTTTTTTTAAGGAGAGGCAAATAATGACTGATTTAAATCCATTGCAGAAGGCAAAAGAGTAAGGATTATCCATTCCTTCTTAAAGATTAAGGAATTTAGCATCCAGCATAAAATGTCAAAGATTTGACTTAGATATGGGGGCCATATGTTTGGTGTCTCCAGCTTTTTAAGATTTTTTAAATATAAAAAGAATTCATAAATTACTCTTCTGTTAGGGAACATCTAGCTAACTTTTAGTGCACTGACTGAGAAACACTGGTCTAGATGCTTGTCCTTAAGTTTGAAGTTGAACCAACTAAATTAGGGAAACATGAAAGTTAAATGTTCTATGTCTTTAAAAGTCCAATGAAAATGTTTATCAGTTTTGTTTATTATTATTTGCTTTGGAGCCACTTTTCATTTCATCGCACAAAAATGTTTTGAAGATTAATATATATCTAAAATGATAAAAGTATTAAGATCAACAAAAGTTTTATTCCTGCTCATTTCATTTATTTGAATTTGGCTGCAATATCAAAGAAACCTACTGAAAAATTGTATATATTTTATTTATTTATTTATTTTTTTGTTTTACTGATTCCAATGCCTCAATTATCATGGCTAGATGTTCATTTTTGATATACAGTGGTTCCTTGATTTACAAATTCAATTCGTTCCGTGACGGAACTTGTAACTTAAATTACTTGTATGTCAAATCAATTTTCCTCCCTGAAATGAGTTGAAATGCCATTAATCCATTCTGGACCTTCTCCCTCACCCAAAAAAAACACCACAGTTTTTTTGGTTTTTTTTGTTACATGTTTTTGAAATAACAAAAATCTACTTATAAATAATGAATATTGTATAAAAACACAATACAATAGAATGTACTGTAATAAACTGGCTTTATTAAGTATAATTTACAGTATTTACCTTGGAGATCAGATAACTTGAAGCTGCTGATGGAGGTGGAAAAGAAAAGCTGAACTAAATAACTGAATCTTATTCGTTGATTTTTGCCCTTTTCACTACGCTTTCCTCATTTTTATCTGCAGGGGTTTTTGAAAAAAAAAAAAAACCCTGTCCAATGATGTCTTTCATCCTCCCTTTGTTTCTGAAATGAGTTAGGCAAGTGTCATTAAAAAGTGCTATTGCATGCCCAGTTGCAACTTTTTCTGTGTGTTTCTTTTGAATAAAGTTTCTCCCACATTCTCAACACTTCCTTTGTCTAATTTGTAGAGATAACCTCCTCTGCATCACCTATTTCCTGCAAAACCTCCATTTTCTGCTGTGTCTGTAGCTTCTTTTAGCTCCTCTGTTGAGAGTTCCTCGGAGTGCTCCTCAATGAGCTCGTTGATGTCACCTTCATCTATGTCCAGGCTCATGGACTTGTCGAGGGATACAGTCTCCTCCACCACTGCTGCTTTGGGTCTGCAGTGGCGGAACAGGTTTTTTTAGTGAAGAGCTTCTTGAAATTAGAAATTACCTTCTGGTGTATGGGCTGCAGGACATAATAGTGTTGGTTGGAAGGTAGAGAAACTTTATAAACTTGAACTCTTTGAGGATGTCATCTTCGGCGTTAGGTGAGTGAGCAGGTGCATTGTCCAGGACGATAAGGACTTGCAAGGGTAGGTTATTTTCCTGGATATATTTCTTGACGTCAGGCCCAAAGATCAGATTTACCCACTCCACAAAGAACTGCCTTAGGTTTGCCCTCCATACAACCTGCAGTTTTTCTTTCAGAATCTTATGTGACTTAAAGGCTCTGGGGTTTTCTGAATGATAAACAGGCAGTGGCTTAATCTTGCAGTTGCTGTTCGCATTGTTGCACAATGTGAGGATTAGCCTATCATTCATGTGTTTGTGGCCTGGCATCCTCTTCTCCTCTGCTGTTATATAAGACATACTTGACATCAACTTTCAAAAAAGTTCTGTCTCAACACAATTGAAGACTTGCTGGGGGTTGTATCCTTCAGCTTCTATAATTCCGGCAAAAATTTTTGGGTGATCTTCAGCTGCCTTCATATCTGCATTCGCTGCCTCACCATGCTTGACAACAGTGAATGTTGGTTCTCTTTTTAAAATTCTCGAACCATCCCTGACTGGCTTTAAATGCCTCATCCACTACCTCGTCCATCGAAGTGCCTGGAGGCCTGCTGCAGCAAGTCAGCATAACTAGCATGTTTCCTTCCTGCAGATTATAGCCTCCGACACAGTATCTCCTGGATATTGGAGTGGTTTCCCATTGCCTTCTTTACAGTTTGAAGTTCAGTCTTCCTTCTCTTAACTAGTTGCTCTCCAAGGCTCATGAGCCCAGTCTACCCTATTGTTTAACCCATAGATGGAGGGAGAAGAGATGGATTCATGTGCTTCACAAGAGTATTAGCATAAAAGTGAACACAACTGCATAGGACAGAATTTGAACTCTGCTAAATGATTCCACTTTCCGCACTTTTCTGTTATTCCAACTGCACGTCCCATATACAATTTTGTTTTAATTTAATATCTGTAAAATTGTGAATTGCCTTATTTATCTTTGAGAAAGGCAGTGTAGTGGTCTTTTGTTGCCTTTATTGGTTCCAATCCTGATAAGAATGACTGCAAAAATATCCTTCCTCCCCAAATTTATAGACATATCGTACAAATGCATGCTGGGATATCTTCCTAATCAATAAAATGGATGACCTCTTGCTCTCATTTGCCATATTTTTGTTCTTTCTTGAAGTCAAAATGCCAGAATCATTTGACTGCATTCCTTTTGCATGTGAACATCATTTTTGTGAGCTTTTTTGCCTTATTACTGTTGGTTTACCTTAATTTGTATTGTCTTTATATTGTTTGCTTAGTGTTATTTATTGAAAACTCTGTCAATTCCATTTTGAGTTGAGCTGTTGAGCATTTTGATGATTACACTTAGCCAGGGCCAATTACTCTACAGCCTTGTTTATGATTTTGAATTCAGAATTGTCTCTTAGTTTGCCTTAGTGTCTTACTAATAGCTCAGTCATGGGGATAAGAAAACAGCTAGATGCCTGTCTTTCTCAAGGGCATTAGCACAAATTGAATGCAATGGCCTTGGCTGGGATTTGAATTTTGCCTATTGATTTAATTTTCTGCGCCAATAACTGTTACACCAGCTGCACATCCATTATATTATACAAAAGTTTTATTTAGTTTAAACATCAATTCCTGTACAATCACTGAAGTTAAGCAATGTTGAGCTTGGTCAGTACCTAGATGGCTAATCATTTAGGAATATCAGGTGCTGTAAGCTTAATTGTGCAGGTGGTGTAATGGATAATGGCTTAGAATTGTTATTCAGAAAGCCATGTTCCAATTCCCATTGGGTTTGTTATATTTAATTAGATGTAATTACCCTTGGGAAAGGTATGAATCCACTGCTTCTCCCCCAGCTATGGCTTAATTAGTAAGAATTGAATCATTAAACCATTATCTCCCTATAAAAAAAAATTTCTAAAAATATTTTCTTGCTTTAAATAACCTGCACAAGGTTAATAAGCCATAGAAAATGAATCAATCAATTGTTTTATTTAAATATTTAATGTATAAATATTTAAAACTTAAACTTCTAAAAAAATCTTATTCAAAGGAATAGCTATACATATCCTATCATTTACACTTACTGCTACTTATCTACCACATACCATTTACACTTACTGCACTTAGTGAAACACATTTTAACTGATTGTACTCATTTAGCATCAGTAAGACATAAATACTACAAGAAAACCAACATTCAAATATTTGAAAATACTGAAACCATTCTACCTTAAAGAAATAGGTTTATACCAAAATATATAACTCCTACAATATATTATCTAAAAACTATATATTTATAAAATATACTTTTACTCTGAAAGTATAAAATTATGTGCAAAATATCACTAGTTGAAAGGCATATAATTACAATTAAAATATATTTAGTTGAAGCCATAAAATTGTATGCAAAATATTTAGATTTCGACATTAATCAACCAAACTAAACCATTTACACATCTTTGATTTAGATTAATTGTCAGTTAAATTGAACATCATTATATTTATAATGAAATCTTTTCTTCCGATTAACTTGCTTTGGCTTCTGTTTACTTCTGACAATGTGAGCTTTTAGCAACATTAATCATGTCATATTATAAAGAGCCTTCAGCCATGTAACCATTTAGTAACATATCATTTTGTTTTCTGTGGTCTTTGTCAAACTACACCTTAGGTTTTTCATCTGAAATGGATATTTATTCCATTTTTGCATGACTAAGCAAGCAGCATTTACATATATATATATATATATATATATATATATTAGAGATTATAATAAAAACATGTTTAAATTGCTACACAAAACTTTCATGTTTCAATACTATGATTGTACTTCAGGCGATGATAAGTAACTGGTAATTAAATGATTTTTAAGAAAATTTAAAAACAAAGTGTTACCTCTTTTCCAAAAATTAAAGTGATGGGGACATAAGGTCATAATTATACTTGTGGGTATGTCTTGATTAACCAATTAAATGTTAGATCTATGTTAAATAGAAAAGTAAGTTCAGACGGTGAAGGTGGATGAGTTATATTTTCATGTAATGATAAACTGAAACACAGACAGGCCATCATTGATGATTGGCGAAAATATGTCGGCAACAAATGTATCGTGATTGTAGACAAATATGACATGTTCAATTTTTTGAAAGGGTGTTGAAAGGAAGGGTCGGTTAATCAGATGTAAAGTTAACAGAAAAAAATTTTTAACTTTTTTTTTTTTTTTTTTTTGTTTTTTAGATCCAGGAAGCTTCTTAAAGGGGCCTGTAGATAAAATTAAAAATGTATAATACATGTTTAAATAGCAAAAATTTGGATATAAAAACCACTTAATTTTTCACTCAAATTTTTTGTGATGACCAACCTTGATTGTATCTTTATTTAAGGTTATTTCTTGAAATTCTCTTTCCTAAAATATTTGAAACTTTTTCCATCTCAATTTTGAAAATTTATAAGTTCTTCCAGTGTCAGTTATTGGATCAACTAAACTAAGAATATCAGAATAATTTAAAATTAATATATCTGGATGTAATTGATAACAGGAAGATGGAGAAGGGCCCTTTGGTTGTAAAAATGCCAATTTTATCTCTTTACTATCAGGATATTTTTCAAGTGCACATCCTAACCAGCAATTCCTATCATAGATTGCTGTAACAAATCCTTTAATGTTTTATAATTTTAACTATTTTTCTTTCATCCTGAGTTGACACTTCTGCCTCTTCCCAAAACACGAGAATAAAACTGTCGTTTTTGAGTTCCTGTAATTGTTGAGGCATTTTTTAATCTATTTTCTAAGGTTTCTGCTTCATTTGTTGAGGAATACAAAATATTTATGCTTGAAATGTTTTTTCTTGAATAATCAAACAACTGTCTTGGCATCATTATTTGTTCATTATAAGGTTGCTGCAGGCTTGTTTTGCTGTTAATCTCTTAATAGTGCTACCTAATCCATCACATGGACCTTTCCCAGGAGATGTAGCAAAGTGCCACTCTGCATCAATACCAAAGTTAGGCTTATGGTTGCACAAATTGATGACATTTTTATAATGTGAGAAAGAAATAGATCAGATTTTTATTTTAAAATTAAGATTTTTTAAAATAAAACTAGAAGTTTTCTTTGGAACAAATGGACAGCTACTGTGTTATGCTTGAGACAATCTGACATAATTACAATATTAATATGCTCCATCTCTTTGTCATTTCTGTCATAATGGACAAATAGATGTAATCTGACTTGAAAATTATTTCAGTGGAAGCCTTGTGCAGCATCCTGCAAAATAAATGAATAATTCTCAACAAAATCTAATAACTATGACTTCATCATCCATCAAAAAACTTTTCTTATTAGAACAAAATTTTGATTGTTCTTTGGCAATGAAATCATGCTTTTTCAAGGTTTGAAGGCCTATGTAAAAAGTTTCAATAAATTTTTCTATAGTATGTGAAACAGTTTGCAGTGTGGTTCTATCAGTTGATGGCTACTGTTTGTAGATAAAATCACCTATTAAATTTTTATTTAGAATTTCTTTTATATATAAAACAAAATCCTCAATCAAATTATTGCAAGGTGAGCAGTCACCTCACCTAAGTAGCAGTTAGATGTTGCTTCATTGCATCTGACAGCAGCTACACATTAGTGGTAATCTGTTAAATGATATTGTTCATAGTGAGTCAGTGTACCAAGATGAGCCCCCACAAACATCAAATTCATATTTTGATGTATTATACAAACACAGACACCTACTAGGATACATTCTTCTACTCAGCAAATTTTGAAAAAACTAATTCTATTTGGATTTTTGGCTTAAATAATTGGTATTCTTCTTTCAGGTTACAGAGCACAAGACACTTTTGTTCCTGAACTCTTCTACCATTCTTTAAGACTGTCTTACAGTCATTTTTTCCAGGCATCACTCTGCAGATGTCTTCACTCTGCAGATGTCTTCACTCTTAGAAAACAACACAGCTTCATCAACTGTCTCTTGTGTCCATTGTTCATTTAGTTTTTTGGCTTGTCTTGTCATGTATGTTGTGGTGCCAATTCCCATTTGAATTCTTTGGATACTTTAGCTTTTTCGAAGTATTGTCAAAATTTGTATTTTTTAGGAACTCTTTTCACAAGCTGAAAAATTTTCTTTTGTGTAATGTTTTCATTTTCATCAGATCTCTTGTACTGTTCTACACTGGTAGATTCTTGATGAGAAATTTTAGTTTAAATCAGTTTAATTTTCTTTGATAGTACCACTTTAATTTTTCCTACTTCTTTGTTTTCAAGTTATGCTTGATTGGTAATTCACCAATTGTCAGTGACTCATTAAGAAGTTGCAATTTATTTTCAGTATCTACAAAAATGCGAGAAGACTATGGCTAGTTTTCAGCTGATGTTGTAGTACTTTTAAAAAACACAGTTAATGCTCTTAATTTTATTAGGCAACAGGTGCAAATTTTTTACCAGAGGTCAATTTAACTTGTTTGATTTTATCAGTAAATTGTTTTGAAATTTACTTAATCATTTTTTCATTTTTTAAAATGCTTTTTAAAAGGGTTGCAGCATGTTATATCCAATAAAAGTCTTGTTGATACATCATTTTGATTCAACAAGTAAAAGATTATTAATGTCTCAAGAAACATATTTTATTCTGAAAGTTGTCTTAAAAATAAAAAATTTCATTATGTCACTTTTTCATATAAAAATCTATGTTGTATAATAAAAAGTAAACAAAACTAAAAATAAGGTTGTTTATTTTTCACCAAATTGGTCAACATTTAACCACAATTAACACAAATTCTGTTGATTTTATGATCATAGTTCTTATGTGAATATTAACCAGTATTCAAAGAGTTTTTTTTTAAGATATACAACTTTGACCATATTGGGAGATGTTAGCCTATAGTCGCAAATATCAAAATCTCATTTTGAATTTTTCCAACTCTGTAAAACCCTTGTAACTAAGGTGACAGTCAAAAGTTCACAAAATTTTGTACATATCTTGCCATAAAGCAGACAAATTTTTTGTCAAATTTAAAAAAACAAAAAAAATTAAAGATATGCTTTTGAGAATTAAATGTCAAAGTTTAAGTATCTTATTTGACCTTTAAACAAAAAAATAGATCTATCCAAGAACTTTAAAATGATTATATAATTTAGCTTTGTAGGTAATAAAACAAATGAGATATTGATATTTAAACTTTGACTATTTCCCAAAATTCACCTTTTTGGCAAAGGTCAAAGGGTCAAATCTAAGGAACCTTTTGACCTAGAGATGTAAAATAGGTACCATTTAATTCATATCATGAAGCTCTATAAAAAATCTATATCAGTGATGGTCAGACCCTTGTTGATTTGACACAAAATAACTCTTATGTGCAAATACCCTTGGGAAAGGTACCTCTTCTCTCTCCAGCTATGGGTTAATTAGTAAGAATTGTATCACTGAACCATTATTATCTTAAAAAAAAATACAATCTAAAAAGTATTTTCTGGCTTTAAATAACCTGCAAAGGGTTAAGCCATAAGAAACAAATCAGTAAATCAATCTGTTTTATATATGTAGATTATATGTAGATTATCACTCTGTTCCATTGAGCTGGCTCATCTTGTTTGCTGTCCAGCAACAGTGGCTAGATTCCACTATCATCACACATAAAATTCATTGTTGCTATTTGTCACAAGATATAAAACTGTTTGTTTGAACAAAAGCAGTTGCCTTGCATTGTGAATTCAGTGCCTCAGTATTATTGAGTATAGATATCAAGGTAAACATTGAGACTAATGGCCATGTGATGCACAGAAAAACAATCACTTAAATATAGAATATGTCTGTGTTTGTAATGGTGTTAATTAAGCATGAAATTACACAAGAGGAATCAGTACACACATTTCCCCAGTTTACATTTTTCCACTTACAGAAAATATTTATTATTTCTTTGTTATTTCAAATTTTTTTCATTTTTCATATTACATACCAGAAAATTATTAGATAGCAAACTCATTAATAGAAGAATTTACATAACTATTCAATTCACATTTTTCATCCCCACCCTGACATGAAGGACAATTGAAATTAACCTCCCAAAATAATCATAACATTTTCATACATATAGTAAACACGCAAATACATTCTAATTTAAATTTATCTTGATAGACAATATAAAAAAAAAATGCTACAGCTAAATGAGTTTGCATCTCTTAATTTTGCTTATATTATTGGTTTAACGACATATCAACTCCTTATGGGTCATTTAATGCTGAAATTTTATTCTCTTGTGAACTTTTTGTAATTTTTTTTTTCCCAGAAATGTATTACTACTATGAAAATGTATTGTTCATTTTTATATTTTCATGTTTGGACCTCAGTTTGGGGGTTCACTATTTGCTCATGGCTGGGATCCTAACAGTTTTACCACTCTGGGAACAATAGCAATTAAAAGGTGGTTTCACACTCCTCAATACCTCCTGATCAGAGGCCTTGCTGCCAGATGTAGTTTATCATCATACACAGGAGCTTATATTATAACTTAGTTGTAAAAATAATTGCTGTTTTTAACTCGACATATAATAAAATTTATTAATCAAAATAAGAAATATTAGAATGTATGCATTGTTAACCAAGTAAACAAGTCTATTCTCATAGAATAGAATTCTGGAGTCTTGGAACGAATTGACGGATTCTTCAATGGCATTTTGAAATATTGCTTTATTTTTTAAGGCCATCTCTGGCAGGAAATTAAGATGAACATGGCAGTCAATCCAAGAAAGATCTGGTAAGTAAGCTGGGTGAGAAAGAGTAATTCGTTTCATCCAATTTCTAAAGAGTCTTTTACAAGACATGATCAGAGGTTGTCATGGAGAAGAATTGGTCCATTTTGTTGACCAGTATTGGTTGTAAACATTGCAGTTCTTGGTGTATTTTGTTGATTTCCTGGCAATACTTCTCAGCATGATAGTCTCACCAGGATTCAAGTTGTAATGGATGATTCCACTTGCCAACCACAAAACAGTGGTTATCACTTTCTTTTGAGGAAGTGTTTTCACACTTCACTGTCAAGGGATCCTATTATCCATCATCCTAACTACATGGCAACTTCATCATAACCAACGCTGAAGTACTAGAGACTCTATACTTGTAGACTGAGGATATCACTCATATACATTTGCCACCAGATACACAATATGTAGTGGAGACACTGTGAAATTGCTCCAGTCTTTTCATGTATCTCTAATAAGTGACTTGTATCTAACATACAACAATGAAGACAAAATGTAAGTTTTGTAAACTTTCAACTTCATCTCAATCGAAATTCCATCCTGAGACCATTGATGTCTACCCCATTTTTTGAAAACATTACTGACCTTCTTGATTCAGAGGGAGATTTCATTATCAAAAGTATTTGTCATATTTATGGTACTGCCTAAATACACAAAACAATGCATACAGGAAATTGTGTGTATTAATGATGATAATAGCTTTGTTTAGCAGCTTCTTAGATACATATAATCATTTTAAGTTAGTTTCCAATATTGCTTACTGAAAGTTCTTCTTTGCCCAATCTGATATGTAAGCCTTTTCATCTTTTATAAAGCTTCAAACTTTTGACCTTTTGGAATTTTGAGCTGTTTGAACATTGTGTTGCGTTGTGTATAGTTCTTCACAAGTAAGCAATGTAGTCAAGGGGAGATAACTATCCCTTGAGTGTAGAAACCTTCCCACTTATATAGCATTTCATTTGCATATCACTACATCTTCTGGAACCTTAGAGGCTTTGTGCCCTTGGTAACATTGCTACTTCTACAAAACACTCTAGATGTACCGTTTGTCTTATGGCGATTACCTAGATTCTTCTTTATGGGAGATTTTGGTCTTGCCAGATTTTCTTCATTTGAATTGTCGTCACATTCCTCATTATTACTAGACATGCTTCATTCTTTTCCCTTTCTTTCTCGACTTCCTAGTGATCATCCTGACCCCTCTCCTCTGCACCAGGCTCTTCCTCCATTTCAATATCTTGTAGCTCTCTCTGCAATCTAAATTGGTCTTCATGAGCTAAAACACCCTGTCCATTTTTTGTTAATACCACTATTATATCCTTTCTGTACTACAAATTGTGCTTTCTCAGAGCTTGAATCCTTATTCCTTTTGTACCACACCTTCTCATTTGTTGAGAAGGACATGGTTACTGGGGCTCTTATTTGCCTTCCCATTAATACTGAGAGACTTTGTGTTCTGCCCGCATGCAGGAGGGTCCTGTAATTTAAAAGCAACTTTGGTAGATAAGTCCCTAGGCTGCAATTCCCTGGGGAGAATGCTTTCAGTCCCACTTTTACCATCTGGACCATCCTCTCTGCAATTCCATTTGACTGAGGGTGTTTTGTATGGCTATGATTAGAGAAGCCCAATTCTTACCTCCTTGTCTGACCTTCTCCAATATTCTTTGTTCGATCATTTTATTAAGTTTTGCCCTAATCATGAACAGAAGGTGGACTAGAACTTTACAAGATTGAAAATATACAGGTTAGCTATTCTCTTTGAGCTGAACATTCACCTCATAATCCTTTAAAAGTCCAATCCCAAGTTCTTCCAACTTCATGCATTTAATTAACTTTGAGGTGTCTACTCTTAACCTATCAATCCCCAGCAGACCATGATCTTTTATACATTCCCCAACTATGATTGGGTATTGCCTTGAATTGAGTTTTTGTCCCAAATGCCTCACTCAAAGCACCCAAGTGTTTTAATAACTGGGTCATCAAATTGTTTCAATTACAGATAGGTCCTCCTTAACTTTGGTCTTCCCATTTTCTCCCCAAAATTCTTGAGTATTAGAGTTACATCACTACCCATATCCACTTGTATTAGTACAGTTGTTCCATTTATTTTTACCCTTTCTCTGCTCTTGTCTCTCACTTTATAAATTTCTGTAACTCTCATTGTAGGATCTATTTTCTCCACTTTTTTTTTTTTTTTTTTTTTTTATATTTGGAAATGAATTTTTTTCCTGCACTTAAAACGCACCTTTCCAAAAATCAGGCATTTATATTTATTCATCTCATTCTTTCTTGTAAAAACAGTATTTACATAAACTTTCCATAGTATTGTATGTCTCCATATTTGTCTTAAGGGTATTAAATTTATGAATTAACTCTAGCTGCTATAAAAATTCGAAAATCATTTCAACATTCATATTCTGGACTTGAAGCTATTCCAAAATTGTGTACTTACTTGAGACATCATACAGTCTTTCAGTTAGCTTTGACTGTATTAATTCTTCTACAGACATCAGTTCTATACCCAATTTTTTGAATTCACAGTATCTCAATGCTTCTTTTAGACTGTGAACATACTGTCTAATGATTTCCTCTGGGTTTTGCCTGATTTTAAGAAACTTCATCCTCTCAGCTATGACTAGTTTCTTTTTTGGACATGCTTTTGCTTGTACAATGTTGGCAATTTCTTCAAATGTCAAGTCTTCTAGCACCTTCAGATACGCCATCCCAGAGATCTTTTTTATGGCCTCATAGCCTGCTGATGCTAGAAATTCATTATTTCATTTGCTCCTCCTCTCTTTTTGCTGTCACTCAATTTCTTGACTCTTGCCAAGGCTATGAAGCATCTCATCCATGTCTCCACAAGCTCAGGATCCTCTAATGAGGTTAGATATCCAATTGGCAATGCTATGTTATTGTGTCATGTATAATTCCTCACAAGTGAGCAATGTAATCAAGAGGAGATAACTACCTCCCAAGTGTAGAACATCTTCCCACTTATATAGCAACTCATTTGCATATCACCACATATTTCATCAGAAAGTAATATCAATCCTACCAAATATTTTCTGCTGGTGATTTACTAGTAGAAGTATTTGGTATCATCTTGTAAGAGTATAGAAAAATTTATAGCATTTTATATTGAAAAAAGAATCTACAAGTGATGTATTTTTAATATATGACTGCTATTTTAATATATCCACTTTTCTAACTAAATTAGTACTGAAGCAATGTGGTGTACTTAAACAATAAAGAAAAAAATAGGATTGAAATTAGTTAAAACTAAATGTCTATATTGATACAGTTAAAATAAAAGTCAAAAGCTTTAGCCACTTAATGTGGATCACATTCCATCAATATTACTAAAGTAGTTTTGTTTGTTTTTTTATGAAACAAAATTCTTTAATTGATGTTGGATCAATTGTAAGACTTTTTTCTTTTTTTTTAAATTCCATATTCCCACTAAAACAAACAATTATGTCCTAAAGATTAAGAAAAAAAAATATTTCCAGTCAAATGTTGTGGATGAAAAAAATTGAAGTATATTTTGTTACAATTGGATAATAATGTGCATACCATACATAATAGAATTTAGAAACAAACTCACTAATAAAATAGCCAGCCTTATGACTGGACATTCATTTTATATATATATATATATATATATATATATATATATATATATATATAGTGCCAGATTTACCATTGCGCTTAAGTGTGCTTGAGGTTGTCTAATGGAGGTAGTATGGCATTTTCCTTCCCTAAAATTTTCAAAATTCTGCCGAATAATAAATGCAGTCCACCATGTGTGATGTTTTCCTGTTGCCTAGCACAAGCAGCGATATCATTTGGTAGTAGAGGGATAGAGAGGGTAATGGAGAGTATGTTTGTCTGTGAGCACTTCTGGTTATGTGCCATAGACAGCAACAGTTTTTGAGCGGCTTTCTCAAACAAGTGTGTGTGTGCGCGCGCCTCTCTCCTCTATCTCTCTATTTGTGTTCTTTATGTGTGTGCCTGTCCACACAGAATCTGTATATGCACGTGGATTTGCCCATGGTCTACACAAATTCATTGTATCTGAAAAATGCAAGTAGTTCACCCCAATTACAATAGTGTACAATGTGTTGTATGTATGCGTGTTGGAAAGTTGTGTGTACATTCTATCAGTGGGTGAAAACGCGCTGTTCACATGATGTGAATCGAACAGGATTTTCACTTAGATGAGCTATGAATTCCAACAATATCAGAAAACAAAGATGTGAGTGTTGCCCTTACATATATTGAATGTATATATATATATATATATATATATATATATATATATATATATATATATCAACAGCCTACAAAACAGCAGCATCCCCCCCACAACTAAGGAATGCAACTACCGAAAAAACAAACCCTGCCTATTAAATGGCAGATGTATGATCAAATCGTTAGTCTATAAAGCTGAAATCAAATATGACGACAAGATCAAGTTTTATGTGGGCTCAATGAAAAACCATTGGAAGTCATGCTTCTACCGCCACCAAATGACATTAAGCAATAAAAAGTATAGTAACAGCACTGCCCTCTCTAATTTTTTTGGAAACTGAAAAGTGAGAATAAAAATCCAACTATCACCTGGCAATCCATAACAAAAGTTAAACCCTTCAGCGGGAAAGATGGCAGATGTAACTTACGTCTTTCTGGAAAATTAATGATCCATAAAAATATGAACAATCTAAATCTTTTAAGCAAAAGAAGTGAGTTAATGAGCACCTGCTTACATAGAACCAAATTTCTACTCAAGCATGTTGATCCAGATTAATATAGTCTAGCCAGGCCCGGGGACCACAAATACTAGTATTGATATTATTAATTATTTATTTTTATTAATATTTTTACTATATTATTTTTGCTATCTTTACTATTATTAACATTTGTCAGTAACTCTAAGTACCAGTAGATCCACAAACACAGAAATTTTAGTTTCCCCCACCAAATGTTTGCTTCTCTACTGATTTCATTGTCAAGAATGCTGTAGTTTTATAGACTACATTGAGTGATGAATTTCATGCTGGATAGAAAAAGGTTGTTTGGAATGTCAACACTGGGATGAACCGTTAACAACTTCAAAGAGAATCTACAAAAACCAAATTCATTCTTGCTCAAGAAGTTTATTCTTCTCCACTAAAAAAAAAAAAAAAAAAAATGGAGAAACCTACCCAAGGGGAATGACTAGTATACTAGTATATTCTTCAACAAAAAGAAGTCTATTGTTTTTTGTTCAAACTTTTCTCCAAATTCTCTAAGAATGTTTTTTCAACTACAGCTCTAGCTTCTTCAGGATTTGATAACTGGTATCATCCTCAATTTATTAAGACCCATGAAAATTCAAGAAGTCACATGGACTCTATATTGATCTACTTAAACAAGAAAATATAGTCAGATGCTTACAACAAAGCTTGATGAGCAAATCAAAGCAGAATAAGAATACTGGTGGCATGTATTTCAACAAGTGATGCCAGTGATTTGTCTGTTGGCAGAACATGGATTGGCTTTTAGAGATGATGAAACCACTCTCTAAACAATGGAAACTTTCTTGGTTTGCTGGAATAGATTGCCAAATTTGATCCCTTATGTACCCACATAAAACAGTATAGAATTAAATTTCCATCATAATTATCCAATACCATTTGTAAAGATGTTACCCAGCTAATGGCTAAAAATGTTCTAGTGAAAAATAGGAGTAGGATATCAGTTGATTCAACACCTGATGTTTCCAATGTGGATCAATTCACTGTAATTGCTAGATGTTTCTGTCCTTGATGGAATACCAGTTGAATGATTTTTGGCATTTATTGAATGAAGAATCACATGGGTCAAGGAAGGTCTGAACTGATACTGAACTTTGCAGAACTTGAAATTGATTTTAGTAAATGCAGGGGTCAATCATATGGCAATGCAGCTAATATAGTTGAAAAGTATAATAGCGTTTGACAGAAAATTTTAGTTTGCAAAATTTATTCCTTGTGCTGGACATTCCCTAAATCTGGTTGGAAGAGCTGCAGTTGATGAGCTGCAGTGAATTTCTTTGGCACAGTCAATGAACTCTATTAATTTTTCTCTGCTTCTACAGGACAGATAGTAGTGCTGAAAAACTTCTTGCCACTAGAGTAAAAAAAATTCTGCAACATTTATCTGATACGAGATAGGAAGCTCATTCAAGAGATATGGCAACTGTCAGTGAAAGTTATACACGCATTGTTGAAGCACTCAGTCACATCCATGATGGTGACACTGAAAAGGGTGATGAGACAACAAGCTCAAAATCTTTTGCAGAAAATGGAAGAATTTGAATTTGTGTTCATGCTTCATTTATGGAAAGGTTTGCTTGAGCAGTTTTTTTAAAGTGTACAAATTTCATTGACCACATGTGCAAACTTATACAATTCACTTCTGCAATTTGTTTCCAGCACACAAGAAAATTTTGATGAGATTGAGGAACAAGCAAAAACTACTCTACCTGATATAGAGTACAGAAATTTTCCAAAGAAAGTATAGTGCAAAAACAACACCACAATAATGGCAGTGTAACTTAAGCCTTGGACGAAATTCCTCCAAGAGATAAGTTTAGGATATATTCATTTATCCCTGTAATTGATGTCCTCACTCAAATTTGGAGAGATGAACTACTGTGTACAGGAGTGTTGCTGACATTTTTTTTTTCTTTTTAAACAATCTACAAGCAATGAGGGAACAAATTCTCCATTATGTCAAGAGACTAGAACAATATCCAAAGGATGTTGATCTCTCTTCAGTGTAGTTTGTTCCTGTGTTGGATTTTTTCCTGTTTTATTATCTGCTATATGTCTAGATGGCTGAGACTTTTGTTTTCTGGATGAGCCTATTTGACACAAGTTTGAATGTTTTTACACTGGTCACATGATGAAATAGTGTTGGGTGAGTCCAGGCTTTGGTTAATATATAATAGCTTTTAAGTTTGTTGTAATGTACATATCTGACTTATAAGCCCATACAATCTAGACCTAAATTTGGCCATAAAATTCCCCAAAAACATTCCCTGAGGTTGTGAGCTCTGATAATTCAAAAATTTGCCTAAAACTTCTTGAAAATAATGATTGATAAAGTAACATGTAATCTTTTAACTACTGCTAAATTTTTTGAACATGTATGCCGGACTGTCTGTATAGTCATGCCAGGCCTACACTCCTTCAGAGCCCAAGTAACACACACAATACACAAGAATGGAGGAAGAACTAAAAAGATTCACAGGAAATAAAAAGTTAAGAACAAATATCATTCCTTCTCCTTTTTCTAACCAATCCTAATGCTTTTATTATCCCTTAAGCAAAGGAACACTCTTCCACCAATCAAAGATGATTTTGGCTTACTACTACACACAAAAAACAATGGTTAAAAAAATCAACATAAAAAAAAAATTAATTCCTTTAAATAATGTGGAAATAACCATTCTTTGCCTGAAACACGTGTAGCAAAAAAAAAAAACGAAAAAAAATTCCACATTATAATCATAAATGTTTGCAGTGTCTTCTCTTTTTAAATATACACTTTTCTGTCATTGGAACAACTATAATCTCTCCCTATATATATATATATATATATATATATATATATATATATATATATATAAGCATTCAAGTCATCTGAAGATCACCTGATATTGAAACAGGTTACAAATAGGTCTACCCTTTCATAGGATTTAATGTTCTTAAGGATTTTTTGCTCTGTCTGAGCAATCTAGGCTTTGAGCACTTTACCGAGTAGGTAGGTTTGACCTTTTTCTTTTTTCAGTATTGTCGTTTTGGTTTGAGACTTTATCGGGATAAGAGTTTTAGGTTCTAGCAAGTTGTCTGTTAGTTCCATCAGCAGTTTTGTTTTTTCTTTATGAGAGGGAAGGTGGACCAAGAAATGAAGAAATGCAACAAACATGAGTTTGAAATGTTAAAGGTACATAAATACTTAATTTTAAATCTTGACATTTGGTTTATTTAGATGTTTTACTTAGCCTATCTCATTGAATTTTTAGCACTTTTGTTTTTATTTTTATTGCTGTTTTTAACTTTCCCACATAGAAAGGAGATAGGTAGGATCATGCTACAAAACTACTGCATTGTGGGATAATTAATGACAAAAAGTTGAATGAGATAAACAAAGTTTAACATCTAGACAGAGTTTAACATCTAGACACAACAGATGTCAAATAGGAATTTAGAAGCTGAACGTTTCTGTATCTTTAATGTTTTAATGTAAACTGTAACCAGTGTTTGTTGCATTTCCCCACTTCCCCCTCTCTATCTATAAAAGGCAGGATCTCTGTGTGTGTAACGAATGCACTGCCACAATTTTCGACGGATTTGCACCAAAAATTACATGCACATGCTCCAAGTTAGCGGGAAGGCCAAAACCGACTTTGCATTTCCCAACTCCCATCGATAGCAGAAATAATCGATTTTTTCATGCTTCTACGGCAGTTTTCATGTAGTTTGCGGACATTTTGTACTGGCCAGGGTGAGAGCCTATAGCTGGCTGCCACAAATAGGCAGGAAGATTCTATTGGCCAGCGTGAGAGTCAACAGCTGATTGACACAAATGTTAACTAGCATGCAAAAAAAAATCGATAGCTGCATTCGTCACAAGTGGGGAAAAATTTAAATCTGCATGGCACTTTACTCCAATTGGCTCATTCGCTTTCTTAAACTCAACGTTGATTCTGATTCTGCAGAACTTGGTTGGGTGTGAAAAAGTATTTGTTGGTTACATTCTTTTTTCATTCAGTTTCTCCAGGTACGAGTCCTTTTTTAAAGCTGATCGTTTTGTGTTCATTTTGTTTAGTTCTTTTTTCGTAACAGATTTAATGTTTAGTATAGAGCTTAGAAAATATTTGTAGTGTGAGATAGGCAAGAAGTAAGGCATGTAGCAACATCAGCATGGCAAAAGGCACTCCTTTAAAGGCAAAGAAGGGCAAAAATATTTTAAGTCAAGTGATAGCGATTGCTGTATGAGTCATACGATTTTTGAATCAAGCACGGGCAACGCCAGGCCATGCCGCTAGTCTTTTATAAATAAGACTTATACCATCAATAAAAATGTTATTAGTCTGAAGTTGTTTCTCAGAATAAAAATGCAGCAATTTGAAATTTTTTTTTTTCCATTTTGTCCTTCACTTACATATACTTTCAAAATTATGATTGGTCACAGATCCAAGTGAAATTTCCTCATACACTTCCTGATAAGAGTCAGTGGAGTAATCTTTAACTAATCTATGATTAGAATGTATTGCCACATTCCAAGCTTTAACTTACCCACTATTTGTCTGAGATATATATATATATATATATATATATATATATATATATATGTGTGTGTGTGTGTATCTATGTATCATATCTGTTATGTATGCATAAGTGAAGAAGTGCTGAAAAATACCAGGCTACCTAAGAAGTCCCTAACCAAAATCTGATTTTTGGTTTTGCTCAAGTTTTGTGAAATGGATTGGGATAAGATCTTTCATGCAGTTCCTCTCTCTCCTCATCCCTCTCCTGTGTGTGTGTGTGTAAATTTAAAATAATTCCTCTTCCACTACATTTTAGCATTGACAAATCATGATGAGAAAATAGCTTAAAATATTTCTCTTTTTTATTTTAGAAATACACACACACACACATATATATATATATATATATATATATATATATATATATATATATATATATGTGTGTGTGTGTATAATTGAATAATATAGATTTATTGTGTCTATTTTATTTTTATACTGATCCTTTCCAGTTGTCTGATCAGTTTCTTGATGTTGAGATGAAATCCATTAAGGAAGGCACCACAGTTTTTTTTTTTTTTTTTTTTTTTTTTTTTAGCCCAAGTACTTTCAACCTTTTCTAAGGTCATCTATAGGGGTAAATTATAAAGATAAGTGTGCTATTGTAACTGCGATAAAATCTGCATTCTATTGTCATAGTGATTTTTTTTTTATTATTTTGATTTTTTTTTAAAATATGCACAAATATATTTTGTTATAGTTAGAATCTGTAAATTTGTATGTTAGGTTTATGGAATATGTCTATATTATTCAATGAAACATGTTTGAATGAAGACATGCTGTCTAGATATACACACACACACAATAATTAGTAGAAATATCTGAGTTTTTTATAAATTTGTTATGATGATAATAATAATAATAATAATAAAGAGAAATGAAATTGTCTGAAAAATCTTGTTTACCTCTTAAACTAAGGAAAAACAGATTTTTTTTTTTTCCTCACTTGTAAATTTCTTCTATGTATAGTTTTTTTATTAAGAGTATTCATTTGATATGTTCAGCAGGTTTACCTTTCTTCCTGCCTGCTCTTAGGAATGTCTTTGAATGGTTACTGAGGGAGAGGGTAGCCCAACATTGTCAGCATGTCTCAGACAACTTTAAGGATTTCTACTGGGAAACAATGTTACCTGACATTTTATTGTGCACCTTTGAATAAAAATACATCATTCTTTTGTCATTCCTCAGAATTTGTTCATACCAATGAAAGAGGCAACACAGGAAGTGATAATTGCATTAAGTCATGTCACATTTCAGTTCATATTCACATTATTAATTCACATTTTAGTATACTTATGAAAACAAAATTTACACATTTTCATACATATTATACTTACTACCTTCCCATAATTGCTATCAAAATATGTACAGATTTCACTTGTATTTTCATATTAGACAAGAACAAGAATTAAAATAACATCAATTCTTAGACATTATATTATCATCTATCTTCACAAATTCAAAATTCTGTTCATATATATGTACATTTTTTTTGTCTCATTATCTTCACTTCTGGTCTTGGATACTATTATGCATCCCCCCCCATATATATATATATATATATATGAGAGAGAGAGGTGTGTGTATAATTGAAAATAAATGAATTAGATGTAATTTGGTCTGAAAAATTATTTTGCTGCAAGATACCCATCTAACTTTTCAAAAATTATACCTTTGTTTATAAACAATATAACTGCTTAAAATGACTCATGATTACAAAGAAAATATATTATTATTTAGAAAACTTGATAAATTTTATTAACTCTTCCTATATGAGATGTATATTGTCTAACTTGTAAAAGAATGTTTTTTTTTTTTTTTTTTTTTTTTTTTTTTTTTTTTGGAGGGAGGGCGGAATCAGATGCAACTTCTATATAATAGTTCTGCAGGTCAAAATAAGGCTATTTTTCACCATGAAATCTAAATCATACTTTACTAGTATGTTAAAGAGAGGTTAATTAATACTACACAGTTGTGACTTGAACTATTCAAAGTAGGTATGTTTCTTGATATTTTATATACTCTCATAATTTATAAAATCTTAATTTCAAAATTACCCTTAGGAAATCAAATATCTCTAAAAATATTGATAAATTTGTAAAAAAATAAAAAAAAAAAAAAAAAAAGAAAGAAATCTGCCCATAAGTTTATAAAGTTTATGGTCTCATATATCAGAATATCTTTTTCTTTTATCTTTTAAAATCCTTTTAAGAAAATTTAAATGAAACATTTTTTATTGATACAAAAGCAGCTCACAGGTATTTATGTGCAGATACAATGCAGCATTAGTTTAAATCCAACTTTCTGATTTTGATTTTCAATAAAATTGGAACGCTTAAACACTTTACTCGGGCCTTAATAATCAAATTATGTTCAGTCAGCAAACAAATACTAATAAAGCTGACACGGTGAGAATTTAGAATAGATCAATGGCTAAGCTACCAATCTTACCCCTTTGTGTCTCTTTGTGCTCCATTTTTTTTTTTTTTTTTCAGTTTCACATTTTTCCCTCCTTTTCCTTATCTGTCATATTTAATTAAACTATTTATTCTTGTACATTAGCTGATATAAAATATGTAATATATTCACTACTTGCTGCGTGCTACTAATTCTAAATGGGCTAAAAATGAAACTATATAACCTTTCAGGTAATTTGACAGCAAAATCTATATGAGAAATTATTTAAATATGCTACAAATTAAAAGAACTTACAAAATAAAGGGCATGTTCTATTTCATAAGTTTAATTCTCATAGCAGATGAGTGTTTGGTGGTGATATGGGAGTGGGGGTTAAGTAATTCAGTTTGCTCACAAATTAAGAACAGCTGTCACTAAAATAAATTTATAGGATGGCCACTTGTCAAGGAGTGATTAAACAATAGAGCCATAGTTAAGTTACTCTGCATTTTTCAAATTAAAAGGGAAAAATATTAAATGAATCAGTTACAAATAAAGATATCTTGAAGCTCACTTTCATTAACTACTATATATAATTACCTCAACAGTAACATTCACAAGTAATAGAGCAGTGGACTAAGGAGTTTGAATGAGAGAAGATTTAGAATCATGAATTGGAATAGAGGAAAACTAAAAAAAATTATGAAAGACTGTGTAAAGGAAAGGATTAACTAATCCTGGCTACAAATCCTTTTTCCAAAGCACTCAGTTTAATATTTGTAAATTCTCAATACTTATTTGACATAAGAATAAGATTTTATGGCATGGTAAGAGGTTATTGATTCTATTTCTGATCAATTTATTTATTTCTAGTTTGGCAACTCAATTACAGTTTAATTAAAAAATTGCTTACTCTTGTTATGGACTACTTTAGTGTTCTCCAAGCACAAAAAGCCTTTTTATCAAAGAGTTATATTTAAAATGTTTGACTTTTATCCCTTGTTAATTTGTGCTGCTTTTCTTACCATATCAATTAGATATATATTATTCTAAAAGGCCTGGAAAGTAGAAATGTAATGCATTAAAGTCTCAGATTAGTTAAAGACTGCTCCACTGACTCTTATCAGGAAGTACATGAGGAAATTTCACTTAGATCTGTGGCCAATCACAATTTTTAAATTGTGTGTGTGTGTGTGTGTGTGTGTGTGTGTGTATATATATACACACACACCCACACACACTTTAAAAATTTTGGGCACAGAATCAAAATGGAATTTCCTACCCAGTGATGTGTCTCAGTGATTCCTGGAAAGTTTGTCTACAAAACTCTGGAGTCTGGATGCTGAAAGTAACATCAATCAGTTAAGGACAATTTCTTTTTTTTTTTTTTTTTTTTACTTGAATTTTTTTTTTTTTTATATATATATATATATATATATATATATATATATATATATATATATATATATATATATATACACACACACACTATATTTATGGATAAAAGTGATCAATATCAGAGATAGTGTATGTAAATATAATAGTAGACACTGAAATAATCACCAAGTAGTGACATGCTTCAATGGAATATTCAGGTATTGAAGCATGAAACAGACTGTCACCACTTTTTGTTGACCTCAGTGTCCACTGTCCACAATAGATGTGTGGGTGGTGTAGTGGATAAAGGCTTGGGATTATAAATCTAAGAGTTGATTGAATTCTAGTCAAGTTCATTACATTCAATCATGTGTAATTGTTCTTGAAAGTATGAACCCATCTTTTCTCCCTGCAGCTATAAGTTAAACAGTAGGGCTGAGATCTTTATCCTTGGTTGGCAACCAATCTAGGAGGAGGACAACTATGAATTCAAAATCTGCGAACGACTGTTTTAGGGACCTTCTGGCACACTACACCAATTCTTTGTATTCTTTCTTCAAAAAGTGTGAATGGTTCTGCAGAAGCACTTCACTATTATAATGAAGTCATATATATATATATATATATATATATATATATATATATATATATATATTGACAGTTCAGTTCTAGAAGTTGTAATTTTGCACTCTTATATGTTGAAAATAACGAAGGAGTCCATCACTTGGTAGTGTAATGTCAGTAATTGGACAATTTGCAATTTAAAAATTTAACGTTGGTATTTAATGTTTCTTATTTAATAAATATCAATGATTTGCTATTACTTATAGATGGGTATAAGTATTTTCTTTGTTTAACAACTTTTTACAAATTTTAACTGTTATTGTTTTTAACAGTTTTTAAATTAAAAACTTAAATTCTCAAACTTGAAACTTTGATATACACCTATTAAAAAAAACAAAAAAAAAATCCTGTAGAGATTAAAATAGTAATTGTGTGGGGCAAATTTACGTAGCAAACATGATCTCCTACATATAGCTTTGCTATGCAAAGTTGTGTTAGATTTTATGTACTGATTTTATTTTCTCCTTTAGTTATTATATTTCACTTGAATATTAAAACCATTTATCAGTTATTTGATAGGAAAAATTAAAAAAGACTTTCTGATGCTCCAACAAGATTTAAATGCAGTGATAATATTGCTTTATCCTGACATTTATCATTCTGAGACAAAGTGAAAAATTTACATACATGTTTCGCCTTTCTGTGATAGGCATCTTCAGGTCAGTATAAAAGACAAACCTGTGTGTAAGGATAGTGTGTTAACTTTTTGAGAAGTAGTAGTAACCTTATCAGATACTATGGCAAGAAAGTACTTTTTTTTTTTAATTATTTTTTTTTTGTGTTGAAGCCATTAATGTCAACTGGATTTGAAATTAGCCCACTCCAAATAGATCTGTTTGCTTCTCTATTAGTTTGTATATTACATTGTGTTACTATTGCTTTCGTGATGAACAGTAATATTGTTTATGAGCTTGGTCTGAGGTTGATCATGGAGAATTATGTGATAAGTGCAGTTACAATGCATTTTCTTAATGAATTCTTTTCTCTTTTGACTAGACTGGCATTCATTAGGTCAAAATTGTGATCAGATGTATACCAAGGAACTACAAGTGTGTTTAAAGTATTGTTAAGCAGTGTATCTTTACAATGCTCATATAGTCTTTTTTTCTAGATGTTTCACCAATATATATCATAGGGCATTTTGTGCAATTTATTTAGTATATTCATGTCTCTGTTTTGTTGTCATACCATTTATTGCTGACTATATGTTATTGTTTTAGAGGTGTTGAATTTTAACTTAAGGTTGAATAACCTATTCTTAGTGGTGGATGTTATAGAGTTGGTGGGTAGAATTATGTGCCTATTTTTGACAGGGTTGTTGGGATTATTATGTGGATTTTTCTATTTTTCTTCTGTGGATTTTGCAATTAGCATTATACAGGAAATAATCCGGTTATTGGAGGAGTTTGAAAATGTTTTCAATGTATTTTTCTTCCTCAGGCAGGAAGGGGTGGGGGACTACAATTAAGTCTACTGAAAATTCACAAATAAAAGCAACCTGATACACTTCTACTCCCATCACAACAATATGATAAAATCCGGAGTAATCATAGGGTTCTACTTATGAGCTCTTAGAATCTGTAACACCAAATTTTTTTCTGCTTAACCTTCCCTGTTTCCATACTTTCAGAACATTTGTGTGTGTATATATATATATATATATATACACACACACACACATGTGTGTGTGTGTATATATATATATATATATATACACACACACACACGTGTGTGTGTGTGTATATATATATATATATATATATATATATATATATATATACCCAAATCTTTTTTTATTAAGTGTTTTTGACTGTTTAAAGGGCTTTAGATTCTTGACATGCTTAAAATAAGAATTAAAATGTCTGAATAATATCTTCAATCATAGTACGAGGATTTTAAGTGTATTCAACAACTGATTAATACATTTTATTTAAAAGATCTTGTTTGCATGTTGACTCATTTATGACAATGTTGACATTTAAAAACTAAATTAAGAAAAAAAAAACAAAAAAACCTATAATCAGTTTTGTCCCCAGCTATTTTGATTTTGGATGTTATTATATCAGAAAGCATTCAACTAAAAATACTATTTACATTCCCTAACTATTGATCTACATTGACACCTATGGAAATGGTAAAAGTTAAATGATAATCTTGCTTTTTTTTTTCTTTTTTTTAATTCTTGGCTGTAGCATTTAAGGATACATATATTCATGAATGATTACTACCTATATGAGATGAATTATAAAAAAAAAAAATAATAATAATCCTGTTCCAAGATAATAAATCTCTAATGTTCTCCATCTTGGCTGAACAAGACAAGAAAATAGAAGAACCCATAAATTAACCTTGTTGTTTCATGATTTTAGATCCAATAGAACATTGCTTGGTCTAACTCGATTTTATTTTTTTTATCACATCTCCCTAAAAGATTAATAGTAATGGTATTCACCATTACTATTTTTAGGGAAATTATAAAAATCTTTCTTTTAAAACAATTTTTCAAAAAAATAGGTTTCTCAAGTCCACAAGCTATTCTCACTCTTTCCTTCCTAACCTTTTGTATGAAGTAGTGTGGAATGTCAGCATCTTGATTATATGATTATTTTCTCTTCAATGATATCCATTTTAATTGTTGCCATTATTGAAAGTCCTCAAGTGATATTGTTTCTGTTAACTCGCAATTTCTCCTTCTTTCACAGCTTCGTAATCAAGGATCATCTTTTTAAAATTAAAAAAAAAAAATCATTGAAGGTGAGTAAACATTCAAATATTTCATCATCCAACTCCTTTTTCCAGTTTACCATGATCCCAATGTGTTCTGCTTGTTTTGTTTTATGTAAACAAATATATTTTTGTATATGCAATCAGCAAAAAGCAGATGACAAAATGGAAATTTGCTTTTAATAATACAGGTTTGTGCTTCTATTTCCTGTTAGTGACTTTCATATCTTTAGATTGTCTGAAAATGCTACAGGCCATTGTAAAATTAACGATATGTGTAGATATTCCATAACATTTCATCTCCATTTACAAAATATTACCCATTACCCAATCTATTTTGGTTATATTTTCCAATTAACATTGCAATTAAATGTGAAATCAAAATGAATAGCTGAATGGAATAGAAGAAAAAGATGAGATACTTTCTTTTTCTATTATGAATCTTAAAATCCTTATTCCCATAAGTTATCTATTTTTAGTAGTCCAATGCAAAAACAACTTGTACAATATGTCGGAACCATCACTTGCCAGTTAAGGAATGAAACTGGCATATTTTTAATGATTTTTTTTTCTGCTACTGATTATTAATTAAAATGCTCAAGAACATTTAATTATTGATTGTATAAAGGAAATTGCCTGGATTCCTTAATTGTTTTTTTTCTCTCCATATCTTTATGATAAATACTTAATGATGTGCTTACAGTAAATATTCATAAATATTTTTTTCTTTTAATTTAATAATATCTTGCTGTAAGAATAAAAGAAAAATTAATTTATTTTTATTCTTTTTCTAATTGAAAGACGTACTATATGAAGAAATTTATAATGTAGGAATAAATTAGCTTGCATCATAATATGTGACTAATACTCGTGTGGGTGGGTTAAATTCTGGGGTCAGTTCAGTTCCAGTCATGAGAAATACAGCATTTGTTTGGTTTTGAAGTTGTGAACCACTGATATTTTGATTTTGCTAAGTGGAACTGTATATGCAAAAGTCTTTTTCTTTCTTTTTTCTAATAACATTCTTTTTTAGAGAACAGAATTGAGAATATTGTGGTATCTTTAAAATGATGTGACTGTTAGAATGTCAAGAATCCTCTAAACTTTTTTTCTTAACAGGGATGAAATTTAGCAACTGTCTGGTGCCAAATTTTAAACTGGTTTTTGGTTTAATTTTCAAAAATTTTGTCACTAATGAAAAAGTAAAAAAAAAACCCAAAAAACATGTTGAGTAATTTAGGACATATTTCTCATTGTTTTACTATAAGCTGTTTTTGTATAATATATTGCATACAAATTCTTTTGATATCTGATATTTCTATCTTCAATTATTTTTTCAAGAATTCCCATTGCTTGGTTATTTTATCAGTTGCATTTAGAGTAGTTGGAATATTGGAATACTTTTTCTATATTCTGAAAATATGATTTTATGGATAGTTTCTTAGAGTAACTTAAAAATAGTATTGCTCAATGATAAAACATACAAGATTCATAACAATTTGTTTGAAATTGACAATTCTGTAAAAATAACAACACTGGAGTAATTGGCCATGGTTAAATGTAATTGACAAAGTTCTCCACAAACGGAATTGACAAAGTTCTCCACAAACGGAATTGACAAAGTTCTCCACAAACGGAATTGACAAAGTTCTCCACAAACGGAATTGACAAAGTTCTCCACAAACGGAATTGACAAAGTTCTCCAAACGGAACAAACGGAATTGACAAAGTTCTCCACAAACGGAAACAAAGTTCTCCACAAACGGAATTGACAAAGTTCTCACAAACGGAATTGACAAAGTTCTCCACAAACGGAATTGACAAAGTTCTCCACAAACGGAATTGACAAAGTTCTCCACAAACGGAATTGACAAAGTTCTCCACAAACGGAATTGACAAAGTTCTCCACAAACGGAATTGACAAAGTTCTCCACAAACGGAATTGACAAAGTTTTCAGACCACAAAGAAAAGGAAGAAAAAGAACAGCGTAAAATAAAATATATACACTTGTCAAAACAAGAGTAATAAGGGAAAAATTTCACAAAGTAAAAATTGTGTTCACATGCAAAGAGGATACAGTCAAGTGATTGTGTTCTGACTTCAAGACAAGAAAAAAAAAATATGGTGGATGGGACCAAGAATTTGTCTATTTTTATTGGTTAGGAAGAAATCCAGTTATGCATCTGTAGGCTTTGTCTATAGATTTGAGGAAGGGAGGTTCTTAGCAGTCATTCCACTAAATTAGAACAATCACTACTCCACTATTACATACTTTTGACTTTGTCAATTCACAAACTGACTCCACTATTGCAATATATTAGGCAACACCACCTACAGGAATCAAGTTTAGCATATATTAAATCTTCAAGCGTGAGTATGCCTAAATGAGGTCAATGTTATGTTTTGTTAATGGCCCAGATTTTTGTATTGGGTTAACTGATATTTTTCTTTTATGTCAACCTAATTGCTTCATTATATATACATCAGCACATAAAATAATCATGAAAATTATATAGTTCCAGAACTTCTATAAAGTCCAGCTCATGCTCTCTCTTCTCTCTCTATGTGAAAATAGAATTCACAAAACATTATCAAGTATAACATTTTTAGATTTTGCATATCATATATATTTAGGGTAAGTAAACATATATATATTTGCATGACAAAATATAGAAAATGGAGCTAGGTAATGTATTTATGATCTAACATAATATGATCTATAATATTTACATTATTTATATGTGGACTATTGTCTCCATCTTTGTTGTTGTTAACACAACGTTTCAGCTGTGCCCTTCCATATAATGGTAGATTAACGCAGTGGTTCATAAATTTGGTGACATAGAAATTGTGAGTTCAATCCCTGGACTAGGCAGTGTATACTTGGACTTGGCACAAACAGGACAAGCAATAACTGAGCACTACAAAATAAGAAATAGATGAGATATCTTTGGACATGAACAGCAGAATAAGAACAGTCTATCCCCATAGATTAAATAAAGGGTTCAGTTCAAAATCTGCTAAAGGTTACTTAGATTGACAATCACCTGACAAAAGCCAGAGTGCACAATAGCTGAAGCATTATTATAACAACAACAAAGATGGGGACAATAGTCAGTGTGTAAATGATAACTCCTCATCCCAGAAATTCTGACAGAAATGATCTATAGTAATACAAAATAATTTTTGGTCAAGTGTGTTATGCCTTTGAATTTATGACTGTTAGGTTTTCTTATCTTCATATGTACCATTAACTGTAAAGTTTCGTGAAATGTAAACAAGTTACCAAAAATAATTTACCAAGTATATGTTAAAATATAGTATATTTGAAAGCTATATAAACTCTGGATATACAACCTTTCAAAATAAAAATTTCTCTTTTAATTGGGAAGAATGTCTATGTCAATGTTTCCACAAGTTATATTAACTGGTATTATGCTAGATCTGTTTGCTTGTTTTAAGCTTTCTAAAAATTTTAATTTTTATTTTAGTGTTAGTATTTCTTTTCTCAAACATCAAAAATGATTATCATATACACCCAAAACTTTTCTACCCTAAAAATATGGTTTTAAACTATTGCTTAAGTTTTAAATTCAAAGTTTAGGTATCTAGTAGGCTGATGTTTACTCAGATGTTGAAAACTAAGTAGCTTAACTACCAATTTCTGGGATATTATTTACTCTAATATCATCATTATTATTTTATGAACACTTTAATTAATGAGAGTTTTCAGAAAAATTAAGGTTGGATGTTTTCAGACAAATACCTATAAGAAAAATGTTATTTACATAATACCTGTTATATATGATTATTTTGCATGAACATAATAATATTAAATGGTTACTTGTAAATATGCAGATGCATTTTCTTAATATTTCTTGCTGAAAAAATTTAGAGCAGAAGCTTAATATTGTTTCAATAATATATGTTGAACCCAAATGTTTTTGTGACTCTATACAGTATGAAAATTCATTGTGTATTCTGATAACTTTCCCCCATATTTCATAATTGGACAT
Organism: Acanthosepion pharaonis; assembly: GCA_903632075.3. Taxonomy (NCBI): domain Eukaryota; kingdom Metazoa; phylum Mollusca; class Cephalopoda; order Sepiida; family Sepiidae; genus Acanthosepion; species Acanthosepion pharaonis. The sequence goes on from CAHIKZ030003422.1 coordinate 1,778,657, forward strand.
GAATATGCTGCTTTTAGAAAAGGAATTCCATTAAAAAAATCTTGTGAAATGGAAATGGATTAATGTGGCAGAAAATAAGATTATACAATTCAATGAATGGGGAAATATTTTTGTGTACTGTATTGATGCAACCCTCAAAAATCATATTGGTCATTGGTGAATATGTAGATTTGTCATTGGTAAACAGAAATGAATAGTGAAACCTTTGTCATTCCACTTCATGCCCTGCTCCCCTATTTTTGGTCTTCTCTCTATCATTCCTCACCTCTTTGTTATCCTACTCATTTTCTCCTTCCTCTGTTACATCCCTAATTCCCTCTCTCCTGCTTACTCAGCCTGCTATTCTCTTTCTTCTCCCTAACTCTCCTCTTCATAATTATTCCATTTTCTTTTTAGTGTACTCCTCCACTATATATTTTCCTCATCTCCTCTCTCTTTTCCCCAGGACTGCAATAATAGCTGCTCTCCAAGACTAAGTCATCATCCATATTTAAGTCCTCTAATCGACATAATCACATGTATCAGCTTTCATGGATTGGTGCCGACATGGATCTAATAGACTGGGGAGAGTCAGGAGAAGGGCCTTCATGAAAACTGACTCTCAATAGTTACAAAATATGTGCTCATTCATTCTCCTCCCCCAACCAACAAATGTTGGGTTATGCTCTGGTCAGACTGGGCTGCAGGCACATATGCAGAACATGGTTCCTGCGTTGTCTTGACAACCAACAAAGATCAGCTGACCCCAATCTAATCAATATCCCAGCCAATAGTTAGTGTAGTCTAACCATTTGAAAATGTGCAGATATAACTATTAAACTTTTTTCCTACTCTCTTCATTATTGGAGTCATTTTCTCAACAATATTTTGCTCAGTTTATTTTGCAAGCTTTTTCATGTGACCCTGGAAAAAGAAAATAACCATAAGGATGAGGATATTCCTTCAAAGAATAGAAAAGGATTCAATATTAACAAATAATCTCAGAATACAAAATTGTTAATTAAATACAGGATGGCCGAATGTTGGTTGTTTTGTATAGTTTATTTAACTTTTGAACATTTACCTGAAAGTCTAAGAAAAAGAATAAGCCACATCTATATTCTACACTTGTATTTTTGTATTAGGTTGAGTCATAAGTAACTTTCATTTTGGGGAATCAGTTGTATTATTTTCAAGGATAAAGTTGATAAACAAAAACAAATTATTTATAACTCAACCTAATAAATCAATGATTTATGGTACAGTCCTTAATTCTCTCATGCTCTTACTGAAATATTCCATTTTTTTCAAGCACTTAAAATGATAAAAGTATCAGTTGACAGTAAGATCAAAGCAGATCATGTATTTCTTTAAGGATTCTTTTGTAGAAAACCCAATTTAAATGCAATGTCAATCGATATCTTAATTTCCATTGTTTTATTGTTCTCTAAAATGCATAATGTTTTTTTTTTTTTTTCTCATATTCTCTCACGGTAATCCCTTGCACCCTAGTGGTTTTATTGCCTTGCTTGGGATGAAATAAATAAAAAAAGAAAAAGTGTATTGTCTTTGAGGAAAAATTATAAGATAAAATATCAAGTAGAATAAGCATAAGGAAATAAAGCGAAAAAAATGCTAAGTATCTTTTTAATAATTGAATACTTAACACCATGGAATTTACTTTTTTTTTTGTATTTCCTTGTTCGGATTAAAATGTTGCTTAATATGTTACATCGTGAACACATTTTTTTTTACCGCAGTCTACATCTGATTGATCCAATATTACACTATAATTCAAATAAATATTAAATTGCACAAAAAGATATTATTTTGTTTTAGTTATTAGATAGCATTAGGAGTGTTTAGTCTTAACTAACTTCAAAAATAAAAACAAAAAACCAGGTTTTATTGCATTGCAACAACTGTTATATCAGTATGCATTACTTCGCCACAATTAGCCTATTTTTCTTTGATTCTAACATTGAAAATAAAGGAAAATTAGCAACATTTTTTTGTTGTTTTTCTTCATTTAAAAAGGAATAGTAAACTATCATAAAGCTACTTCATTTTCTTAACCAAGAATCAAATTTGCATGTATCTTGCATTACAAGAAACTACTTATACTGAACCTTTATACTTTGAGAGACAATTCCATGTTTTGTGGGAATAAGACTAAAATACCTTTATTTATATGAAGCAAGTCTTGATTTTATCAGGATATAAGGTGAACATTGTCATTGAATTATTTTATTTGTACTTACAGCTACTTGAGTTCACTTCCAACTCAAGAGACCTTTATTAGCTCTAGATATTTCCCTTACATTGAATTCCTTTCTTCCTATGATTGAGTGCTCTTAACTTTGTTTTCATTGATGTTCCCTGGCAAGATACAATTGTTAATAAAAGTTAATTAGATTTTCTAGATTGTTTTAGTAGATTCTTCTGGTAAACTTCATTTTTGTCACCACTTTGATTTTATCCTTTAAGTTTTAAGATTATAATAATGAATTAAAAAATATATAAGATATTGCCCATTTCTTGCTAAGCCTGAAATTCCTAGTGACCTGGGAATATAATCTGATGTGCTAAATCTCAACCTTTTCTCAGTTAATAAACTCTATATTAAGCTGACTAAAAACAAATAATGAAAATTTCCAGTTCTAAAATCAAAATCCTTTTGAATCAATTGATACATGTATGAAACAATGTTCAATTAGCTGCTGATAGCACAGACAGGTCAAGTGTGATTCATAAGTTTTCTTTTTGTTTTAGGTGGGGCTTATGCAGTACGTAAATACTGTAGGGAAATATACTGAGGTGACAATGGTTTTTTTTTTTTTTTCATTTTTTTAATACCTTATCAACCTATTGTAGATCATTTAAAGCTGAAACACAATTTGAATTGCAAGAATAATTATTTTTTGTGAGTGAATATTGTTGCACTAACAATTTTTTAAAATAACAATTTTTCCATCAAGTCATACTACTTAAACTGTAATTGGGGGAGAATAGATTTATACCTTTCCTAAGGTTATCTGCTTGTAAGTGGATGTAATGAACCCAACTGGAATTCGAACTCAGCTCTTCAATTTCTTATTCTCAGCCACTATCCATTATACGGAGGTAACCATTACTTTTCAAAAGTTTACAATACATTGCTTTCACAAAAGACCTATTTTAGTATATGAAGAGTTGGTAAGCCATAGAAAATGAATGAAGGAATCAATCAATCAATCCATTTTAGTACAGGTTTTTCCCTGTTGTCTGAAATGCCACCAAGCAAAAAAGTAGTTACCATTCATTTTTGGGAATTCCAAGACCCCCACCCAAATAACTTATCTGCTAATCTTGGTCTTCATATCAAAGGTCAAAGTTCATAGTCTCCTGTAACTGATATGGAAGGTTTGAAATGTGACAGTATACCTTATGCATTTTTCTATTATACATCTTTGTAAGTACTATAAACATACTGAAAACCTGTCTTTGAATAGACCAGTGAACCCAGCCCATGTATTGAATATTGTTATCTTGGTAAATAACATTATTCCAATCTGGGATAAAACTGCAATCATGATTTTTCCAATTTTTCTATCCCATCTTCATAAAGATTTCTAAAGGAAGACATTTAGGCTTAAGACATTAGCAATAATCAAAATCAATAGGTTATGGATTATGATATCAGTCATGTGAACTTTGGTCAAATAGATCTGAGGGGTTATCAAAGATATTCACTTATAGCTAATAAGTGAAATACTTTGTATATGATTTTAATACTTAATAATTACTACTGTTTTTGTTTTTTTTTTTGTTTTTGTTTTTTTGCAAACATTTACTTTTGAACCTAATGATACATCTGTATGAAAGGCCATGATTAAGTTGATATGACATTCTATAAACAAAATTGGTTTGATACACACAAGGCTTTTGCTTCATCCAATCTAAATATAATCTTGTGTTTCTAGCCTGTTTCACGTTGACTAATGCTGTACCTAGATTATTTTTACCATTTTTGTACTAAATATATTTATCGGCTGTCAAAACTCATTTCACTTGTGACCAACTGTGATCATTACTAATTAATATTCATAATGTTGCACTTTTTCCTAATATCAGGGGTATCAATATGTGAATAGTCTCACTTATTAACATTGTACTTTTTGAAAATGTAATTCACTTCTATGGTAAATTTGTGGGGTTCTTTATGTAATGGTTTTTTTTTTTTCAGTTACCTTATTTGTTAATAATTTTTAAAAAATATTCTTTGTACTCACTGGCCCTTGTTAGGTGGCTCATATTTTTATTTGGCTTTTGCAGAATATTAAGAGATCAGCCATAATACTAAGGTTATTATAACCCTTATTCAAATCATTGTGTTCAATTGGATATTCAAAGTCTTGCAGGTCACTTCAATGTGGTGTAATTGTTAGCAAGCTTGTCTTACCAGATCAATTACTATTGAGTAGTGCGTTTGCTTCACAAGCGATTCTCAATACTTCTGGTTTTGTACTACATTTAAGTTTTGCTTAGTAAATCACTATTGAGTACTTTGATGTGGTGTAATGGTTTGCAAGCAGCTTGTCTTGCTTGATCAATTATGACTCATTCGGTGCTCCATACTTTCAGCCTTGTGCTACATGTAATTTATGCTTAGTAAATTGCTATTCTAAGGTGTTGGATCTGATAAAGATTAGTTTTGTAAATTATAATATCTTCAGTAAATATTGGTTTTGTTACCCGTGCGCTAATATCCCTTAAAATTTTTTCAAAATTGTCATAATTCCATGCAAATGTACATGCTGAACTCGAATTAACAATTAAATTATGAAGAAAACTTACCATTTTGGAGTTATCGACAAGAAAAAATTGGACTTCTTGTTGGTCATTCGTCCCCCATTATTGCCATCATGAATCTTGATTCAGTGTGGGATACCTACGCTGGCGTAATAAGAAAATTTGGCCTATTTACTTTTACAGATTTCCGTGCAGAAAATCACTACACATGGGTAACAAAACCAATATTTACCATATCTTCTTCCACATGAATGAAAATAAAGTACTTAAAATTCTTATGAACTTGCTACATGTAAATTATAGCGGAGTAGACTGGAGAATTCTGTAGCAAAGAAGGTATTAGTAGCTCACTTCACCAAACAAAATGCTACATGTCACATGTAGGTTCTGCTAAATGACCAAACCCAGAATCTTTCTGTATTGAGAGCTTGGCAGCTCATTCAAATTTTGTTTGACCAATCATAGGTGAATCAAGTCTATATAAGCTGTAGTGGTTTTTTTTTTTTTTTTTTTTTTTTTTTTTTTTTTTAGATGTAAACTGTCTTTAGCAGCCTGATGGCTCAGTTCCAGGATCATGTGACTTGCAGACTTTTAACAATCACAAATTCACTGATTGAATGATGTAACACCACCATATAAGAATAGTGCTCTATTATCTCAGGAATATAAACATTTGTTATAAGAAAGGTTTTCCTTCATCTAATATTTTTCCAGTTACCTTTTCTTTGCTCAAACTAACTTCTGGTATTAACACTAAAATCTCTTTTTTATATTAATACAATCAGAGGATTGCTGTGATATTTATGCAAGCCAAAATAAATTTCTGTATAATTGGATGGTATTTGAAAAGTATAAGGAGTTTTCTGTTTATATGGCTGTTGAACTCAATATTCACTCTTATCTTTTTAAAGAAAATTTTTAACAAATCATTGTCATAAAAGGGAGTGTTCATTTTTTTACGTTTATCATTACTGATGGTTTGAATTTCATGAATAGCCTGATGGACTTTCAAGTTCAATATCCTGAACACTGGTTACTCCAACAGATATTATTCTTGGCCATATATCTTCTTCTGCCCACATGTTACCTTGATCTTCAAGAGGTCTTTTACTATTGAAGGGTTGAAACCTCAGTGCTTCCAAGTTAGGTTAGTATCCCATAATTAGAGTCAGGAGTTAATTAACTGAAGAGGAGTAAGGCACAAAATGATAGGACAAAAAGATCATAGTATATTTTACTAAAAGCAGAAAATGTCACTTTTATTCATCCTTTCTACAAATTACATATTTTTTCTTCCTAATATTTGGTCAGGTTGGCTGATTTCTAGCAGTCTGCTATTTGTACCATGGGAAAAGCTGAGGGAACAGATCTGTGTGTTTGTTCTATTTTGGTCATGGAATTGGGAAACTGACAGTTATGTCTGCCAGCTCACAACGTTAACCGAGGGATTTCTCTCTCGGTATGCAATCACCAACTACATCACAACTCAAAATGGCTGTTGTTTTTATAGATTTTGCCATCCCAACTTGACAAGATGATAGATCAGTAAAATCAAAGGTTGGTAGCTTAAGAAAACAATTTTTAGCCAGGGACTTTTATTCCCCCCACTCCCCTGAAATCAATCAACCTATTAAAGTTTGTGCCTGTTTTGCATGGTGGGTAGCAGGTAGGTACAGGGAATTGCTATGCTAGTTATACTCAATCTTACTGGATTACTTAGAGTTAAATTAAAGTTCAGTCTCCTGAGAATCTCAAATTTGACTTCACTTATCGAACCTAATTAACCTTTTTCAATAGTTCATTGCACTTTCTTACATTATAAGAGTAGTTAAACTTTTTTCTTCTCAGCTCTGTGCCATGAAGCCAGGTTGTGATATCTAATCATCAACAACCAACTGCTTTCAAGCTTCCCTGGAGATCAACTCACCCTTAACATGTAAGGCCACCATTCATCTTATAACATAGATAAAATAGTAGTAATAGACTTCTTAGACATATTGCAATAGCAAGTGGGAATTTGCTTATTATAAAATCTTTGGGTTTAATGGCATTTTAAAATATTCTATTTTTACAAAGCAAAGTAATTCCTGTGTTTGATTAATCTTTATGAATTACCATAAAATTATCATAAAATAATATTAACTAATACAGAGATTAAATCATAAAATTATAATTTAATATTTATGGAAAAAAAAAATAGATGCTCTACTTCAACTTTTGCCAAAATATTATGAATTAAGTATTATAAGGATGTCTGAACCTTTTTTTTTTTTTTTTTTTAAGGTACTTGGATTGATCTAAACTGAATAAATAAAAGATAAATATAAAGCACTGTACTTATATAATTTCTGATACAAACCTGTTTCATAAGGATACAAATACAATATGAATGGTTATTTAAAAACCTATGTAAATCTACAGAATTATGAACAAAGGTTAATGTATTAATTTTAAAATGTTTCTGACACTTTTAAAAAAAAATTAAAATAAAAAAATTATTTATGATTTATTGTTAGTCTTTTATGTCCTGTTTTCATCCATTAACATTATGGGTCAGAATATATTTCTTTATTTGGTTCATAAGTTTATAAGAGGTCACAATCTTTAAGTAATGTGTTGAGCAGGCTTTGCCCTTATCAGCACTAAATATAAGAAGTGCCAAATTAAAAACTTGTTTGAAATTACATGTCCATTTTATGAAATCAGTGCACCATAGAAATGTATTACATAAATATTACATTAAATTTAAACACCTTGTTCTACAGTCAATTTACTCACTGACAATTTGACCTAAACAATGTTATTTTTGTGGATCTGTGTTAAGTGAACCAAATCACAGCCAATTTTATACAACTGCAATCATTCCCTATTGATCGAACAATCAACTGTTTTTGTCTCTATGCTCTGAGATGTTACTAATCATTAATAATAAAACATAAAGAACTCTTAAGTGGGCCTTGTATAATATACTAGCATTAGAATACTACAAAGTAAGAAAGAATGTAAAATAATGATTAGTACTTTTTTAAAAGCAATAAGCAATTTTGATATTGTCAAAAAATACTATTTATTAATTTTTGGCTATTTTTCATTTTTTAATCATAACACAGGACATTTTTACATGCTACAGCTGTTAAGTAGTATGGATTGAAAATAAATAAGTAACCCTTGACAGTGTTTCAGTTCACATCCTATTTCCTTAGAAGCTCATCTGATGATGCTTTCTTCAATTTGGCTGCTAATGAAATAAGCAAAATTTAATTTAGCCATACACTCTTTAAAAGTGTGGGGAAAAAAAAAATCATCTATATATAAAATTCTGTGACTTCTGTCCATTCATCACACCCTCTAAAATATCCATACATTGACTGATCAAAACCAAATTTTCAGAAGTGGAAATGGGTAAGGAGGCTACAAAGTACCGTTGGTTTTACTAGGGTGCACAAAAACCACAAAGTAAGGTTTTTGTCAAAGTATTTTTCCAAACAAATCAGCTTATTCAAATTTCAGCGATTAGTTTGTAAAATTGAATGAAACACTTAGTTTGTAAATCTCAACCAAAAATGTTAGTGATAACGTCAACAATACTAAATACTGTGAGGATTTCATCACATCAGCATGTTGCAAGAAATTATAGTGTGTTAAAATACTAATTATAGAAAATACTACAAACTTTTATTTCAACTCGGTATTATTTTTAGATTTTAAGATATATTATTTAAACATGTCAACAGTTTTTACTTTCCATTACTCCCAGACCGTGATATAAATGTTAAGTGCAAATACTATGAGTTTAGACAGATTGTTTAATATTTGTATTAAGCTGATTTTAATCTCTTGTTGAATATTATATGGATGACTGAAGGCATTTTCAACATCTTGAGAGATCAAATAATGAAAGAATATTGACTAAAATTTGGTATTCCCTTCATGAGTAGACTCAATTTTCAAAGTACATAAATGGATTAAATGTAGTAGGGTTGAGATCTAAAGGGCTTCAGCTGGATTTGTATAGAATTTATCAGCTTAAACTTTTGATAAATCTTTACAGTATAAATGTATTTATCAAAGAATATTTTTATTGGAAGAGCCATAAAGCCCACTATATATGACAAGTTTTGTGCTTTATGACAATATTCTATATTTAAGAATAATTTCCACTCATATAATTTGCCTATTAAATATAGCAAAACTATAGTGATTTATTTATTTAAAAGAAAACTTGTATTTCTGGATAGAATTCTGTGTAATCAAAAAGAATCTTGTGTATTAAATGTTAAGAAGCTTACAGAATTGATTTAAACGAATCTATCATTTCATTTTATATTTGCAACATTGTTTTTAGTATTGATATTTATTCAAGTACAATAGATCTGTAAAATATGCAATGAATTTGTTTTTCTTTATCATTTTGATTATTTAAGATCTGAAAAAAAATAATCCTTAATAATATGGGAATGATTACAAATTGGGTAACAATAACTCAAGCCAGATATTTTTTTGTTTTGTTTTTCAGGTATTTGTGTGTATTTCTAATTACCTGCCTTTCATGTTTGCTTTATCTCTTGTTTTCCATTCCCATCTCACCTACTCCCTGCTTTCACTTTATTTCTCACCTCCTTTCTCTCTCTCTCCTTTTCCTTCTCTGTTATTCCATCCCATTTTCTGCTTGCAATCTCCCCTCCCCCCACCGATTCTACTTCTCTCTTTTACTGTCTCCATTTTCTCTTTGATATCTAGGACAAATCTTAGCCTGCCAACAAATTTCAGACTGATCAGTTATTAAATCCTTTCTCTTTTGTTTCCTTCAATCTTTAATATGAGTTCTCAGTTCAATTTCATTATTATTGATTGTTGAATGTAGAATGTCATCTTTTGTCATTTGTTTTAGCCACATACAAAAAAAGATCTTTCTCTTTTTATAAGCATGTTTATTACTGAGGCAATTAAACACCACAATACACACATTTCAGCTTCACACAGGACAGAAGAATGATCTATTTAACTTTTTACTATTGTTTGAACCCTGATGCGAGTTTATATCTCCTACTGTACCTGCCAGTGTTTCTATGTATCATGTCCCTTCAGAGTGTTAGTGATCTTGGCTCTCCACAATTTCTTGTCCTTTGTAGCTCTTAATAAATTTTATCTTTTTGTTATTTCTCCTAAGTCCTATTCTGCTATTTACTCAAGCTCACTAGGTTGGTTATGCTTCGTTTTCCTCAGTCTGTCATGCTTTCAATCTGTCCTGTGAGTATCAAATTTTCCAAGCCCCCTTTCCCCATTTGCTGTAACTACTGCTATTAAATATTATTGTTACTGGTATTTTTGTCTCAAATGACTTTTAAAAAAATACCATTCTTATTTTTATCTCTCTTAAATCAGCACATCATATGACATTTATGCACTGTCAGATTTTATTAAGCAAGTCAATGTTTTCACAATAAAATGTGTATTAGACAACCAGTGGTAAAATTTTCAGGATATATATAGATTTATATTAGCAATAAATCATGAGTTTCAGCTTACAATGTTTATCTTTATTAAAAACATTGATAATAACTTGGGTAATCTAATGACTTGAGGAAATGATCTCAACACCAACCAATGTCTGATCTGGAAATAAACTCTGTGCAAATCAAGGACTTGGAAATGAACTGGACATCATTCAAAAATCACCCAGTTGAAGAGTAAGTGGTATATATTCCAGAAGTGGAAATAAACCTGAGATAAATATGGAGCTCTGGACCAGTGGAGAAAAGTGAAGATGAGGTGAGACAGAAATTTGGATGCTGTACTCTTTGAGAAGTGGGAACTCGCCATCCAGAGAACAAAAAGGAATTCTGTCTTTATTAGGAGTTAATTTAGATTTTCTCTCCATTCAATCCAGTGATCTGTAAGATCTGCCAATCATTGCATATTTCCAATGAGAAATGTAAAGTAATAACGTGCTAAAACTATTTCTACTATTACTTCATCCTACATTCCACTCTCAACATTCTTGCACTTGTTTTAAGCACTTTTTTCCCTTCACACTTCTTGCTTGTAGAAGTCTCTTCCAACTTCTTGCTTTCCAGTCAACTTTGATCTTCAAAAATTTAAATGCAATGTTAATTGTTATCTTCTACCTCCTTAATTCCTATTGTTTTATTGTTCTCCCTCCTTAATGTTTTCTTTCTTTTTATATCCTCTCATACTCATTAACCCCTTGTGTCTTAGTAGCTTTTTTGCCTTTCTCAAGGTGAAATGAAAAAAAAAAAAGACAGGTTTAATTATGCAAACAAAATGCAATATAAATTTTTTATTTATAAATAATCTAAAAGATATAGGACACAATATTTGATTAGCACAATATCCAATATACCCGAATAAATTATTAGCTTATTATTTTACATTTTATTATAGGGTCATTGACATTCTGTAACTTTCATCCATTGATTTTATTAACTTCTCTACTATTTTGATGTTAACGTTATTTGTAGTAGTTTTTAGTTTCCCAGTGATTGTCTTTGCTTGAATATCATTTATCATTTTAATGTCCATCTCTTTCTATTGGATTAATATTTGAAAAGGCTGTGGGTGGATTATTACATTAATTCAAAATCTTTGAAACCATTTTTGACATTAGTCAGATTTGCAGAATGTGGAGCAACATTCCTTTGCAGAAATGTACTGATTAGCTTAAAACCTTTCAGTTATGACCTGTATTGCTCAAAAATATCTTATCCAAGAATTTACAGTAATTTACTACATTTACTTTGATACTGTCTATATTTCTTATACTTTGATACTATTATCAATTTTGATGAGATCCACAATTTTACTACTGATAATACTAACCCCAAAACATTATATCCTCCTTACAGTATTGTCTTTTAAATGTTTTTGTTGATAATTTCCATGAAGGACCCAACCTCTAGTCCATCCATCAGGTTTATCCAATATAGCTCTGCATTCATTGTTAAAATTACTGTCGAGAAATTATTTTTCATGTATTTCTTTGCTTAACTTACACATTTGTTTTTGTGATGTTTACTTAAAAATTGTACTTGGTTTCATATTTTTGTACATGTTCTTAGTATTCTGCATTTTCTCTCTGTTTACATTTGCAACACAAGCTTGTTCAAATGTTTTCTTAATAATCAGTCCAATTTTCTTTTAATCTCTCAAAACTCTTTTTGTGATTTTCTTAAAACAGTTTTTTCTTGCTATTATCTTGCCATGTTTTTATATTTTTTTTTTATTGTTCTCTGATCACTGTCAACTTTCCCTATCACTCAATAACTTTACAATATCTTGTTTTTCTTTTGAGCTTATATACTTCTTATGATCCATGCCTATATATATATATATATATATATATATATGTGTGTGTGTGTGTGAATTTTCCATTCAACATGATCACTTGACAAGATACCTGAAGTGTTGAAACAAAATTGCTAATTTTGTACTCATTTTATAACATGCATATGTTATAAATTTGAAATATCTATGTATATAACACACAATAAAAATAGTTTCACAATTAAAATCCCATGTAACCAAATAAATTATTGTAAATATTTCTAAGGAAAACATGGAATATATACTTGATTAAATTCTGTTTTACTTCATTTTTTTAATTCTATTTTACAAATTTTTGAATAAGTTCTTACACATTGAAAATAAAATTTGACTTGTCTTGGACATTATCAAGAACTATATTTTTTCCAGTATCATATATATATATATATATATATATATATATATATATATACACACACACACACACACACAAATGTTACCAGATATAGAGAGTTTCAGCAGCAACTCTCTTGACCCAGCACTACCTCCTCCTTAAGGAATATGATGTAAGCATCCATGTTGAGTCTGAGGCCCAGTGGGAAGATGAATGGAGGCATAACATTGCCATCACTAGTGATCACTCCAAACACCTTCATAACCACCATTACACTCATCCAACTCTTTCCAAATCCTCTGCACTGTCATTGACATTCAGACACTCAGAAATGTTCATGTTGAAGCTTTCAGCATGAATGCCAAGCAGTACAGCATGCCATTTCCAAATTTCTGATGGAGTGAATTGTGCCATAGTGCTCTTTTCTCACAGCTGGTGCCCAACTGACCCTACTATGGAGTTGACAAAATTAAAAACAGTCAACACACATGCACAAAATTAAAAATATAAAATGGTGACAATTTGCCCATCACACCCTCTGTGTGTGTAAATATAAATATTCTGAAAAATTGGTTAATACTGATTTTATTTGTGAAAACATTGACTTGCCTAATAATACTGCACATGATGTATACTCCATTTTATAGTAACTTTTGTTGTTATTTAGTATATTTTGTGTTTTCATCAGAAAGAAATAGATTATTTTGCCATCTCATGGCCAGCAGGAAAATTAATACTTTTCTTTTAAAGAAGCTTGCTTTGTTGGATTTTGGTTTCTATCTCTGAGTCTGTATTGTGTTACAAGTGCTTCTGCAGACAAAAAGAAATCATGACTGCCTTTTCATCGGATTCTACACCCAAAGATAATTTTGTATTTTCTGCCCATCACGTGTCTCAAGGATCAACGTTGCATGGTAGGAAAAGGAGTCAGTATAATGTCTCTCTTGTCAACTGTCACCATTTTCCTTCACTGTATTTATTCTTCTTGGATGCTCTTTAACTACTCTCTAAGGTCAAACATTTTAGCCAATAAAAATGCCTTCTAATATTTGACCTTACATTTTCTGGCACTCTGCCCTTGAATTTCTTTCTAACCTTTACTCATTCCATGCTTTTTCTATACTTTGGTTATCAGCTTAAAATCTATTAATAGTCCTACTAGTTTTTATTCAGCCAAGTAAGTTTACCAGTATGACCCAGATTCAAATAAATTGTATAGTCACTATTGACTTTGGTCCAGTCAAGATTTATAATATAATAGTCAGGCAAAAATAGGAAAAAGTAAAATATAGTTTAATAGCTGTTTTTTCCCTCTTCGTAGTTATTTACCGATGAAATCCCTCTTGGAGTATATATATATATATATATATATATAGTGTGTGTGTGTATGTATAAAAGTGTGGACATAGAAATCAACACTACATGCTCATTAGCAATTTTATCATGCAGTGCTGATTTCTATAACTATGCCACATACGTTCTTCTTAATATTAAGCACTCTTCTGAGTAAATATAGAAAATTTTAAACATATATATATATATATATATATATATATATATACATACACAAATCTAGAAACAAAAATGTTTAATTTTAAATAATTAAACAAAAGAAAAAAAATTATTATTTACTCCAAATCAATAGCAAATAGAGAATTTGTGCATCTACCTTTGAATTATAACTTTTTCTAATCTTTCTCGGTAAACTTTTACTAAATTATCACAAACATCTGCAGACATATTTTGCTGCACTTCATGAGTATAATCTTCAATTTTTCAGATTATTTTATTTTCTTGTTCCTACATATCTTTTCAATTCATTGCATACGTTTTCAATTAGATTCATGTCGGTCCTCTATGGTGGCCAAGGCAGACAAGCTGAAGATATCTATGGTTTAATTTAAAAGCATATTTTCAATCATGATCATGAGTAAAGTTCCAAACACACTTCAGTTTTAGATTTCTAATGGACACTTTCATTATTTTATAATCTTTTTCTTTCTTTTTTTTTTTTTTTCTTTTTTTTAATTATAACATTTGCTCTTATTAATCTTCCTCTGCCTATTGGAGAGAAACACCATGAAATTATAATACACCCTCTTCTAAGTTTTGTTGTAGGGATGGTGGTGTTTGGATTGAAAATCTCACCTTGATGTCTCCAAACAAATCTCTTATAATTATGTCCCAAAAGTTGTGGTCTCATTTGTTTATAGTATATTTTCCCAGAATGAAATAAGCCTATCAGTATGCTCATTTGCAAATACTAAATGACTGGCCTTCTTAAAAGGGGTCTTACAAGATCGGCATTTTTGTATTCTAGCTCTTTGCCGAGATCTAGAAATAGTATTTCTTCTTACTTTCACACTAATGCCTTCCAAATTATTCCTAGGATCTTTAATGATATTTGGATTATATCCAAAATTCTTATAAAGTTATGCTGTACTCTGGCCAACTGCTTCTATCTTCTTCCTATAAACATGCAGGCTTATTTGCAGTAGTATTTTCTCTTTAACTTTAGAATGATGCTTTGAACAGTTGATTTCAATCAGTGAGTTAAGTGCCATGTGTGATACATACTTAGGCAAATATTTCTTTCAACTCGTGACTGAGCAGAAGATTTCCCACAGTAGGCTGCAGTTTCTTTATGCAGTAGACTGGTTTGGCAACCAGTATACTGCAGTATATTGATCTATCTTGCTGTTCAACCTATAGCTGGTGGAGGACGAGATGGATTCATACATTTCCCTGGGGTATTTGCATGAAAATGAATGTAACACTCCTGAATTTAAACTTGGCTTTCTGATTTCTTATACCAAGTTGTTAGTCATTACACTATGCTGTACATCCAAAGTTGATTTAGGGACAGTAAATAATTTAGTATTTTCATATCTTGTGCTTAATTTGAAGAATCTTGGTTTTAATTTTTAAACTATTGCATGTCACCACCATTACTTAGATATAAGGATGCATGGTCTAATACTTAAAAGTTTAAAAAAAAAAAAAAAAAATCCAACATAACATGAATAATTATAGCAAGATTGAAATCACCAAATTTTTTAAATATTCATATATTTATTACTTAATATTTATCATTTATACATGAAAAAGTTATAATTTTCTTGTTTATACTTGTGCTATTAATTTTGGACATAGGGTTTTTGTTTGTTGTTAGTTGTTAAATATATATTACATAATGTTATTCTTTTTGTATTACATCTACCTACCACCTTATAGGACTTAACTGCAGTGATATGTAAAAATAAATAAATATAAACTAATGGGATACCATGACAATAATCTTGTGGTCAGCAGTGTGTGTGTGTATATATGCATGTGTGTGTGTGTATGTATATATATATATATATATATATATATATATATATATATGTGTGTGTGTTTGTGATTGTAGAGATATCAATAACTGTAACCTAGTGATTTAAAAATATTGCACAATATTTTTCAACATATTCTTCTTAATTAATGCAGTTAAATCAACACTTCTCGATTAATCATACAAATTGAACATTATGCTGTGACAGTTTCAATTCCTAATTCTTCTAATAACTATCGAAGTACAAAACTTGAACTTTCCTCATATATATATATATATATATATATATATATATATATATATATATACACACTCTCTCTCTCTCTCTCTCTCAGAATTATATTGTTATATGAAAATCTTATTTCATCTTGACAATACATGGAAAACTTTTTACTTTTAAAATGTTTAAATGGAGAAAAAAAAAACAATTTTTCATAAAATGCCACCATAAATTGACATGTAAGATTTAATGAAAGATGATTTAGTTTTCAGAAAATTAAAAAACTAATTGGCCTTTTCTGATATATATTGCTAATTTAATCTCTCCAATATTAAATATGTAAGGGCTTGCAACATTTTTTCTGCCATTCTCCAACTTCTCAATTTTAGTCAAACTCAACTTTATCTCAAGGTTGTGAAATTATGGGTTTGTAGAAGCATCAACCAGTTTAAGTTAATCTATTTTTATTAAAGAGTATTATACACTACATTGACATTCAGTTGCCCATAAACTCCTGAGCTGAACATAGTTGTAAGCATTAGAATGTAACAAGGTATGGAGAGTTTACTAGCATAAAATTTACTTTTAAGGTATTTTTCTGTTTTCACTTTTTCATTCCCCATCAAAACTTCATACACTTTATTACTAAGTTTCATTCATATGGTCCAGTGCCCCTGCTATTTACCTTGAGCTTCTTGATAAGATCCAAAGAAGAATCAGCAATATTATTGGTCTTGATCTGGTAGAATTGCTTCAGTCACTTACTCACCATCATGAAGTTGCTTCTGTGCTTTTTCTATAAATACTTTCATGGTAATTGTTTGGATGAGCTCTTCACTATGGTACCTAGACTTTATGAATTTAACCACGGGTACTAGACTGGCATTGAGATCTTATCAATTTACAGTTGAGCTGGCTAGATGTAGCCATAAGTTCTATGCTAACAGTTTCTTTTCTCGCACTTCTCACTTGTGGAACTCCCTTCCAGCCTCATGCTTTCCAGCCAACTTTAATCTGCAAAAATTTAAATGCAATCGTCAATCGCTATCTACTGTCCTCCTGATTACTCTTTTCTCTTTCCACTCATTATTAATGTTTCTGTTGCTAATTCCTCCATACTCTGTAATCTCTTGTCTTAGTGGCTTTACTGCCTTGCACGGGGTAATACTGACTTTTTTCTTTCTTTCTTTTTTCTTTTTAATATAGAAAAGCTTTTTTGTATTTCTCAAATAGTCATTTTTACCTGAGAAGTGTTGAAAAATCATGATCCATTTGATTAGTGAAATGAAATAATTTTCAGATGCATGTCTTAATTGTTAAATATAAATTTTTGATGAATCCATTTTTAATTTAAATAAAAAATGAAACCGGTTTATTTCAGTTGATATATCTAAAAATAAAACTTCCAAATCCTCTTGAATAACATTTTAATTAAGATCAAAGTTTTATACTTGATCTTATTTCTAATTTCAACATTCAAACATCTCATCTGCCCAAATCTCAAGTCTTTCCGACATCAAAATAATAAGGGAATTAATCTCTTTCTATTATTTCTAACAGAACAACAACAACAATAATAATAATAAGGAAATTAATCTCTTTCTAACAGAACAACAACAACAGTAATAATAATAATAAGTGAATTCATTTCTTTCTAACATTTCTAACAGAACAATAATAATAATAATAATGGAATTTCTAACATGTCTAACAAAACAATAAGTGAATTAATCTCTTTCTATTATTTCTAACAGAACAACAACAATAATAATAAGGAAGTTAATCTCTAACAGAACAACAACAGTAATAAGTGAATTCATTTCTTTCTAACAGAACAACAACAATAATAATAATAATAATGGAATTTCTAACATGTCTAACAAAACAATAATAAGGGAATTAAATTCTTTCTATTATTTCTAACATAATAATAATAATGGAATTTATCTCTTTCTAATATTTCTAACAGAACAACTTATTAGATCTGTGCAGAAAATTCATTAGATATGATACATTTTTTTTAATTTTGTACTGAAAGAATCAAAAAAAATATTTAAGAAATTTTATTCTTTTGAATTTCAGACTAGATGGAATCCTTACATTTATTTACTCTCTGCATAAATTAATGGTTTTCAACCAGGATGAATTCTAGTGTTCCAGTAAGGAATTAGTACCAAAAGATTGATTGATTCAAACTACTAGAATATTGATCTTTCTACAAAGTACAATTCACCTTTTAAGTCAGACAATCTTGAAGTGGGTAATAACATTCTAAAATATAAGGAAAAGGGTACATGGTTAAAAAAAACAAAAAACAAGCAAATATTGAGAAACCTGATTTGATTATCTGAAAATAAAGTTTTATCTCTGCTAATAAAATGTTGTTTTAAAGTTCTTGTCTCTAGAATATGCAATGGACACTTATTAGCCTGAATTAATTGCCCCTTGTTAAACAAATCCAAACAATTCTGTATCTTAACAGATCAGCTTTATCAAAAGCCCTATCCACTGCTGCTTTGCCTGCCTGGCTTGCAATTCTCAATATCACCTTCTCATTAGAAAATAAGTTTGCATTTTTGCTGTTTATCATTTAACCAGTTTGTCATTTACTGCTTTTCAAATTTTATTTACTGTTATTCTTTAAAAACTCTTACTTGTTCAAATTCACAATGTCTTAGTGCAATCATTTTTTTTTTTACATACATAGTTGCACGTTTATTCTTACACTTCTCAATGCATTTACATTTATCTTTTACACATACACAATTATGCTTCTTTTAACTCTATTTTTCAACTTGACCTCTCTCACTTGCACACACACAATGTCTGAAAATAAAATCTCATACAGGCTTATGGCCATATCAGGTTGGTTGAAACACCAGTTCTTGTATGTTCACCAAAGTTAAGCAATGTTGAGCCTGATCAGTACCTAAATGAGTAACCACTTGGGAATACCAAGTGCTGTAAGCTTGGCTGTGCCGGTGGTGAAATGGATAATGGCTCAGAATTGGAAATCCAAGAGCCAAACTTCAGTTCCAATCAGGTCCATTATATTCACTTATGTGTGCAAGTACTCTTGGGAAAAGTATAAATCTGCCTCTTCTCCCTTCAGCTATGGGTTAATTAGTAGAACGTGTATCAGTAAATTCTTACAATCTAAGAATATTTTCTGTCTTTAAATAACTTGTAAAAGGATAAGCAGTAAAAACAAACAACTCAATAAATTAAAAAAAAAAAAACCTTATACAAATTATTAATCTATCTCATCAATTATTCCTGATTTTTTAAATAGTCATTTTATCTGAAAGGTGTTGCTTGAAGAGATACCAAAAAGTTGGTATGCTAAGCTTTTGAAAGACTTGGATCTATTATAAGGATTGTGATACCCTATGGTTAAATATTCATTGTCTTTAGTTGTATGTCTCTCTGTCTTGCTTATTTTTTTTATCTTTCCTTTTATTTTTCTTGCATTTTTGTGAATAGTTGCAACCTGTAGTAGTATTATTGCATCTATTTGCAAATAAAGAAGGACCAATTACATGTGACTGCATTTTCCTTGATTCATCTTATAAAATATATTATTTAATACTTATATCTTTTTAGTTATTTTACTTATACTGTAGTTCTCTTATTTTTCCTCTAATTTTTCATTATTATTTTTATATCATTGCTTTTAAGTTCATTTTCAGCTTACTTAAAAATTAAGAAAATTACAAGTCACTTATATATTCTGTAGATAATACAACTAAATGTTGAAATATTCACTACATGATAAGTAGAATATGCATTTTATATACTGTTCTATACACATTCACCTAAAATGACCACATTATTTACTTATTTACTATCTACCAATAAAAATGTGAGTCAATATACACATTTGTCATGTTTGTTTATTTAAATTTATTTTAAGATAAGTGGACATGTGGCATATCACAAAGAATTGTATGCCAACTTTGTTCTTAATATCTCTAATCTTTAGACAAAATGTATAATTTATCAGATTTGACAATCCAGAAGATTTTTTTTTCTTTTATGTGCCATGTCCTTTCATGTTTTTAATTATAACTTTCCACGACTTACTATCCTTTGTAGCTCTTAGAAATCTTGCCAGATCTTCTTCTGTCAACCACTTACACCAGCTTGTTAGCTTACTCAATGTTTCCCTATTGCCTTCAGTATGTCCTGTGAATGTTAAATTCTCCAAGCCCTCTTTCTTCATTGTGTCCCAGGCATTTCAAATATCTCTAAGTACAAGTTTCATTTTCATTTCCATTTTCCTTAAAACTTCATTTGCTCACCTATTTTGTCCATGTTATTTTCAGCATTTTTCTGTAGATACAGGTTTATGTTACCTTAAATCTTATTTTCATCTGTGAGGAAATTGTCTAGCATTCATCTCCATATGAGAGAACTGATATTACATAGCAGATTAGGACTCTTTTCTTTGTTTCTAACAATGGTCCAAAAAGAAGGAAAAATATTATATTGCTTGATAGATTTAACTTTAAAAAAAAAAATTCCTAAGTTAACATTAGGATTATTTGATAAATCTTCATTAATTTATTCTCCTTTCTTCCACTCAATATCATTCCACAGAATTTTTTGGTGAAATATATTTCTCTAACTTTCCAATGGCACCAGTTGTTATACATATTATCTTCTACTTCTGACTCTTACTATATTCAGTTAAACCAGAATGACATGTATTACTACAAGTAGATTTTTTTCTTCCAACACATGCTGAGTACAGTTACCTCTTCATATTGCGAGGAGTGTCACCTTAACAATATCTGTTTTCAGTAACTTTATTCATTAGATCTTTCATAAGTAGATCTTCATTATTTACTTTCACCTATATGGAAATTGTGTATAGGTGACAAGTATACTTGCTCAAAGCATAACAACTGTACTAGTGTTGTAAAGATTAATTAACAATATTTATATAAGCTCTCTTAAAAAAAAAAAACATTTATTGCAGATGATACAGCAGATTCTTGTTAATCAGAAAGGAAATTAATTTTATTGTAATGATCTTCAGCTCAATTGCTAAAGTAATAGGGCTTTAATCAGGAAAAAAGAAATGTCTTCAATCATTGAGTTTAATTATTTAGTTTAATTTTTCAAGAAAACTTACAAGTTTTAATGTGTAGCACTTGTAACACCAAGGGAAAATAATAATATAATCATGTTTCTTTCTACATTACCTTAAACAAAAAAGTTTTGAAAGAAACTCCCATCAATACTAAAAAGAGTGATAACAATAGACTTGAAGTCTGTTTTCCTGGAAAATTTTTAAGAAAAAGATTTTTTAATTTCAACTGACAGTGATGTTATTTGATGAATGTCCAATGTTTCCTATATGGAAACAGCTAATCTCACCATTATCAGTTATTTTGTTCTTATTCTGGAAAATACATTGGCGGATCAAAAATTAGAATTTCTCGGCCTTATTCAGTTCTGTTTTCTTTAAATGCTAGAAAAATAAAAGCATTATCAAACCACCAGTCAATAATTTCTGTGATTTTTTAGTATAAATTTAACAAAAATGAAAGGAAAAAGTTACAAAAATGAAACATTAAATAACTAGATGTATTTATCAGGGACATAGAGGAAATAAGGCTTGGAGAATTTAATACTCACAAGATATATTGAAGGCAACAAGTCCATAGGGAAACATCAAGTAACTTACCTAATGATCTTGTACAAAACAAGTAATGGATGGAATAGTAAGGGGACAAATATTGCTTAGAGCTACAAAGAATAAGAAGTTGTGAAGAGCTATGATCATCCACAGCACAAAAGAAAAAAAATGAATAGTTTTGCTTTTATATGACAGAAATATTTTAAATTTCAGTAGGTGACTTAATCTTTTATTATATAAGCACACCTAAATTTGAAATTTCTCATTGTTTTGTCTATTTTTATCTTCTATAATGTTCCAGTGAAGAAAATTGAATTTTATAAATTTCTCTCAATCTAATAAGCGCATTCTAATTTGCATTTTCTGAATTGCTGTGAAACATGTCTTGCTAATTAGAGTATGATGGTGTCTGTTGATGAACATATCAATTTACAAATAAAACATTTTATAAAAGCACTAAGCAAGAAACTTCCTAAAATCTTTAATACTCTCATTGTAGGAAGCAGATGCCTAACTATCAATAAATTAATCAGACTAAAAAAAAAAATAATAATAATTAAAATATCTTGCAAACTGCTAATTTTCATCTAAATGAAATTTAGGTAATATTAAACCTTGTCTAAATGTAGGTTCTGTATAATAGATTAGGGGATCGTTAATTTTTTTTTTTTTTTTTTTTTTACCTAACCTTATATTCAGAGTCCTACTTTTGTTATGAAAAGTTATGCATGATAAATTAAAAAATACCATTAAAAATATAGCATATTTTATTTCAACCATTTTTTTCCATGAGTAAAATGAGGAAATATAATGCAGCATTTGCAACCAATATGTCTAAGAATTTGTAAGACAAAATAAAAAGATTATACTTACCTTATTTGAATTTTAAAATGTCCTGGATCAGAAATAGAATTCAAAGGGACATGGAATTGTCCTCATCTTTCGGACTATTGTCCTCATCTTTGCGTTTTATTTGCAATTTTAATGCGCATAAGACCTTCTTCTTTCAAAAGTTGAATTTGCCTTAACCAGGAATTTATTCCTGGGTTAACTGTTCATTGGAGAACTTTCAGATGGGAAAATTAGCAGGAGATAACTGATAATTTGACATCCATGAAAGTTGGCACTGTGGAATTAGAATTTATTCCTGGTTACCCCAGCGATCGAAATAAAGGGTTCAGTTGAAATTCCAACCACCTGAAGAAGGCCGGAGCGCATAAACGTAAAACGTTGTAGACAAATATGGCGACAAAGATGAGGACAAAGAACCACTAATGTAAATACTGTACATAATACCTCATCTCAGAAATATAGACAAATTCAAAGGAGGGTTCAAAATATGAGGTTACGAAAAAAAAAAAAAAAAAAATTGAGGGAAATCTAAGTAAAAGGATTCAGAAATGTGAGGTATGCAGAAATTAGTTTGTTAATCATTTTACCCCCAAAAAGGGTAATAAAGCTTACTAAAACACAAGGAGTTACTGAGAGTGAAAGAATCTGACAAAAACTTTGAGGAGAGGACAAAAAAAAAGATCAAGATTCATGAAGAAAAATGATGATTGATATTGTTTAGGATGTTAAAATTGACACGAGTCATAGATAATTTAAAGTATAACTGAAGACAACTGATTTTTTGTCTTATTAAATATGAAGTCTTTTTTTATTCTGAGTAAATCCAGTGATGATTTTAATATTTAAACAATGTTTATTATATGAACTTTTTGTGCAATAAAACTTAAACAAGATATAGCTTTAATTGTGATTTTTTTTTTTTTTTTTTTTTTTTTTTAGCAATAAATGTATTTTTAATTGAATGTAAATGCTTGTCACAGAAATTTTGCCTATCGAAATGCAATAAAGTCCCTTGTCCAAAATTTAGTAATATGCAGCAAAAGGGTAGTCAAACTGAAGAGAGATTTTATGCAGTATTTACAAATCTAATAATATGCTTTCAAAAAGAAGTTTCTACAAGAAATATGAAGTTCAGATCTTTTCCCTTTTGTGGTTTTTCCTTTGATTGTTCTTTGAAAAACATAAGACTGTTTTTTTTTTTGTTTTTTTTTAAGTTTTCTGTTTTATAACCACAAGTAATAACCACATCTTTTGAATTTACTTTCATCTTTCAACACTTTCTGATGAATAATCCTTTCAAGTGTTAGATTGTAATATATTCTTGCCATCTTCATTTACCATTCTACTTTGACTGGCTTACTATTTTGTTGGTCCAATATCACTATAGTCTTCAACATGCTAGACAGGAACATGTTATGGTAGTTTTTTTTTTTTATTTGTATTTATTTTTGATAGTGGAAGTAGTACTTGCAAGATGTACTCCAACTGAAGTGTTTTTTTCTTAATAGAAAATTGGATTTAATATATTAAAATAAAAAGTAAGAAACAGTATGCAAAATAATTTAGAGCAAGAAAATCATTAGTATGATTTTGGAATTAAATATTTCCAGCATATAATGGATACAGTTATTTTATACTTAAATGTTTAACTTTTTATTGCATAATTTAGTAGAATAAAATAAATTTGTAGATTTATTTTAAAAACAAACTGAGAAAAGTTAATAATAAATTTTTCAATTAAAATATTATCTCTCTTCTGTGTACATTTATTCTATCCTAGCAGTAAAAGAATTTATCAAAGTTATAATAAATTCCTTGAAAGCCTTTTCAGATTAAACCTGATCATCAGATTTTTGGCATATGGAGTTTAAGGGCTTCAAGAAAATCTGTAGACAAGCGGTTAGGCAGAACAAAATAATATTTCTATGGTTAATTGATTCAACTACAGTAACTTCATTTTAGCAATATGCAGATAGCGTTATCATACAAGAAATCAATTCCAAACCTGAAAACCTCCCCAGACTGAATTATTTCAAGTTGGGTTATATGTATATGTGCATATTTGGTCATACTTAAAGAATCTTATTCAGATAAATGATCATTATAACTATCCAGTGTTAATACCACTATTTGATTACTGTTTTGACTTGCTGTTGAAATTTAGTTATTTCTCTTTCATCACAAGCGAAGACATAAAAAAAGTCATGTGGTTAATGTCAGTCTGCCACAACTGTTTTCTTCCTCTTACTGTTTAAATATACTTTTTTGTTTTGTTTTTTTCTTCTTTTTTCTTTTTTTCTAGTCAATCTTAAATGCTTACAAATGATTCTGATAGGCTCAAGTTTATTGTAAGTTTCTTATTACCATTTTCCACCACGGACTTAAATCTTCATCTTTGATTTGTGGCTTTGGCTGACTTCTTGCCTGTTTTTTCTAAAATCAAAGCACAATCATACTATTTACTAATAAAATTATCCCAAAATGCAAAATCTCTATTTTTTCCAGTTACAACTCTATTATAGCCCAACTTAAACTAGTATAAAATATGTTGTAACATAGAAAAGGTTACTGTATGAGGAATAACCAAAATGGCGGTTGGAAATGAAAATAATCTTTATAACATCAACAAAGTACAATACTTGCCAGTGGTGTGAAGTAGGTAAACCACTGCTAGTGATGAACTACTGAGGCAGCATATTACTCCCACTTACAATAGTGTCCAATGTATTTATGTGGATCGATACATACCCATTAGTGTTCATAGGTATGGTATATAACAAAAATATAAAACTCATTAGTTGAAAAAGTTTCCATAAGTGTCTTAAAAAAATGTTAAAAAAAAATCAATGAACTTACATTTTTACTGAATAATCATTTTAAAACAAAATTACAATTAAGAAGGTAAAGCTTAACCTTTAGCCTTCTGCATTATTAATATTACTTCCCTTTCTACTATATTTTTTCCAAGGCCTTAAGTTATAATTGCAATATTCTTATTGTTAACTTCTCTCAAAATTTTTTGTTGTCATAGAAGGATATGACAGCACAACTATAAAATTCAAACACTAATGTTCAGATATCAGTCACCTTCAGCGGCAGGATAGACTTTTTGTACAACAAATGAAATCACATACAGAATGATAAAGGTTAAAACAAAACCTAATTTCATATTGATCAGCCTTATACAATATTTGCTGTAATAATAAAATTGCAGTTTGAAGAATGAAAGAAATCAAATTTTCTTTTCCCAATGGATTGGCATAAAACATAAGTAATTCAAACCCAGTTACTATTTCACTAAATTATTGATTTGCAACATGTTGATCTTTTCTTCTTGTAAAGGTCTTAACATTAGTATAATCACGTAGACCTTTAATTTTACTTACAGTTGAAATAACTAACTTTTGTTGATAAAGAGACAGGTTAATATATAAATTATTTCATAAAATGTGAGAACTAGGCTTATACTTTAAGTGCATATCAAAGTTTCATGCAAAATTTAATCTTAAGACATAAATCGTGACATCTGTTTCAGTAGATCTTAATAAGAAAATGATTGCCCAAGGCTTTCTTGATAAAACTACAAAGGAAGATGAATGATAATGATGCAACTATCACAATGGTTATGCATTATCTTTCAAGCAATTTTTTAAAATAAAAATTTCATGAAAGATTCCATGAATACGTGAATTTTATATAGTGTTTCAGTTAATGGATTTTTTTTCTTAAGGCTTATAAATGATTTTAAATAGATTATATAGTTTGCATTGGCCCTATAAAACAGCACATACTTCTGAGAGAAAAGATGAAATACTAATATTATGAAATCCTCCCTTATCTGGTTTTTATAACAAGACTCAAACGTCAGTGATTAAGATGAAATTGATGAAGCAGGTATTCTTGAAAGAAAAGAGCCACACTAAAAAAAAAAAAAAGAAAAAGAATTTGGGAAAGAAAAAAATTACCTATTATACAATTTAAAATAGTTCAAGTGCAATGGAAGACAGCAAAATTTTCCCTGCAGTGGCAATGGTGGAATACAAAAATTATAAATTGAATATTACAATAAAGGAATAAATTTGTTGATAGGGAAGTCATTATTTATTGTGAAGGAAACCAGTTAATGTATACTTTTAATGGAAGTGCCAAACTGTTGAAGAACTCAAAAACCCAATGGAAACCTGCTGAGAAAAGATTTATCATAAAAATCCTAAATCTATATCCTAGATCATTGTCTGTGATTTATATAACTTTATATTTTTAAATGCCATGTCTGTTCAGGATGTAGGCAACTATAACCCCGCACAGATTTTTATTTATTTTATTTATTTAGATTTACCTCATACAAGACAATAAAGCCACTAAAATACAAGGGATTACAGGCTGTGAAAGAATAAGAAAGCTTAAATATTACTAAAAAGCAATAGAAGAGTAATCAGGAAGACAGTAGTTAACAATTGACATTGTATTTAAATTTTTGGAGCTTAAAGTTAACTGGAAAGCATGGATTCAGAAGAGGAGTCCCACAAGCAAGAAAAGAAACTGTTAGCATAAAAGTTATGGATACATGTAATCAGCTCAACTATAAATTGATGAGACCTTGTTGCCAACCTGGTACTGCGCTTAAATTCATAAAGTTTAGGCACCATAGTGATGAACTCGTCCAAACACTTACCATGAAAGTATTTATAAAAAAGGCACAGGAAAGCAACTTTAAGGTGGTGGAAAAGTAAATGAAGCTGAGATCCAGGTCAGGGCCAATAATATTGCTGATTCTTCTTTGAATTTTATCCAGAAAAATATATAACAAGAGCACCAGCTCATATGTGGCAGTAATATTCTAAGCATGGATGAATGGTAGACTTATAGATATGTAAAATGTATTCTGGAGAAAAAAAATTGTCTAGCACAACACAGTAAACCAACTTTTTTTATTATTATTATCTGTGTATTATCATAACTTACCCACTATTAAAATAAAAAAATAATAAGTTTGCATCAGATAGGATTTAAAATTAATTATAATGCAAACTGTTCAAGCATATTTAAGAATACACTCTGTCTTTCTGATTGTAAGTTTACTTTCTATTCGTATTTCCTTAAGACTTCCTCATTGCTTAAATATTTTGTCTATGATATTCTTAGCATTCATCAGAAGATCCACATTTCAGTCACTTCATGTCTCTTTTTCATCTTTGGGGAAAATGTCCAGCATTTTCTGTCATCTAAGAAAATAAATTTACAGTTTAGAACTTTTATTTTATTTTTAGCAATATTTTTGTCTTAATACTTTGCTTAGTTTGGAAGATATCTTTTGTTATTTCTGTGCCTTTGTATTTCTGTTTCATATTTCCTTCATCAGTTACTATACTATGTAAACAGTTAATTCTGAGCTACATATTGAAAATATCAAAATCAAGCACTTGATTTTGATATTCCCAATATGTAGCTCACACCTTGGGCTATCTCTTTTGTTGATCACCATGCATTTTTCACTAACTGAATTGCAACTAATTGCTCTTCAAAAGAGGGTAAAGTGGGTCATTAGCCACCCTGTAGGATGAAAATAAAATCTACCAAATGGTGTATGAACTCAAAAGTGGATAATAGCCAACTAACTAGAAGTGGTGTCTCAGAGTCACCATAAAGGCAATGGGGAAACCATTCCATTATCTCTCCCAGTCATGGTAGACTATTTAAAACTCAAATCAAATCCTTGAAAAAAAAAAATGACATGGGCTATGGGACTTTAATTTGATTGGAGAACTTGATTTAAATTTAATGTTTACTGACTTAAGTTTTCATGTCAAGGGAGATAATTAATCTCTAAAATAGTATTTGAGAATGTGCTTCTTGAAAAATGTCTTTAAAATTTTTACAGATTGAACTTATCTCGTTGTCCTTTGAAGTTTTTTGTGTAGATACAACTGTTTATTTTAAGACTTTTTTTTGTTTATGCGTTCTTTTTATAGATACAAATATTTAAGTAAATGCTCTGTTTATAATAAACAGTATTAACAACATTTACTGGCCTGGATGTCCGAGAATTTTTCAAAAAAAAAATATGCATCCTCCGGTAAATGTCGTTAATACTGTTTATTATAAACAGAGCATTTACTTAAATATTTGTATCTATAAAAAGAGTGTATAAACATTAAAAAAAAAAGTCTTAAAATAATTGTTGGACTTTGTCCGTTTCATAATGTGTGACAACTGTTTATGTATATAAACATTTAGACTTTTTTTTTTTTTTAGCTTTTTTATGAGAATGTTGCAAAATTCTCTTCATCCTGATAGAAAAAACAACTGATGCTAATGACCTTAAGCCATATAACACTTACACACTCTCAAGATATGTGTGCTTTGCCAAGGATCAAAGTGTTATTCCCCAATCCTGAATCACCTGATTGGTGAATGACACTTGGTTTTTGGCAAAGTACATGGATACAGCAATCCAAAGCAGAAGTGCTGATCCATGTATAAATAATCCAATCTTTTTATGGGTAGTATGATTGTGCGTATGTGATATTTTATATTTTTCAATAATTTTCTATTTATTAAATATCTAATTTTAAGTATCATTATCACCTTTACTTTTGCCTGCACCCTATCCTTAAATGCTTCTGTATAATATTGATTCTTCTTTTGTACTCCTCCTTCACATTACTATTAAGGCCATTCCAGTTGATCCAGAACCTTAACTCCCATCTCAACCCTACTCACTATGTAACAGATTTTACACCTAACCCTCTTGCTTAAGCTCAATTCTACTTTCAATGGCATGGAATTTATTGCCTTTGTCAAAGGGTTTAGTGCTCTATAGGACAACTGCAATAAAAATGTGTAGGTAGAGGAAGATAATAAATTAATAGAAAAAGACTATCATTGTTTCTATTTCTTCTAACAAAGCCAATTCTACTCTTGTTTGCATCAGTGGAAGTGTGTGTGTGTGTGTGTTTGCTAGGAAGGTGAGGATAGAGATATGCAAAAGAAATACTATGAGCACTTTTTATTTTTTTTTTGTCTGTCATTTCATTATGATTTTCTTTCACTCATTCTAGAGAGGAACAGATATGATTTTTCCACTTTAGCACTCCCCTTACCAAAAAAGCATCAGTTGGGTATTACTATTTTCATCTTGTCTCTATTTTAATTTCTGACACCTGTATTTTAGCCCCCCCCTTAAATGATAATTTTTTTATGTACCTTATTTATTTTTTTTCACTGCTTCTCTATATTTTCCTGTTTTTTTTTTTTTTCTCTTTTTATTATTACTACTGTGTTTTCCAATTCACTCATTCTATTCACTTTGTCAATTTCACCATTTACAACTTTTCTCTTGGGATTTGTGTTGAATCTGTTCTTGTGACATTTGCTCTCATATGAATGACTACTTATCAGCAAAAAGAAATTCTTTACTCACTCTCTCAGTTACTTTACAAACTTTCCTTTCATGCATTGTGTATCATGTATATATTGTGTATATACATGCACTAGCATACCTTTCAAACACGGAATTTATTTATATGCCTTCATATCACTGCTCACTCCCTCGCATTGGCTTGTCCTCTCCCTCGCCTTGGCTTGTCCTCTCCCTCGCCTTGGCTTGTCCTCTCCCTCTTTGGCTTGTCCTCCCTGCCTTTTTTTGTCCTGTCCCTCCCCCTTGGCTTGTCCTCTCCCTCGCCTTGGCTTGTCCTCTCCCTCGCCTTGGCTTGTCCTCTCCCTCGCCTTGGCTTGTCCTCTCCCTCGCCTTGGCTTGTCCTCCCTGCCTTGAAGCATTTTCCCCTCGCCTTGGCTTGTCCCTCCTCCCTTTGGCTTGTCCTCTTTCCGCCTTGCTTGTCCCTCCTCCCCTCGCCTTGGCTTGTCCTCTCTCCCTCGCCTTGGCTTGTCCTCTCCCTTTGGCTTGTCCTCCCTGTCTTGTCCTCTCCCCTTGGCTTGTCCTCCCCCCTTTGGCTCCTCCTGGCTTTTGGCTTGTCCCTCTCCCCGCCTTGGCTTGTCTCCCTCGCCTTGGCTTGTCCTCTCCCTCGCCTTGGCTTGTCCTCTCCCTCGCCTTGGCTTGTCCTCTCCCTCGCCTTGGCTTGTCCTCTCCCTCGCCTTGGCTTCTCCTCTGTTATTTGCTTAGCTTGTTCTGGGTCTCTTCCTCCCCTTTCTCTAGTTCCCCTCATTCTTTTCTTATTTTTATTTTTCCTTTTAACTTTCTCATTTGTTCTCTTTCCCTCTTTTTTTCTTTACATTTTTTCCCCACTACAGATTTTTCCTCTCCTTTCTCTCTTAAACCTTTCAACAACAAAAGCCCAAATCAGCCATAATTTAAGTTCTTTTCACATTTATTTTTCTAATGAATAATTTTCATTATACACATTTATTATTATATTAGATTATTGTTGTTGTTGCTGCTGCTATTAGTTGAATTTTTTCATGTAATTTTAGCTTAATTTACATTTAGGTGTTTTTTTATTTTTTTTTTGTCTATCTTGCAACTTGATAACTGCAGTCCATATTTTTCTGAACCATTTCCTTTTCCACACCATTTTCTACTGACTTCTACTTCATAATGGGATGGATTGGGATGGATCAGTGAAGTGTATCCATTATAACAGAAAAACTCCCTTTTTAGTTCTATTATTTTATTATTCTTTGCTCTTCACCCCATATGTTCCAGCTTGGTGTGAAATTAAAACAGATTGATTTGGGTAGTAGAAATATCAATTTTGTGGTAGAGTGCTGGAGTTATTTGTTTCTATATCTGGTTGAAAAATATTGGTGTTGAGCCAATGCTATGAACTGCCTTGGTAATCAGAATATTAAATCAGATATGAATATTTATATAATTAAAAAAATATATTCTTTAAGAATATTTTCTATTTCAGGACTAAAATTATTTAATAGTTTAAATTAGCAAAACATTTTTATGATGCTTCTGAAAAAATGAGTAAATTAACAAGCATTTATTAGCTGCTAGCTGAACTTTGAGATTTGTCGATTCAAAATTTAATAGCACCTAAACATTGGAATGTAGCCCAATTTGGCCACCCTGATCTAGGAGTGGGTTTCAACTTTATTAAATCAAAGTAATAGTAATATGCATGAACGATCTTCCTCTAACAACATGTCTATACTGGAATACTAACCAAAATTCAATCATTAGAAATACATTCTGAACTAAATACAGGAGACTCATTTACATTTATAGTAATGTAATACTATAGTAAAGTAATTCTAAGTGCATTGTCTTCATAATATTTATATTTTCCACTTTGAGATCAAACTCCATATCAAACAACAGCTGTCCTCTCCTATATTAACAGGAGGCCTACTATATTTCCTTCTAAATTTAGGTGGCCTCTTTCAGATTGGCCTTGTTAGTTTCATCAGTAAAAATTTTGGAAAATTTTGCAAATATCGATCCCCAAATTTCCTTTTTCTCATTTGCCACCTGTTGTCCTTTCACTTATTCTGGTGAATAAAACCCTCTTCTTCAAGGCCCTACATGGCATTTTACCTCTTTTTTTTATATATAAAATTCATTCACATATGAAGTATAAAAGAGAAATTATTAAAATAACTTTTAATTATTTTATATCCTTTTCTCTGTCATTCTCCCTAAAGGAAAGAAGAGACTGTTTTCACTAAGTTGTCCTTTTGGTCGGATAGGTCAATCTGGTAACATCTGGCCATTGTCAAATATGTCACTTTCTCAGGCCTTTTACAATTTTGCTACCTGCAGCTGGTGTCAGTTGGGTGTCTTTTTCCTTCCTATTCTCCTTTTTCTGCTGATTTAGTGTTTATGTAATCATTTGCAAGTCAGCTACTGCCAGTAGTTGTTTAGTTTTGTATTTCTTTAGTTTGATTACCTTGAAACTTGTGCCGACAGCTGCGACATTAGAGTAAAAAAAAAAAAAAAAAAAATGTAAAAACTGATTATGTACAAATTGTGATTATTTTCTTTTGTTTTTTTCTTTCGTTTTTTTGTTTTAATAATACCATATAAGATATTTTTACTGTTTGTTTACCTGGCATATTTACCCTTTCACAATTGACCGGTCAGTATTTGCTTAGTGGAAATGACTTTTCGTACCCAAAATATATCTTAAGTTCTGTATATTACAGGTCAAATGAATGTTGATTGAAGATATTCAGTTCAGTAATAAAATGACATCTTTTATGAACAGCAAATTTAGAGCTGGTTGATATTGTCTTCAGTTATACATCAAATAAACATTGTCATTGTTACTCTGTAATATTTTTTCTTTTCTTTTGACTCATAAAGGAATGATATAGCATTAACCAGATTAAATCTAATTATTTCTTCTATCACTTAAATCAAATTGATTTATAGCAGTTTAAGATAAGCAGAAATTTAATCATTTCAAAACAAAAAGTAACAAGTTCAATCAATATTGACACTGATTTTGGTATACTTATTTCTCTTCATAAACCAACAAACATTTTTATAATGATTATAATTTGAATGATCTTAATTATTCTATTTTGAATGTACACTTGACCTTTGTTAGAAAATACTTTAGTAAGCACTTTTGCCACCAATTTATATTCTTTCATATTCCCTTTAATCTCTGACACATTCTGACCCTTATAATCTTTGTTACAACCAGATGAGCTTTACAAGTGACAGCGTTTATGACTAAAATATATTTGGAGACTCTTATAACAGCTCTGAATCTGACTTGATATTTGTCTTTAAAATTAGCACAAACATTTGTAAACCAATAGATTGATTCGTTTTTTTTATGGCTTATCAACTTTTACCTGTTATTTAAAGCCAGAAAATATTTTTGGATTGTAAGAATTTTTTAAAAATTTAAAGTAATAGTGATTTACTGATACAAGTCTTACTAATTAACCAGTAGCTGGGGGAGAAGTGGTGGATTCATAGCTTTCCCAAAGTTATTTGCATGTAAGTGAATATAATGAACTTAACTCGAATTTCAAATTTTGAATTGTTATTCATTTCACCACACACACATGCAAGTTTACAGCATCTGTTACTCTCAAGGCTCAATGTTGCTTAACTTTAGTGATTATACAAGAACCAGTGTTTCAACATGTTATAGCTGTAAGAGATATTGGTTATACTGAATACTTTGGCCAAGATGGTTGAAATGTTATGCATAAGATATTGGAAATATATATATAAAACAATAAGTAAACCAAACAGAACTAATTATGGTTAACCTATTGTTGATTCTGCTTTTAAGTATTAAATATTTAGGATTTGAATATTTCAAAAATATTTAAGGTCATGTATTTACATAAAGTGGAGTTCAGCTTTATTTTTAAGTCACTTTGCTATTCAGCTTTCAAGGTGTATATAAAATAGTTTAGCAACAAAGAATTTCAAACAAAAGGATGTCTCAGGGCTTTAAGATACAGGACAGGTATCAAAAGTCTAGTGGCCAGATACAGAAGATTTGGGAGTTTAAGATGCAAGACAGATATAGAAGATCATGTAGCTTAAGATCCAGTGCAGATACAAAATTTAGCAAATAGATATCACTTCTATAATACACTCAGCATCATTCAAATTCAGAATGCTATTAATAAATGGAAAAATACTTGTAATTGTATGAATTTAAAGAAAGAAAAAATTATTTTTGAACCAGTGAAAAATGAACTTCTTACAACAATTGTCTTATCCTTGATACAGATCTTGTACAAATATTTACAGTTTTGATTTCTAGGAATCATTTTCTCTGGTCATTGCTGCATGGATTGTATTATAAATTTTGAGTTGAAGTTTAACCACTATCAGCTAAAAATTTATAGAAATGTTAAACTTGTACATGGAAGTATACACTTTAGATTTTCTTTGTTAGGAAAATTTGATGTGCTTGAAAGCAGGTAAATTAATACTTGGCAGTCTTCAATAAGTTAGGATACTGCTAAAAAGTGTTGAATGAGTGAATGATAATAATTTTCCTACATAACTTTTTTTCTATTAAAGTTTTCAGAATTGTTATATATGGGTCTATATATAGAAAAACCTTATTGTAATGTAATATTTGTCCTTTTGGTTAGTGTAAGGTTTTAAGGGTGATAATGAAAGTTCATGAAATGATAAAACTCTGAATACAGTGACAACAATCAGAGTAATAAATTTATGATGTTTTGCTTTACTGCTTATTCAAACAATATAACTAGATTGTATCAACAACAAATTACTAGTTTTTAACCACTTGAGAGTGGAGTATATATATATATATATATATATATATATATACACACACACACACTACAGGTCAAAAGCTTGAAGCCATCCTCAGAATTAGCATGAAATGGACTTGACAGAAAAGCAAAACCTTTCTGCCCCCAAAAATGAAAAGAGTTCTTAGAGTCATTGAAAAAAGAATGGAATCAATTATGAAACTTATATTTTGTAAGCTTTTGCAAAAAATGTGTTGCAGTAATCGAGGCTAAAGGAGGATATTTTGACGAGAGCAAAATTTAATCATAAAATGATTTTTTTTTTCTTCATCATAATAAAATTTCTAATAAAAAAAAAAATCATCTCTCTTCTTTTTTTAACCATGTTTAATCATTTTCTCTTAAAGTATTAAACATCTCCTTTTTGGCTCAATTTTAAAAAATTACCAGTGTTGGCCTCAAACCTTTGAATATATATATATATATATATATATATAAAAGGATGAACTCTTTATTTTTTGCTCCAAAACATGATTTTTATTGTTTTCTTTGGAAAATTAAAAATGCTGTTTCTATCCGTTATTTACTATCAATGTCAAATATCACACCAGTCCTTCCAAGGCAATCATTGCCTTCACTTCCTTTCCATCTATGAATTGTCTTGAATCATTCACTGTATGATTCATTCCCATGGTAAGAAGTCCCAAGACAAAAATCTTTTGAGAGATCATCAATTACTCAAGGACAAAAAAAAAAAAAACTTTTGCCATCTACCAATTCCAAGTGGTTAATTTTTTTCTAAAAAAAAAAAAAAAAAAATTTCAAATTTTTCACAACTTTCAATTTCATACATTGTTGTTATCGAGTTAGACAAAAAACCAAATACTGAAAGTTAAGAATTGGTTACAGCTAACTACTATTTCTATGTTCCAGTCCCTTCAGGATATAGGTGATCATGTCTCTTCACAATTTTCTGTCTTTTGCAACTCTTAGTAAATTTTGGTGGCCACAGTCTTAATATATGCAGATGACCCAGTGTTAATAGCAGACACTGAAAGAAAACTAAAAAATATTTTGCATAAGGTAGTGAGGGAAAGCTAAAAGGAAGTATTAACATCAACTGTAAGAGGAGACAGAATGCATGGTTGTTAGCAAAAGGATGAGCCCAAAATGCAAATTACATATGAGATAAACAAGTAAAAAAAAAAAAAAAATTTAAATATCTGGGATGTGTTTTAACAGGGGATGGAAAGTGTGGTACTGAAATCTGAAAGTGTATTGGGATAACCAAAGATGCATTCCAAAAGCTAAGCAGAGTACTAAGAAACAGGAAAACCTTGTTAGAAACAAAGGAAAAAACTATTGAATTGTTATATCTGCTCTCCTATATGGTAGTGAATGCTGGACAATCTCCACAAAGATGAAGAAGAGACTTGAATCAATGGAAATGTGGTTCTACAGAAGGATACTCAGGATATCATGGACAGAACATGTGAGCAACAATGAAGTTTTAGAGAAAATAAAGGGTCATCTTCTGTGCTGTCCCTACCATGTTTGAATTTTACAGCCTGCTTCCTCACAGTTGCATAGGAAAGGGAGTCCTCAACAAGTGTCTGTACCATGTCCTCATGGATTTCCTTGGGTGTCATACCTTTCTTTTGCAGATACTTTGACTGCTCAGGCCTCTGTTTTGTCCATTTCTCACTTTTGTATAGGACTCACCTGCACAGAATTTAAAGCAGAAATCTGAATTAGTTTTTCTAGTTTTATATGAAATAGTAGTGTTCAGCTATGGCTTTTCTTTCTGGGTGAGTCTTAAAACTTTTTGAACAACCTTCATAGCAAAGTGGCTGATATTATCATTACTTTATAAAAAAGATCAAATTATAATAAAAATTAACTGATGACCTCTTACAAAATCCTGTACCTAATGAAGTTGTATGAGTATCTGAATGTATTTTTCTCTGTTCAGTGAATTATCTATGCATATTTCTTTTGAATATTTTGTTTTGTTTACCTATATTCATTGAATATGGCTATCATTTTGTAATTATGGCAGGCAAGTAATTTTTTTAATATTATTTTTGAGAATTTATTTCTTTGTACTTTCATGTTATAGCTGAGATGTTTTAGATAAAGAAACCAAAATAAACTGAATATGCCAATTACAATAAAACATCTGGAAATTTAATACTGAAACTATTTCAGCAAACACCAACAGATATGCCAGCAATAAGACATAATGTCAAGAGGATGGTTTTTCCAATGACACTGCTTTTTTAACTACCTTCACTCTTCAGCAATGGTTATTCTTTCAAAAAGCAATGAGTAGAATTGTAATAAAACCTTAACATATGATGAAAATGAATTTATGCATTTTTGAGAATTTACAACAAAAATATTAAATACTATTTATTGGACTCTTTATTTACAAAAATAATTTTATATCTACAACTTTCTCAAACTAGTACAATAAGACCTAATGTAATGCAATATTTATCATTTGCCAATTTATAAAGAAATAAATATGAAAACAATATTTTATTCATAAATTTATAAACATTTACTAAATTATCAAAGTATGTGGACCAACTATAAGGAAATCATTATTTACCATTTTATAAAGTTTGGCTCAATTGGCAATTAGCCAATGTTCTGTCAACCATTCCAATAAATAATGTAAATAAACAGTCTCATAAATAAATAGTGTTTATTATCTTTGTTGTGAAAATTCTCAAGAACAAAGAAAATATATAATTTCACTTTCATGTGTTTAGGTTTTATTACAATTCTAATCATTGCTGTTTAAAACAATAAACATTGCCAAAGAGTTAAAAAAAAAAAGTAGTATCATGGGAAAAACTGTCCATTTGACACTGTCTTATTGCAAGCACATTTATCCATGTTTGCCACTATTTCTTTAACATTTTTCTTTGCTATTTCCATTCTTTTGTTTTTTTTCTACTTGCAGTGCATCTCCATATAAAGACTGACATTTCACCAAAACCAAGCCTCAACTCATTCTAAGATTGGTTTGTGTCTTTTAATCTCAAAATGACTGTGTTAGGCTTGGTCAATTAATGGGGCCATAAGATGACCACAGCATGTCTGATACATATTATGCATGGATAAATGATGAAATCAAACCACGGAAAATCCCTAATCAAAATGTTGTCCATCGTATTTTCACCCGCCAGATCAACATGGGACGACCTGGTGTACAATTCAACCAGTCTCGCATGTTCTACACAAACATTTTCCCAAACTTTACAATTGTCAATGTGGAAAAACCACCATGTTTCCTGAGGAAGTTTTCACCTGATGGTCGCTACTTTATAGCCTTTTCCGCTGCACAAACCTCACTTGAGATTTATGAATTCAATGGCCCAGCAGCTGCTGCAGACTTACTCAAACACTTCAGTGGAGAGCATACTTCCTCGGGTTATGACCCACAATTGTCCTACCTGCACAGCAAATTATTTGATCGCTTTTTTACCCAGAAGCAGGTGACTGTTGTGGCAGCAAACCACGAGCAGCTAAATCGTGAATGCAGCCTTTTCACTGATGACAGTAAATATGTCATTGTCGGCTCCGCTATTCATGTTCCAGAAGATCCCTCACCACTGTTCTTTGAAATCTATCGCAATAATGAATCTGTGCCACCAAATCCCCGCCTACCTCTGGAAGATTACTCTCTCCACATTGTCGAACTGGAGACTGGCTTACTTTGTGACACGCGTCAGTTCAAGTGCGACAAGATCTTCCTCTCACATAACCAAGGACTATATTTGTATAAGGACACACTGGCCGTCCTCTCTGTACAGCAACAAACTATTCATATCTTCCAGATAACAAAGGATGGTCAGTTTGTCGATGTTCGATGTGTAGGACGTTTTTGCTTTGATGATGATGAAACTATCCTTCGGCTTGGGCTTGACCCTGCTTCAAACTGTCATCAAATCCGACCAATGGCTGAAAAAACTATTAATTCACTCAAACACAGGTTGCTGGTATTCTTATATGCCCGTGCTAAGCGAACAAACTGTATGTATGAGCTGCGTAAATTTTATCAATATTTTGACCAGTTTAAAAGTTTACGAATGTGGAAGATGCAGCTGATAGATGCTGAGCACTTGCTGATAAAATATGCCAGTGAGGAGGTTGTCACACTGCGTGTGACTGATCCCAACTCTCAGCCATCTTTTTTTGTTGTTTATAATATGATTACCACCGAAGTTTTGGCTGTCTATGAAAATACATCTGAAAATCTTTTGGAGCTTTTTGAGAACTTTTGTGATGTGTTTCGTAATGCTATGTTACATAGTGATATGCAATTCACATGTTCAGCCTCCAGCAACATCCATGCTCGACAGATGCAGCACCGCTTTAAACAAACTATCATTAATGCAAAATTTGGCGGTCACACAGAAGCAGTTAAGAGGCTATTGGCCCAACTGCCCATCAATGCCCAGTCTTTTAGTAGCAGCCCTTATCTAGATCTTGCTCTCTTTAGTTATGATGAGAAGTGGGTTTCTATGATGGAACGACCCAAAGCCTGTGGAGATCACCCAATTAGGTAAGTACCCTTGAGAGAACCTTACTTTGTATTTTCAGAAAAATTTGCCTTGAGCAGTCTTAATGATGAGGAGGATGTATCATTAATGTTTAATTGCAGCAAGCTGAAAAATATTTATTTAACCTTCTAATAATCAATACAACTTTTTTCATTTACTGCTCTTTCAAAATGTATTTAAAAAAATATTTTTATAGTTTTTCCTAATAACTAATCATAAAATTCTTATATAAATCAAAAAACTGTCCATCAAGGAAATTTTAAAAATCCAAAAGATGAAAGTAAATCAAAAACATGTTTGTTGATATATTTTTTTTTATTAAAAAATGGTGTATTTTATTAATATTTCAATGCTGGTTCATCTAATTCACAAAACCCTGCAGTTACTGTCATCCTATTTCTCTCACTATTTAAATTTAATAAGCTTAGCTTATAACTGTACAAGACCACAATAAAGGAAAATAGTTTGCAAGATAAGCTGGCAGTTTTAAAAAAATTTAGTAAAAAGTTACATCATACATTTTACACATACTGACCAAAGGGAAAAATTAGTTTTATAAATGAATAAAATTCAGATGAATAAGTTTTATCTGGATCTTTGTTGTAATCAGCATGATATAATTCAGAAAATTTTTTATAAAAAAAATGACAAGTGTAAAAAAAAAAAAAAAAAAATATCAAGATATTTGACAAACTAGAAATGGCATCATCTGGAGACAGACACCTACTCTAAACCAGGCACATCATTTCTACTAAGCATAACTTAGTTTCACACAAAGGGCTATATTCAGTGAGGATTGAACTCATTAAACTAGCAAGATAATTTTGCTCTTTGGTAACAATTATTAGTTCTATAGTTTAAACTAGTCTGACCCTAGTGTTACATTTTCAATCAAAGTTAAACTTGTTACAATAATATTTGTCTTACTATTTCCTTGTATGCTCACTCATGTCTTTTTGCAGTCAAGTAAATAAATATCTTTAAGCCTGAAGAACAAAGTGAAAATGTATTTTATTTAAAAATTTGTAGCTATTGTGAGAAATATTTTGAAATTATTAATCCTCTACATATTCATGTCTAGATACTTGAATTTTTTTAATCATCTCACCCCAAGCAAGGCAATAAATCCACTAAGATATAAGGGAGTGACTGAGCATTAGAGAATATAAGAAAAAGAGAACAATAAAGAACAGGAAATAAGAAAACGGAAAATAATGATTGACATTGCATTTAAATTTTTTAAGATCAAAGTTGACTGGAAAACAAGAAACCAGAAGAGTTCCACAAACAAGAAGTGTGAGAGAAGAAACTGTTAGCATAGAACTTTCAGTTACATTAATTATGGTTACATTATTGTTGAATAATTATGGATTAATAGGCAGTATATATTTGAAGGAGTAAAATATAAAGACAAAAAAAGACATAAGTATAATTCTTTAATGGTAATATTGTTTTCTAATAGAGCAACAGTTGGCATTCATTGACCAAACATCAAGTGTTACTTACTGTTAAAAAATAAAAAAAAAACTCCTTCTCTTAAAATAATTTTTCAAGAAAATAGGTCTCTCAAGTCTAGTAACTGTTATTGCTCTTTCCAATACTGATAGAGGCTTCTTCCATAATTGTTTGAAATAGTGTAGAACACCATCTTTTTATAGTATTTCAAAAATATAAAAATGTCCTTAAAGCCATCAGAATCCATCATTAGAAAAAGTTCCTCAGTCAACTAATGGACTTCAGTCATTTGGGGTGGAGGTGGTATAGGTCTTAGAACATATCAACCATTATTTTTTCTTTTATAAATCTCTAAGCCTTTATTAAAGTCAATTCTGCGAAAGATTTTTCTGCTTTTGTCTAAAAATGATGTGTGAATTAGGTTTACAACATGAAGTAGGTTTTTCAAATGTGTTACAAAATGAAGTAGGTTTTTCAAATGCATTGTCTGTTTTTATTCATTGCTTCTATTGCTCTACCTGATTTGGGATTTTTTTTTTTTTTTTGTGAGTGTGCGTGTAAAATAAGCAAACCTGATACTTCCTTAAATATTGGAATGTTATCTTATCTGAGAGATGTTCATTTCTAGACAGTCTGCTTGCTTATTTACTGCCCC